>WAAF01014965.1:22827-73464 GCA_013400475.1 Tricholaema leucomelas | reverse complement strand
AATTAGTCAAGTTTACCTGTGGCATCCTATTGTGTAGATATTCTCAAACAACCAAGAAAGAACCTGCTAATTAAATATAAATTCTCTTCTGTCTATAGTTTTGGGGGCGGGTTCTCGGGAAAATAAAATAACTCTATTTTTATAAATTCCTGACTCGGCCTAATTAATTTCTGCCTCCATAACAATAGGTCTTGTAAGAAAAAAACAATTAGAGAGGCAAAAAACCATTTAGAACTTAGGCTGCCACTGTTGTAAAGGAGAATCAAAATGTTTCTCTGCCCAGGGAGTACCTTTCAGGTACTGCAAGGTTGCTATCAGTTCTCCCCACAGCCTTCTCTTCTCCAGGCTGAACAACCCCAGCTCCCTCAGCCTGTTTTCACAGGAGAGGTGCTCCAACCCCTTGAGCATTTTTGTGGCACTTCTCTGGCCCTGCTCCCTCAGGTCCATGTCCTTCCTGTGTTGAGTGATATATTTCAATGTTCATTCATTACCTAAAATGCTGCTTATACAGGAGCCTTGCTTCAATGGGAAAGAACTGGAAGGAAAATCTGGCATTCTCTTGTACTTCAAATAAGAAGGGTATGTAATCCGCAAGTGAAGGACAGGTGAAAAAGGCTTTTTGAGTTGCAGGATAATGCCTCATGATCGGGCCCGTGTTGCCAGTGGCCTCATACCTGCTAGGCGTTCCAGGCCCTGACAGAGGCATTCAGCACAGTCCAGCCCAAATCCCCTTCAGCAGCTGGTTCCACCTGTAGAACTGCACCTGCTGTGAGCACTGGGAAGCAGTCCTCTTCCTCTGGCCTCTGCTGCCCATAGTCCCAAGCCATGAACACCCATTGCCCATGGCAGGCGATGAGACCGGCTGGGCCTGCAGCTCAAAGATACCCACACGTGCACCTCCGCAGGAATGGCTGAGATTAATTTGAACATGCAATCTTAAGCAGCTGATAGCTTACAAATGTATCAGGAAATATCTTCCTGAGATCTGTGGTCGAAAAATGTTTGTGCTAAGTGCCATTCATCTGGTAGCTGTAGCTACATACATACCTTTATATTTGACTTGCACTTGACTTAATACCACATGAACTGAGAGCAAGAGGAAATTGATCTCTGCCTTACTGCTTTGTTTCACAACCAAGGTGTACACACCATACTCCACGCAATACTCGTGGAGTGCACTTCGGGCAGGAACAGTTTGTAAGCATCGGAAGAAACCAGGAGAATATTTGTGTGACAGAACAGTAACATTCATCATTAAAAGAGTTTATTTTTCAGACCTGTACAGTGCTACACACTGTTCCCATAATTTTCAGAGGAAATTATTAGCACAGCAGCTCTCTTTTACAAAAGCAACTCTTGCCAAGGTTAATGTTTAAGGAGTTAAATTTTAACTCAGAGGAAACCACAGAAGTTGTAATGGCTTCAGCCCATCCATCAGACATGCAAAGAAATATCGCTGTGAAAGCAAAAATGTACCAACATCTTTTATTTTTAAAAAGCAGCTTTGTTTTGCAAAGCTAAAAAAAAAAAATCAATTAAAGAACAACAAACCAACCAACCAACCAACCAAAAAACCCTAACAGAATTCTCCTGCCTCGGCACCTTCGGGTTCCCCAAGACGGCAGGACAGCATTGTCTCTGCTTTTCACCTCAGGACAGGTAGCTTTCCTGCCTCGCTTAGTTTAGCAACGACTCCTTAACAACAGAAGGTGGATCAGAGTGACTTAAGGGCTGAGGAGAGCTGCAGTTTGATTCCCAGCCTGAGATTTGGAGGTAAGATAAAGTGCAAAGGTGACTAAACACAACAAGCAAGGTCTAGCCTGGTGGCTTTGCCTGTAGGGGAAAACAGGTGACGATGATGATTATAGAGGAAAATCTACCAAGATCTGTTCCTTTTTCTCCTGTTCCAGCTTCAGTACATGAAAATATTTGCAGCTGTCTGAAGATGGTTTTATAGTGGCAAAATTACTTATTATAGTAGTCTACAACATGCATTCTGCTCTGTTCTACAATAACCCCTTCCTCTCTTTCTTATCTTTGCATTCACTACAAACTTCTGAGCTGAGAACAAAGCCCTGAGTATGAACTAACTGCGCCACTATAAATGCATTTTTGAGTACTGCATGCTGCGCTGAACTTCCAGAATAACATTCTCATCGATATGAATATTTGGTCCTAGACTTACATCCACACTATGCTTGTGATCTTCACAGCATTTAAAAAATGTGAACTAACCAATCCAGTCAAATCCCCTTAGAGAAAGAAAACTAACATTACATTATTCTTACATTTTGACAGATGGAGAAACCGAGGCAGTAACTCACGCAGTACCTAAGAAAAAAGAGAAAGAAAAAGAGAGTGTCAGGACTTGCTACCTCCCTGTCCTCAACTCAAACTACTACTGAAGCTCATGTGCATCTCATCACTCGTCACTGTGGCAAGCATGCCTTCCTTCCATGCTCGTATAATTTTATAGCAGCTCTTCTACACACAGACTTTAATAAACTGCAAGCCTCAGTTAAGCAGCTCTCTGTTCACAATAGGAAAGGAAAAATGGTCAGAATACCTCCACGAAGAAACTAACAAAACACCAGGGTCAATTCAACCTCTCAGGTGGCTTATTTCAGCCTGGATAGAGACTGGCCATTAGGTGAGCAGTGTGTGTTCTTAATGAGCAAATTGGCTTAAACTCCCTTCTCTAGGGAAGCAAAAAAAGGACAAAATGAAGTCTCAACTCAGAGCTGAGACTCAGTAAATGTTCATGGGCATGACTATATACACAGGCTGTCTCTGGAGCTCAAAAGGACTACTAACATGTTTAAACAGAAATCTTACACATTCAAATTCAAAGGATATGGGGAAAATCCTCCATGGTTTTTGGTTGCTCATTAAATGCGTGCCTCTGGGAAACCCAGAAGTCTTGGAAATTGATGCTGAAAGGCCTGTCCCTTTTTCAGTAGTGGCTTCACAGCACACATTTCGAGTTGCTTCTACGCCTCATCTTCTAAGGGAAAACAGCAAAACTATAGGGAACAGTTTCTCTTCCACACATCACCATCTGGAAGACAGCGAATATTGTATCTGAAGGGATGAAAAACTAATTCATGCCTTAAAAGCCAATATTTTAGGAGTTGAAGGCCAAATAAATGATGATTTTCATAGGGAATCATCCACACAGACCCTAAAAGTCTAAATGGACTCTACAGAGCACCAAGAGAGAATTATTTCTTGGTTGTTGCAGGGTGCAGGCTACAGAAACAAGCACCAAAGTCTGAACACAACTTGGCACCAAATTATGCAGCAAGATGTTGTGTTTTCTCCAAGCACTACCTTTGGACAAGTACAGCTTTCCCTGTACTTCCTTGCTATAGCTTTGTCTAAGAGAACCTTAACAATGCAAAATACTGATTTAGTCCCACCACGTGAATGGTCGTAGTACGATGATAATGTGTTACAACTGACTTCTCTTTAAAGTAAACAGCCTAAACTCAATACCAGCACAGAAACCACAGGTATTGGCTTAATTTAAGCTTCCCAGAGACTCAAAACCTAACAGAACAATACAATAAGAGGATGCTTTCCTCTCTCCCCCTTTTGGAAAGAAAGGAATTAGATGTAGGGAGTGAAAAGGGGTAAAACACCTGAAGAATAGCCTTGTAACAATTTGGGAGTTAAAAGAAAAACTTTAACAATAAATAAAAGGTATTTAAGGTAAAGGGAGTTACAAAAAGGTATAGGGAAGGGAAACAAGATAGAATATATATATATATATATACACACACACATAGACAACCAGATTGATGGCAATGGATGAACAGATGGAGGTAGACTCGGGAAGGGGCTGTTGTCCCACCATATAGTAGGGTACCACATAGGGAAAAAAACGGAACAGCAAGAACAAGAGTGGTGCTATCAGACAGGCAGGGAGGACAAACAGAAACAGGGCGTTCCCCTGTTTCTAGACCTAGACCCCTGGGGTCTAGAGAGGAAGCAGGAGTGGGCTAACCACTACAACTGGTTCAGGTTCAGACCACCCCCAGGGAGGAGTCAGGAGGACCTGGGGTCAGGTTCAAACCATCCCCAGGAGGGTTAACCCTTTACACCACATCACCTGGAAGCATCCAGGCTGAGAGAGTTGGGGCTCTTCAGCCTGGAGAAGAGAAGGCTTCGAGGAGACCTTAGAGTGGCTTTCCAGTATCTGAAGGGAGCCTACAGGAAGGCTGGGGAGGGACTATTGACAAGGTCTGGTAATGTCAGGACAAGGGGGAATGAGTTTAAACTGGAAGAGGGGAGATTTAGACTGGATGTCAGGAGGAAGTTCTTTACAGTGAGGGTGGTAAGACACTGGCACAGGTTGCCCAGGGAGGTTGTGGATGCTTCCTCCCTGGAGGCGTTTAAGGCCAGGCTGGATGAGGCCTTGAGCAGCCTGCTCTAGTTGGAGGTGTCCCTGTCTATGGCAGGGGGTTGGAGCTGGATGATCCTTGAGGTCTCTTCCAACCTAAACCATTCTATGATTCGATGATTCTATCATTGTTCTGTTTATGGTAGTTACAATAACAACATCTAACAATTCAACTGATTTCTAAAATCCAAACAGCAATTTACAGTGAGGCAGTTGGCACAGCTTTAGGTGGCAAGTTCTCCAAGGCCTTTCAGAAATGTCATCTATTTCTTTATCTTTTTTAACTTGGCTTCATCAAGTATTGGCTAAGCAGGGTTATTATGACAGGAATATGATATCACTAGCATTTCAATATGTTGCTTTGCTGTATTTCTTTTAAATATTCTTTTAAAGAGTTTCTACTCTCAAATTGATCCAGCTGCTTTCAGATGATGTTCACAGGATCATAGGCTGTTAGGAGTTGGAACGGACCTTTAGAGATCTTTGAGTCCAACCAGAGTAGAACCAGAGAATCTAGCACAGGTCACACAGGAATGCATCCAGACAGGTCTTGAAAGTCTCCAGAGAAGGAGGCTCTACAGCCTCTCTGGGAGCCTGTTTCAGTGCTCTGTGACCCTTACAGTAAAAAAGTTCTTCTTCATGTTGAGGTGGAACTTCCTGTGCTGTAGTTTTGCATATATTGTCCATTGTCATATCACATGGTGCAACTGAGAAGAGGCTGTCCCTTCCTTCTTGACACCCAGCACTCAGATATTTATACACATTTTCTACATCCCCTCTCACTCTTCTCTCCAGACTAAAAAGCCCCAACTCTCTCAGCCTTTCCCCATCAGGCAGTGCTCCAGTCCCTTAATCATCTTTATAGCCTTCCATTGGACTCTCTCAAGTAGTTCCCCATCCCTCTTGAACTCGGGAGTCCAGAATCGGCTGCAGTATTCTAGGTGGGGCCTCCCTGGGCAGAGTAGAGGGGGAGAGAACCTCCTTTGGTCTGTTGGACACACTCTTCTCAATGCACCCCAAGATACCATTAGCCCACAAGAGCACACTGCTGTTCCATGGATAACTTTGACTGTTTGCTCACCATGATAATTCTGGCAGATAGGTACAACTCCTCCCTTGCATCATCCCTTCTTACATGTTTGTCTGCACTGAGCAGCATTTTCACAGCTCCTTCCAGCCATTGCCCACACACTGACCCATATCTGAGCTTGTCTTATTCTCTTTAACAGGCCAAGGATCTTGCACTCTTACTTGGTTGCATAATACCCTGCTATAAACTCTTTTTACGTAAGGTTGTTAATCATAAACTCATCAGTCTTTTTTACAGCACTGTACGCTCTATTTGAAACGCTACACTACAAGATCTGTGGGGTTACTATCAGAGGTTTTAGTGACACATTGTCTTGTGGTTGATGGTAATTTTTTCCACAAATGCTTCGCTCTCTTTCTACAGCTGGGCAGATAACCATATCACGAGCTAGACTCACAAGGGCAGAAGCCTGAAGGTCCTTAGAGCAGTTCTGACAGTGGCATCTGCAAGACAGTACTGACTGCTGCAACCAAGGTTTGAGACAAGCACATGGGGCTATTTCTCAGGCATGGTCCCACCCACAAGCAAGTGCCAAGCTGAGGGAGGAAACAGATACTTCCCAGTAAAGACTCCTTCAGCTGTTCTTTACGAAAAGTACAAAGTTGCCCAGTTTAGAGGAGGCATTTCCTCCCTAAAAGTTCTCAGGGCTTTATTTCAGAATTTCCTCAAGTGCTTCTGTTTTCTATAGTCATTATGTTCATGCTACACAATAGACCATCTCCATACAGACCAGTGGAACACGACAGTGGGCACAGACAGCTGCCAAAATAGAAACATGAAGATTTAAATGCCACTGGATGCAAATCATTTGGTATCTCTGTACTCAAAATTCATATTTGTCACACAAAACCTCCAAACTTATTACCAAAATTCCTTTTCAATGTCATTGACTCCTGGCTCTGATAATCAGAACGGCATGACATAAAAGTCACTGACTACCATCTTTAAAGAACATGTCAGGAATTATTTTACTGGCATCATGTTTATATCATTTCCAGAGAGAAGAGAGTGACAGTGTGCCATCAGATCTCCAAGTGGCTGCTGAGAAGCTGGGAATAAATAAACTTAGGGAGAATTTAAGAACTGGTAAGGGCTTAAATTGATTAAGAAGGTAAATAGCAATTTACATATGATGTGTATCTACCATAGAACTGGCACTTCTAGGAGTCAGGACTCTGCAGCTCAGAAACTGCATCCTAAATACAGTGTTGCGGAAAACCACTACTTTGTTTTACTTTCACTCTACCATGGAGTTACTTTCCTGACTGTCTCCAATCGGTTGACAAGTTCTAGGTTTTGATTTGACACAGCTTCTGCTCTTTGGCCCTAGCATCAATCCACAAATGCTTCAGTAATAACAGATCCTATATGGCGATACATATTATTGGCAGCACTTCATTGTAGCTTTGATCTTAAATGCCACCCCGCCATTTCCATTTACTTGCTGATGCTCAGAATCTGGTAAGATAGGTGTTTTCCACATCCACTTGCCAGCACCCTCAGTGCTCAGTGCCAAAGACAGCTGCTTTTCATTTTTTGCCACTGGCTCCTCAATCACACACACTTTGTAGTGAGCTCCAAGGTGCTCAGTTTTGCAAAATCACAACTCGGCTGGCTTTCCATGAGGACCATATGCCAATTCCCTGCATAGACTTTGCAACCAGCAATATTACCTTTATCTCCTCCTCAGTTTCTCTATAGCACACGTTTTTTTTACCTCCTCACACAGCAATTACTCTGTGGGGCAAGCTCTTTAGTAGCTGAATTCTTTAATCTTTTTCCAGGTGCAGAGTGCTTGGAAGAAATCTCAGACCTCCAAAAACATTCTGATAATCTTCCAAGAGTTTTGCTGTAGGGATACCACAGTATGTCTGCTCAGACAAGATTCCTAGAGTTTCCCATGTCTCTTATTAATGGCTTGTCTGTCCCATTCCACAGGGGTTATGAATTTACTAGTATTTGTGACTAGTAGCAACTTTGGCATTGGCAGTACTAACTGCACTGACTGTGCCATGGTCTAGTTGACTGTATAGAGCTGGGTGCTAGGTTGGACTGGATGATCTTGGAGGTCTCTTCCAACCTAGTTGATTCTATTCTATTCCTGTTGGTGCTTTCCCTGTGCTTTATACTGGCACAGCGCAATGAGAATGATGCATTATGAAGATGCTGGCATTTTTCACATCCTCCCCTTTATCAGTGCATGCCTTTACTGACACCACGTGCGCTAGATGGCAGTTTCCTGTCTGCCTGCAGCTGCTCTGTGCTGGCGCTAGATTGAGGTACACAGCCATTTCACATTATTATCCTAGAGTAGGAGCACTGTCACCTGCAGACACTATTCTAGTTGTCCTTTTTTGCTAGTCTGCATATGCTTAACAAACTTTTCAATAATTATATCATCTGCAATTGATGCAGACGGCACTGTACTTGGAGGGGGACTTCCTTCTCCCCAGAACTTCCTTGTCATTTGTTCTTCTTTTCCTGCTTTCTTCTATGCATTTGTTTCTGCACAAAACTTGGTATATTTTTATACTTTTTTCTTCTCTCTGTTTACAATCTAATCTGTTTGATGTGAGCTACCTTAATATCTTGGAGCTTAACAGCCATATTTGACAGGCCGTACTTTTAGCTTCCTGAGCAGCCTTTTCAACATTACATCATTTCTGTCCTCATTGCTAAAGTATAGTTTGACTTTTGAGATTCGATGTTCACACAAACAATCCATTTTGTACTACTGGTACCAATCAGGTGCCTCTCAGCAACAGCTGAGAAAAACTTTTTGTAAGTGATACTTTCAGTGTTTTCTGCAGTTTGAAGATGTTTCTGAAGTGCAGCTAGAATTTCACAAGAGCTTCTGGAATCTGTGACAGCTATTGCTTAGCAAACGTCCAGCAAGATCTGCCCCTTTCTGCCTTTTTCAGTATCTTTAGAGCAATGTCACACACTTCTTGGTTTCTCAGGTTGTGATTAGAGGCTGTGTATTTCTGACACCAAATTCAACATTTAAAGTATGAAGAGACAGACAAAAAGCAAAGCTGTCCAGCATTTTTTATTACTTCCTCTGCATGAACTGTCTCTTGTCATCAGGTACTTCCTGAACGTGGTGTTGTATGACTTTCTACTCTACATTCAGTGGTCTAAGTGGCCAGTTCTAACTAGCAGTTCTGCAAACACCAAAGTACCTATCCTAGCATGCTTCAGAGGTGGTCTGCTGAAAGAATCAATTTAATGGTGGGACTGCTAAATGTTGATGTTAGGATTTCAAGATTTCTGCTTTGAGAAGTCTCTCAGTATAGTCTTTTATTGCAACAACCCATATAGGAATAATAAAGATGGGAAAGAACCAAAGATATAACCCACAGCAGACACATTTCAAACAGGTCCTTTCTGTGGTAGCACAGGATGTGTCTTTCCTACTTTGTGTAATTTGACATTTTTATATGTAAAGGGTACAGTCTTGCTGTGAAATGTTACTTTATTTCCTGCATGCATAGGGCCATGTATGAAGGGCAGCTGCGAACTTACATCCTGAGCCTGTGTTATGATTGGGTTAGTTTAAATCTGAGTTTGGGGTGAAATGCAACGGGGCTGATTCAAAAGTTATTAAATAATTTATTAATACATACAAAGATAATTCCCCCCAGACTTATTGACAACTATCCACACAAGTTCTTGGATGCAGTTAGCAGAACTATTTTACAGAATGTCTCTTACAATGGAATTTTGAAAGGTTTCAGGAATGACTTTTGATAGAGTCTTGGGGCTTAATTCATCGCTTGTGAAGTTAAATTCCTTTAGCAACTTGAATAAAGAATGAAGAATACTCACTAGTCCTCACTCAAATGTCTGTGGCCCAAAACGCAGGCAGGAAAATATTCAATAGAAATCCTGTGGTGAATTCCAGGTGGGCTGCGGTGTGGAATCGGCTGCTGGCACGGCAGGCTGAGGTGGCAGGCGGGTGGCAGGTAAGCAAGGAGCACACAGGCAGGCAGGCAAGCACGCACCTTATTCACCTGTTTACCTCCTTTTATAGGATAATGGCCGAGGGTAATGGTCTCATTGGCCACACTGTCACCCATTCACCTTTGGCAATCACCCAGATACATCCAAAAAACGAAGCACCCACAGGCTGTTCGCTTCCAAAAATGGGGGGCATACGCCTTGCACGCGACAGGGGCCTGGGCTTATGAAGCCCGCTGGTGCGACCGGACCAAACCAGATTAGGTTGTCAGGGTTTCTCTGCCCTGCTTTCCCACCTCTGGCCGCAGTGCAGAAAGGCAGGGAAATACACTCGAGCCCATTCTGTGACCCTTGGGACTCTCCACCACAGCCTGGTGAGGAAAGACAATGGAATCAACACGGAGTCCCCCTCACAACCACGGCATGTGTTTCACTATTCCTGTTCAATGAATGTAATGGCAGATCTGGTTATCTGCCACGAGCAGGTAAGCAAGTGAAACCATTTGAGCAGAAGAGTATCGTGAGTCTCAAGAGGACATGTTGTAAGAGCAACCCCAGAACTTTTAGAGTGTATTACAGGAGTTGCACACATACCAGGCCATTAATAGATTCAATGTTGCTTCTACCTGTGCTAGTAGAAGTAACAGACAAAAAGGAAGTTCAAAGTCTATGCTATCTGATAAGGCCTGTCAGAACAGAAAACAGGAGGTACTGCCAGAGGTAGATTATTTCCTCAGGACAAATCACGCATTCAAAGTCAAGCAACATGGGCTCAACAGATAAAGCCCATTTGTATAACACAATAATGGATAGGCGTATATTGCACCAAAATAGTAAATATATACACTCTCTACAAACACAGGGCAAACCCAAAGGCACAGCAGACAAAACAACATCCTTTCTGCTGAGACTTGAACAGCAAGACATAAAAAAACGTGCAAAAGTGAGAGAGTTATGCATATATTTGCTGAAACTCTACACCTCTGGGGGGGAAAAAAGCCAAAGCTGTCTCTCCTCTTGCAAAAACGGATTACACATGCTTCAACATGAAACTACCTTCAACAACTACCCAAGAACTTCTAAAATACCAAGGCATGAAAAGAACAGACACACCAAAGCATAGAGCCCTCTCCAAACTAGAATTTTTTCTCAGGTAAATGACAGTCAAAGCAACAACAAAAAAAACCCCAACTCGATTCAAGCAAAGACAGAGCGTATCGTATATGTGATGAGATGAATTTGAAGGGAATACCACATTAACATGCAAATAGGCTTCACTAATTACACTGAATTTTCCTATCTTGATGGAGACCAAAGGGGTGCTGTAATAGACATCCCTGCAGCAGGGCACAGCTGCATGTAGGAACTTGGAGTGCTCTCAGTTCAGAAAATGCCAGATAAGGACAGGAGCTTTCCTAGGTGAACTGTCTCTATTCAGGAACATGGAGCAGTTACCAGGACAGTGCTATGGTCCAATCAAATAGCTCTTGCAGGCAGTGTCCTTCATTAATGAAGCCAGACAGGAGGTCCTGCTGCCAGACCAGCACCACCACTCCTCTCTGCTTCAGGAGAATCACATATGCTCCAGACTTTACTCCTGGATCATCAGTACAGAGTTTCATTTCCAGTAAGCAATGGTGTGGAGCAGGTGGAATTCACCCTGACTTTTACCCTCCATCCCCCCACAAGAAGCTGAGCTTAATAACTCACAATTACCCCTGCTCCACAGCAAGGAATTATTTAATATTCAGCTCACAAAAAATATGTCCTTTCCAGTGATAGGGGATGAAGTTTTCATTTTTTAAAAGATATAGGTACTGCTTTTCCCAGATACTTGCATAGTAGAAAAAAATGGTACAGTGGGGGAAAAAAAGAAGTATTCACAGGTATTTGTTAAAGAAAATCCAGCAAATCCATGGAGTTCAAGGTTCTTTTTCGTGAGATGACTGTAAATATTCACGGTAATTTAGTTCCATTTTCAAGAAGGCTCACAAGCATGGGTAACACCACAGGTTCTTGTGCAAACATACATCCATTAATGACATGCTAAAAGACTGGCACAACTATTTGCACTGAGAATATTTGAGAGTTAATGTAAAAGCTTCTTATGGCTTGGGAATTCCCAAGGCAGGTACCAAAAAAACAACCCAGCACACTGCAAGCAACCAATTAAGGTAAAACAAATAAATATCCAAATCATGCAAGTACCCTCCAGAATCAGCTGTGGATCCTCTAACCATTCACTGAGCAAGATGAAAAGTTGGTTAAAAAAATAAAATTAATAAAAATAATAAAAGGACTTTTACATAATATTGGTAAACAGAATGGGCACATCTGCCAAACACATTTTTGCTGCAATTAGTTCATCATTCTTAGCAGGCTTCTTCATACGTCTGTCTACAAGATCCTCTGCATATTCTTTGTTGCTCAGCTCCACACTGGATTCAGGACATTTTCCAGGTAAATAGAGACATGGCTGTGCCAACAGGGTGGGCCCAGACAATGAAGGATGGTACCAGCAATGAAGCCTTCAGCACTCACTGTCGCATTTGTGTATTCTGCTTTGATTGACTTTTCACAAAATACCATTGTAACACTATGGAGCCAACAGCAAAAAGTAGGAAGGACAGGCAGCAGAGATCACTGATGCTTACCCAGACCCTGGCAGGCCTCCTGAGAGACCAGGAATCCCTTGCTGGGGAGTAGAGGCACACTCCACCACTGGAGCAGCCAGCTTTGCAAATGCTGACTGACATCTGCCACAATGGGCCATTTCCCCATCTACATGGCAGCTCCTCACTCCCTCTCCTCCTGCAGACTTAGGAGATGGGGACAATTTAATTCAGGTGTTTCTGTGCAGTTCATTCACTGCCACCACCACCATGCAGAGTGCTGACTGGTATGGCCAAGGGATCAGTGAAGTTTAGCACAAGAGCGGGAGGAGGAGAGGAGGGATGGGAAGTGTTTTCACCCAGGTCTGAAGCCAACACATTGTGCGACCTCACCATGCAAGGCTGAGGTAGGTCAGGGTTCCTGAGGAAATCATCCTTTGTTGCCAAGACATGATTCTAGTAGGGACAGGGAACTTCAGTTTCCTGGGAAGAAATTAAGGTCATTAAAACTGTTGCTTGCATATGATTTGTGGTCTACTGTAGTTCCTATAACAGAAGTAGCCATTTCTATCGACCATTCCAAAGTAGTCAGGGCCAAAACAATCATAGTATAACTTGAAATCAGGGATCTTTTCCACTTTTTTTTAAAGCAAACTAACAATCCTGTGGGGTTTTTTTTGCCTTTAGATTAAACCAAAAGCCAACCACATTTGTTTAACCTCAGGCTTTGGTGGACTGACATGCCTAAACAGACCTTAACACTGCCAGGGCTGCAGATTCCAAGGTTAACAGAAGAAGAATAGCAAGCTGTGCAGCCTGCTGCTAAGATCAGGCAGCTTCCAAGTCATAACCACGACCACAACAGACATATTATTTGAAGGAGAAAGCACACACGAAGGAGAGAGCAGCTAAATTTATGCCGGATTCTTCACCAGCACATCTAAATGCCAAAGGAAAAGAAAGAAGGATAAGGGAAGGATGGAGACAAAGAGGTTACAGGGAAAGCTCTAGGGAAATTTCATACTCTTTAGCTGGCAAAGACCCACAAATACATATCCCTACAGCTGTTAATCACACAAGTGAAAAAAAATGGGTTACAAACACTGAGAATTTAAAACATTTTTCAACAAAACCATTCTGCTTATAATCCCTAGAGACAGTTACGTCCTCTTCCCTAAGAGTCTAACAGCAAAAAATCTTTGCCAAAGCTAAGCACAGTACTAAACACATTTTATGGTTTCAATTTTCTGTTTAATAAAAATATGGGTCAGGATGGAGCTGTGTATGCTGCAGGAGTTACCATCGCCAGCCCCTGCTCTGCGAGCAAGAGGCACACAGAGAAAATGTCTTCAAAGCTTCTGGCTTCTGACGACACAGGCAACAAGGTCAGCCTGGAGCCAAATCTGATGACAGGGTGAACGGCACTGAGAACTGGTGAACTATTCTATCAGAAAACGCAAACTGGAGACAAAAGCTCAGCTGAAGGAGCCACTCACTCCATGGACATGAAGAAACACACCCTTTGTGCTGGGCCAACTGAACTCAAATATTCTTCTCTTATTCAATTAAAACTATGTAAATATTTAAGCCAGGTGGGACACCATTTATTTTTTTACCTTCTCAGCTCTCCAGCCGTGTGTGCACACGCAACCCCTACCCTGGGTTACACAGGCAAGACTCTTCTAGATACCTTCCAAAAGAAAAGCAGTTAGTGCTGTTTACTGGTACCTTAGCTGGGGATTTCACACAACTAAACAGATAACCAGCTTTCCTGCTTCCCTTTGTCTTTTATCTGACTTAATTCTACCAGAGAGAAAACAAACAAGCAAACAAAACTCATTAGATAAAGCAGCAACGGCTGTCCCCATCCAGCGCGGCCCATCCAGTTGGCAAGCACGGGGACAGGGTGGGACAGCAATCCGGCTGCGGCGGAGCGGGCAGTTCGCCGACAGGCGCAGAACGAGTTGCACAGAAGCTACGAACAACCCCAGCGGCCCTGCTCCGCGGGGCTGCCTCCGCGGCCGCTGCCCTGCCTCCGCGCACGCTCAGCAGCCTGCCAGGAGCGATCCCCCGCGCCGCCGCCGTGCGGGCACTGGTGGGTGCGTGCTGGGCATGACTCATTTCTGTAGTCAAAAGGATCGCGCAATTAAACAAGCGAGCCCGTTTAACTCGTCATTAAAATGCATGCTTGTGACACAGGACTCGGTCAGAATGATCGCCAACCTGAACGCTCAGCCGCTGATTTTGCGCTGGCTTCATTAACTTCTCCGTATCACTTTCTTGGCCTTAGTTTTGGTTCTCTGGAAGGTGTCCGTGAGGCGCCTATCCCTAAGTTATTAGTAAACTCACCATGCCGGGCACATTCCATCTGCATCAGAAAGTCAAAGCAGGTCTGAAAAGGGTTAAGGAGACAGCTAAACTTCTCGGAACTGTTAAAGTAGCAGCAGTCTCTCTGCAGCTTTGGGCTACAGCTACAATGGGGAAGGAGGTGTATCTTTATAGTCTGTGGTTTGTACGTAGTAAAAGTTTAGCACGACGTTACACCTTTTAGCAGAAGCGACTACTCGTATTCGCTTTAAAAGTGCATATGTGTTCACTTGTTTTAAATAATCTTGTAGATAGACTGAGGTTTTTTAACCAGTATTAATTAAGCAGGCCAGCTGACAGATTCCACAACATCTGTTTCCACAGTCTAAACGTGACCTGCAGGAGAATAATATGCTTGTTGACGGCAGTTGAGTCCTGACTGAGATCAAACTTGTATTAGACAAAAGATTGTTCCAAGAACTCAGGAAACTTCTGTTCTGCTCCAGAGCATTCGTTACTGAATCCATACATTGGTGGATCCATGCATTTGAATTTTGCTGTTTCTCTTGTAGCAGTGCTGTAATTACAAAGGTGGCTCAGCAGGTTCTTCTAATATCACAACTCATTACTCATCCATTTTTTTAGCAAGCTTTTCATATGCTAAGTGACAGCAAATCAGATACAATCATCCTCCCAGTGTATCTCTTGCATCTTCCTTTACAACAAGCTTGTCATAAAACATTGTCCTTGTGAGAAGCAGGAATGCTAGTCTCTGTAAACTACCACCAGACATTCTTTTCTGCTTTAGTTTCTAAAACACATGATTTGTTCCCCTTCCAGACAGACATCTCAATGCACAAAGGGCCTATGTGCATTTTTCATGCTTACTTCTCATGCTAATCTGCAGACAGGTCAGCAGCAGCTGCTCCTGCAGACACAGGTAGTTTCCCTGCTTGTGACCAGCAGTCTCTGCACTGTTCCGCATTACAGCAATAAACGCATGTGTTTATGTCTCCAGGTAGCTGCTAAACTTGCATCTCTTCGTGAGGGCTCTGATTCATTCATAGAAAGGGCTTACCCTGCAACTTCTGCAGTGGTTCCCTAGGTTTCCCTCCCACACATCCATCAGAGATTTTCACCCTTCCTGCCAGGTCAGCTCTGCAACTCATGAAACGACAGCTGATCCACCACAGCTCGCAGCCCATCATAGGACAGCAAACCACTACGGGCAAAGGCGCAGTCACTGTCCTTGGCCCAGGCTGAGCTGTCCCCATTTCTCCACCTAATCTCTCCAGTATGTGCTGCTTCTTTCACAATAGTGATCACAAGGGGTTACTACATCTAAAACCTTCTGGCTTGGAAGGTACAGATAATCGCATCTGCAAAATATTGTACCTATGTTCTTTTGACTAAGGAGTCGAGATGCAAATCTCAGTTGAATCATGTGACTTGGACACTTCCATCTCTGTGGGCAGAACACTATGTGCCTTAGCACAGACGACATCTCAGGCTTTGCTGATCCCAAGCAGTTAGCCAAAACTGTTTCCTCTTAAGTGAAAAAATTGGTGATAGAATCTGTTCTACCACTGATTAAATAATGTTTTTTTAAAACCAAACAAATTAAAACAAAGTCTTTTTTCATTTGTTTGACAAAGAAAGACTCAAGAGATATTTTGCCAAGCTTCAAGGCTTATGCAGTGAATACTTAATGCAAAAAAAAACCTTTTCTCTTTTTTTTTTCTTCCTTCAAGGCCACTTAAACAAGCTTCAGTAGCTGTGCCTCACTGGCATTTACTGCTTCTTTCTATTTCCCTAAGCAAAACTCCACACAGTATTATCCCTGCATCCCACCTAAACCCTCCTTGATTGCTCCTATGCATATTTTAAACAAAAGGTGGTTATTATTCATCTAGCTAGAAGCCAGCCTACAAAAACACACTGCTTTTCATCCTGCTTTTGTTTTCTGGCCTCCAAGATCAGTCTTCTTTACCCACTTTGATTGGGCTGTAAGGAACTGCAGTGTTTCCTAGCAGTGCTTAGGGATGGGCACCACTGAGCAGTCAGAAATCACAAAGTGACCCCCGCATTACCGTGAGGTTAAAATGTATCAATGCCAGTAAGATATGCAGATGGACTTTACTAGCTTCTTTCAAGCCTTGAGGTGTCCAAACACCAAGCAGGAAGTTGAGTTTGCCATCTCATGCCATGGGAAGGGGCTGTGGCTAGTTGGGGCCATTTTCCTCTCTTGGTTTCTGAGAGGCAAACTGGGATCAAAACAGTCACAGGGAAGGAGCGGGTCAGGTTTTTCCTGCTGAAACTCGGTGACAGACTTTGCCAGCCATCATGCAGGACTGGGCTGTCACAGAAATATTCTGGCAGTCTGGTTCTGTACATCTAAACTGGAGATCTTGGCACCTAAACACCTGGTTCACCTACTTCAGCACCAGGCATTGCCGTGGTATAGGATTTGCTCTACTTTGGTCATAGAGTTTTCCCTTCAGGTTACTTTTGCTCAACTACTATCCTCTTACTATTGACTTGAATAACCTAAATATTTCTTTCTCTTTGTGGAAAAAGCTGAAATTGCTATTAAGAGAGAGAAAGAGAAAACAAAAAGGAAAAAAGAAATCAAGTATCAGTATTAACAAATTCATTCAGAAAACAAGCAAAAGCTGAACAGATATTGATGAACAGGTATTGAGATTCACAGCCAATCAAAAATTCAAACCAGGGTAAATAATGTCTAGGATGAAACAGAACGCATTTCAAACCCTCAAAGGTAGATTGTAATGTTATATGGGATTGGTTCTCAATCACTCCTTCTAAATAAAGCTGCTTGAAATTTGCACACAAAGGGTTGGTTGAATCAGCATTTTTTGTTAGAAAAACCTCCTACCCACTGGTTCTGCAGCCTTCGCTGAGCTCAACTTTCTTGCCTTTCCTGCCCTATGTTTATTTTAGCATTGTTACATCATATTTTGTCTCATTCTCACAATTCTCCTTTCTGTTTCTTCCCAGCTTGACTGGACCAGTATTTAAATAAAGTTTAGCCAATATAAAAATCCATGGTTAATTACTAGAAGTACTAGACAGGGTTCAACAAATTCACAGTTCGATGGGTGTAAATCCCGTAAGAGAGGCATGGCTACAGTTGTCCAGCTTATATCATTTGCCTTCTGTTGCTGAATGAACATGTAGTTTGATGATTTCACTAAAAATTCCTTTCTTTGAATTAATTATATGTATTGGTCACAGGAATGGAATAGTACTTTTTATTTACATTACAGTGAGAATTAGCTAGAATATTGTTTCATGCTGCATAGATGTTTTACAAATTAAAATGTAGGTAGTCTGAAGCACTACAGCATGTTGGAAGGAGGAGAAAGGGGAAAGTAAAACAGAGAAGGATGAAAGAGGAGTAATGGGAATACAAAAAAAAAATGAACAGGGTCTGGATATGATGGACCAGTACCTTCTTCACATAGTTATGGATTTACTTATTCATCTACATACAAATGAAATTCTGTTTCTTTCTAGGATCCTGAATATGCTGAGGTATGTTGATTGCTTGCAGCAATAAGCTCTCCAGCTCCATTACAAGCTCAGGTCAAATTCAGCTCTGCCAAGTGCCAAGTCAGAAGTAAGGCTGAGACAGGACAATACAGACTAGCAACATGGTGGTCTTTGGCCAGGAGGATGATCTTGCGGCCAAGAAGACAAGTGATATCCTTGGATGTATTAGAAGGTGTGCGGTCAAGAGAGGTTCTCCTTCCCCTCTGTGCTGCCCTGGAATATTGTGCCCATTCAGTTCAAGAAGGACAGAGAACTGCTTGAAAGAGTCCAGCATAGAGCCACAAAGATGATTAAGGAAGTGGAACATCTCCCTTATGATGAAAGGCTAAGGGAGCTGGGGTTCTTAAGCTTGGAGAAGAGGAAACTGAGGGGTGATACAATTGATGTTTATAAATGTGAAGGGCAAGTGTCAGGGCAACAGAGACAGGCTCTATGCAGTGATGTAAGGACAAAATGATGATAGGAGAAAGGGCAGTGGGTGAAAGATGGAGTATAGAAGGTTCCATGTGAACATAAGGAAAAACCTTTTCATTGTGAAGGTGACAGAACACTGGAACTTTGGCTTCTCAGGAAGGTTATGGAGTCTCCTTCTCTGGAGACATTCAAAACCCACCTGGATGCATTCCTGTGTGACCTATTCTAGGGAATCCTGCTCTAGCAAAGGAGTTGAACTGGATGGTCTTTCAAGGTCTCTTCCAACCCCTAATGTTTTGTCATTCTGTGTGATTCTCTGGTGTGTTTCTAGTGAAATCCTGCAGCTGTCCGTGTTGTGCTCAATGAACTCCAATATTCATCTACCAATCCAAAGAGATAAGTACATGTAAAATAACTGGAGATAGCGTTTGAAAATGGCAAAAACATAAGAAGTAACAAAGACTGATCAGTCTTCTGACCTGTTCTCTCACAGCTTCCATAGTAAATTCACCTGAATAGCATAATGTTAAAACATAAATGAATGTATAAAAAGGATATTTAAAAGTATTTTAAGAAATAAAGGTCTGTGTTCCCAGATCTAATTAGATAATTATTGGCCAGGTGCAAGTCTGGAGATCTGGGAAGACTGATACTGGTAGATGTAAAAGTGTCAACATAGCACATCAAAATGAAACTTAAATGTGTTTAATAATTTCCAAATACCAACAGAGAATCAGTAGTCATAGAAGTCAGCTAGATCTTCAATTTGGCAGAAAAAGACAGTGAAAAGTATCGTTACTATGGCTTACCTGGGAGCAGGATAGCATTCCACCACCTAAGCTTCCTTACCAAGGCTGATGTCTTTATAATTGTTGATGGTATAATCATCCTTTTATAGCAACTGCCAAGTTCCTTTGGACTGCGTAGCACTGCAGTTCCCAGTGGAATGTGGTCATGGCCTCTACTATCCCCATTTACAATGCCAGTGCTAAATGTTCCAAGCATAAGTTCATCATGACATCAGAGCTAGCACTCCTACTGGTCTCCTTGCTAGAGGCTTTTTAACAATCACACTTTTCACTATTTAAATTTGATATTTCTGCTTAAAAAACCCACACACAGTAAAACCCCAAACAAAACAAAACAAAGACAACCAACCAACAACCAAAAAGAAACCCCTCAAACACACCAAAAAACCCTAAGCCAACAGAAAAAAATGACACTGAAAACCCCCCCAAAACTCCAACAACCAGAGTTTTCCAAAAATGAGAAAGAAAAAGCCTCAGCTCATGAGTACTAAATATGTTGATAATAGCTTTCCAGAAGTCTATTTTGATAAACCCACAGTTT
The DNA here is from genome assembly GCA_013400475.1 of Tricholaema leucomelas. Classification (NCBI taxonomy): domain Eukaryota; kingdom Metazoa; phylum Chordata; class Aves; order Piciformes; family Lybiidae; genus Tricholaema lacrymosa; species Tricholaema leucomelas. Next base: position 53,756 of record WAAF01014965.1, on the reverse strand, counting down.
CTTCTTAAAAGTCAGTTAATCCTAAGGAAGGCCACACAGGAAAAATAAATATTTGAAGCTTAATCGAGGGAACTTGACAAATTGAATTTAAAATCCCATTATATTCTCTTTCATAGTTCTTATTCCTACATTATTGCCTACAAGGTGAGCGTAGAATAGCTGAACTACTCTCGGGAGTGCGTGTGTGTGTTTGTTTGTTGGAAATCCTGTTATGACTTCAATGAATCTGTGGACCAAAATACTTTCCCTATTCTAAGTCAAAATACCATATGCCTTTTGCACCGAAACACTTTGACACTATTTTGAACATCCAAAAGACCATCAATAATTTGGCAAAATGATGGTAAGCAACTGAAGATCAGGAATAAATTTCAAAGTGGCATGGTTCTTCACAGGCTCTCAGCCTTCTGGGGTGTTTTAACCACCCCAACGTCTGTTGGAAGCTAGCTATAGGCAACCCAGGAGGCTCCTGAAGTGCCTAGATGACAACTTCTTAAGACAAGAGATTAACAGCCCTGCACGAGGGGATGTGTTATTGGACTTGTTGGTCACAAATGCAAGTGAAGTCATCAGGGATGTCAAAGTCGAAGGCAGCAGTCAAGTGCTAATTCAGTTCACTGTCCTAAGGGGTGTGAAGCCCATCAGAAGCATAGTTGGGACCCTAAATTTTAGGAAAGCAAAATTTCAGCTCTTCAGGGAGTTACTAAATAGGACTCTGTGGGAAGCGGCCCTCAGGGACCTTTCCATAGAACACAAGAGATCTCAATCCCTATGTGTCAGAAATCGGGCAAGGAAGGCAAGGCCACCATGGCTGAGCTGTAACCTGCTGGTCAAACTGAAGAGCAAGTTGTGACTACACAGGAATCGGAAGAAGGGACAGGCATCCTGGGAAGAGCACAGGGCCATTGTTGTGCAGGAATGAGGTCAGGAAGGCCAAGGTGCAGCTAGAACTGATCTTGGCAGGGATGTAAAGAAAAGCAAGAAAGGCTTCTACAGGTACATAAACCAGAGAAGGCAGGTTAGAGAAAGCAACCCTCCATGACGAGCAACAGTGGGGAATTAGTAACAATGGACAAGGAGAAGGCTGAGATTCTCAACAACCTTTTTGCCTCAGTCTTCACTGGCAACTCCTCTCCTCATGGCTCTCTTGCTGGTGGCCCACAAGATAGAGACCAGGGAGACAAAGTTCCTCCCACTGTAAGGGAAGGCAGGGTAGGCATGTGACCATCTGAGGAGCCTGAAGATACACAAGGCCATGGGACCTGACGAAATGCATCCCAGAGTCCTGAGGGAATTAGCTGATGTGGTTGCCAAGGCACTCTCCATGATATTTGAAAAGTCATGGCAGTCAGGTGCAGTTCCTGGGGGCTGGAAGAAACAAAACATTACTCACTTTTAAAAAGGTAGAAAGGAGGACCCTGGGAGCTACCATCCTGTCAGCCTCACCTCTGTGCCTGGGAAGATCATAGAACAGATCCTCCTAGATGCCATGCTAAGGCACATGGAGGACAGGAGGTGATTCAGGAGAGCCAGCAGGACTTTACTTGGGGCATATCCTGCCTAACACAGTGGCTTTCCATGATAAAGCGACCATGTCAGTGGATAAGGTATGACCTGTGGGTGTGATCTATCTGGACTTCTGCTAGGCCTTTGACACAGTCCTCCACAACATCCTACTCGCCAGGTTGGAGAGATACAGATTCCCTGGGTGGATTGTTCAGTGGATAAGGAATTGGCTGGATGGTCACATCCAGAGGGTGGTGCTCGAAGGCTTGAAGGCCAGATGGAGAGCAGTGACAAGTGGTGTCCCCCAGGGGCCATACTGGGACCTGTGCTGCTTAATATTTGTATCAGTGACACAGACAGTGGGATTGAGGGCACCATCAGCAGGTCTGCAGACAACACCAAACTGAGTGGTGCTGTCAATAGGCCATGGGGACAGGAGGTCATCCAGAGGGACCTGGACAAGCTGGAGAGGTGTGCCCAGGCGAACCTCCTGAGGTTCAACAAGAGCAAGTGCAGGGTTCTGCACCTGGGCCAGAACAACCCTCACTATCCATACAGGCTGGGGAATGAGGTGATGGAAAGCAGCCTTGTGGAAAAGCACTTGGGAGTGCTGATGGATGAGAAACTGGACATGAGCAGACTGTGTGAGCTTGCAGCCCAGAGAAGAGAAGGCTGTGGGGAGAACTAATAGTGGCCTTCCAGTACCTGAAAGGTGACTACAAGAAGGCTGGAGAGAGCCTGTTTACTAAGGCATGCAGTGACAGGATGAGGGGCAGTGGCTTCAAACTAGACAAGAGCAGATTTAGATTGGATGTTAGGAACAAGTTCTTTACTATGGGGGTAGTGGAATGCTGGAAGAGGTTGCCTGGGGAGGTGGTTGGGGTCGCATCTCTGGAGTTTTTCAAAGTGAGACTCAACAGGGCTCTGGACAACCTGATCCAGTTGAGGATGACCCTGCTAACTGCAGAGGGGATTGGGCTAGACGATCTTTGGATGTCCCTTCCCCATTCCATGATTCTGTGATTCACAAAACGTGTATTATGGGTTTGTTTGCTACTTGATTGGGCATGACATTTTTCCTCCTGTTGTGGCCAGTCCATCCTTAAGCAGAATAAGGAAGATTGCTCCGAGTCTACCTCCTGCAGAAGAGTCATCTGCATCTGTGTCTTGTGTCTGTGAATCAGCAAGAAAATCAATGCCTGGCCAAAGCACTCCTTTCTTATCTCGCTCTCTGTGACTCAGACCTTTTGTTGGAATAATGCTGAGTGAACGAGCAGACTCGGAAAATTTGACACATCTGTTGTGTATGCCCAGGAATGCAAAGCTGATTACTGGCCGACCACAACCACAACCACATAAACACAACTTTCCATTTGAGGATATGCAGTGCTCAGCTCGCTCCTTTTACCGTACTATGCATGTCGGCAAGATGCTGGGGAGACATAATTGCACGTCAAAGCACCAGTCTTGCGATGGTGAAATACTGCTGAATACACGAAGGTGGGAACTGCACAAAGACTGCTTCTGAGGAAACAAATTCAGATATAAGTGGGCAGGGAGGGAATAAAGAGAGAAGTGGGACATCTGCACAAGCATTCATTTTCATGTCCTGCGCTTACCAGAAGATGCAAAATACTGTTTCTTTAATCTGTGCTCCCCCAGAGAATGGCCCTCTCAGTGTGTGGATTGCCACAGAGACAGCAAGAACCTTAGATATACTACATATTTTGTGTCTAAACACAACAGTAGAGAGTGTGACGAAGAGAAGACAGCAGGGTTTGTAATCTCCTGGAATATTAACATACACACATTTCAGTAATGATGGCTGCACAGGGGGCGTTCTCTGTCTCTCTGCACACACGCCTTCCCTTCATCTTCTATAGACTTGTTTATAGAAGGAAGGATAAATATTTTTCCATAGCTTCATGGAAAATTACTATAAGAAACCTTGGGAGAACACAGCTGTGGAGTCCTTCATTACCTCAGCATGAGGAGAGCGTTCTGCACACTGAAATTCCATTGTGCTTTGCTGGGTATGGATTCTCAGTTGTATTCTGAAACACTACATCAAAAGGATCAACATTTTCAGTCTGGTTAGCATTTTGAAGGGAGTCACCCATGGAGGAAGATTTCTTTCTTACCCAACAGACTGCATACTGTTTTCCTAAACCTGCACCAAATTGTACAGTATGATAAAAAGGTCTGGGTGAGATGCTTGCTCTCTGGTAAGACCCAAGCTACTACCTAAAGGCACTGAAGCCCTGCTACATCCTCTTTTAACTTCCAAAACCTAACAACACCCTAGATCCTACTCTGCCCTGGTTAGATCTCATCTTGAATACTGTGTTCAGTTTTGGGCTCCCCAAAACTGGGGACAGGGATTTGCTGGAAGGGGTCCAGCGGAGGGCTATGAGGATGATGAGGGGACTGGAGGGCATAGCTTATAAGGAGAGGCTGAGGGACCTGGAGCTTTTTAGTCTGGAGAAGAGAAGACTGAGAGGGGATTTGATAAATGTTTATAAGTATCTGAGGGCTGCCAGGAGACAGGGGAGAGGCTCTGCTCACTGCTCCCTGGGATAGGACAAGGAGCAATGGGCGTAAGTTGCAACACAAGAGGTTCTGCCTCAACACAAGGGGGAACTTCTTTACTGTAAGGTCCGCAGAGCACTGGCACAGGCTCCCCAGGGAGGTTGTGGAGTCTCCTTCTCTGGAGACTTTCAAGGTCTGTCTGGATGTGTTCCCATGTAATCTGTGTTAGATAGGATTGTCCTGCTCTGGCAGGGGGGTTGGACTTGATGCTCTCCTTGGGTCCCTTCCAACCCCTAACATCCTGTGAGCCTGTGATGATCCTATCTGAGTTCAGGCAGGTATTTCTGTCCTACACTGGATACTAAACTGCAAAAAGAACCCCTTCCTCCTGCAGGTGTCTGCAGCTTTGCAACGACTTAAAACCCGGCTTGGTCCTTCTCAGTAAATGCACTAAAGGTGGCAGTTTCTCTGCAATGAAGGGCCCTTCATAGAAATAAAATAATCACATCCTATAAAGAAACTTTTGCAGTAGGAAAGAAACGAAACAAAAAAAAAAAACAAATGAACAAGAAAAAAGCAGCACCCAGAAACTTAGCAGTTTTATCTGCTTCTGATCTCTCAGATGAGAAAGACCAAGACTGGAATGAAGTGATGGGAAAGCTGTAGAATAAGCAAACAGGAAAAGATAAAATCAGGATAATAAAATATTTACTATGAAGGCCTTGCTGCCTACTGAACAGTTGCTAACACAAATACAAACACCCTTCAGACTCAAAGATGCTGAAGCCACTGTTTCTCATGTTGTCTGTCAGTGCATGTCCAAAGAGCTGAGTAGTTAATTGGATAGTGGGGTTTATATATTAAAAAATTATAGTGTATATGGATTAATTTTGTGTAAATACTGGTTTAGGTGGAAAATCAGAAGCTTGAATATACAAGACAGACCAGGGATTTTAGGAATTAAGAGGACCCTGATATCTACCTGTAGCCCTCTTTAGCATCTTTGTATGTGTTCACTCAGTGGCCCTCACTGAAATACTGCATCTTAACTCTAAACCATATTTTGAGTTTGGTGGTCTTCTAGTTCTGAGTTGTCCTGTTGACAGTGACCAGCTCAATGTGAAGCAAACGCTAACAAATGAGAACTGCCTTTACAGAGTTCATATTAACTGTAGAACTGAACACTATTAAATCTCAAATTAACTCAGAACTGAAGCTCCAGAGGGACCTGGACAAGCTCAATTAAGTGAGCCCCTGTGAACCTCATGAGGTTCAACAAGGCCAAGTGCCAGACACACATGGGTTGAGGCAACCCTAAGTATCAATGCAGGCTAGGGGATTAAAAGATTGAAAGGAGTCCTACCAGGAAGGACTTAAGAATACTGGTGGATGAAGAGCTGCCCAGGAGCCAGCAACATGCACCAACCATATCCTGGGCTGCATTAAGAGAAGCATGGCCAGCAGCTCACGGGAAGTGATTCTGCTGCTCTGCTCCGCTCTGGTGCGAGCACACCTGCAATACTGTGTCCAGCTCTTGGGCCACACAAATGATTGAAGAGATGGATCAACACAAGCCCTATGAGGAGAGGCTGAGGGAGCTGGGATTGTTTAGCCTGGAGAAGAGGAGGCTCATGGATGACCTCATTGCTGTCTACAACTACCTGAAGGGAGGCTGTAGCCAGATGGGGGTTGGTCTCTTCTCCCAGGCAACCAGCAACAGAACAAGGGGACACAGTCTCAAGTTATGCCAGGGCAGGTCTAGGCTGGATGTTAGGAAGAAGTTGTTGTCCAAGAGAGTGATTGGCATTGGAATGGGCTGCCCAGGGAGGTGGTGGAGTCACTGTCCCTGGAGGTGTTCAGAAAAAGACTGAATGAGGCACTTAGTGCCATGGTCTGGTTGATTGAACAGAGCTGGGTGCTAGGTTGGACTGGATGATCTTGGAGTCGCTTCCAACCTGGTTGATTCTATGATTCTATGATTCCTATAAGGACAGGCTGAGAGAGTTGAGGCTGGTAAGCATGGGGAAGAGAAGGCTCTGGGGAGACCCCTTCCAGCACATGAAGGGGCCCTACAAGAAAGCCGAGGAGGAACTGATTACAAAGGCTTGTAGCAATAGGACAAGTGGCAGTGGTTTTAAAACAGAGAAAGGTAGATTTAGTTTGAACATTAGGAAGAAATTGTTTACTATGAGGTGTTGGAACAATGGAATAGGTTGCCCAGGGAGGTGGTAGAGGCCCCATCTGTCATGGGTTAAATTGAATATTTGCTGCTGTTACTCAAAACCATCCTGCCTCATGCCAGCTTCAAAATGAGAGTGCTGTCTGGAACAAAGTATTATGGGGCTTGAAGTTCAAATTGTAACATAGGAGGCTTCATGTTCTAGTTTGCTTCTTTTGGGTTCTGGGTTTTTGGGTGTTGGGTCTTTTGCTGTGATGGCAGCCGGAGAGGGAGGGATGTAGTGGTTTAGCTCACTTTCTTCTGCTTGCTGCTGCTTTCTGCTGTGCTCTTCTGCAAATTGGCTAAGGTAATTGTGCATTGTATTATTATTATTATGTCATTTGCTTAGTAAACTGTTACTTATCTCAGTTCTTCATCTCAACCTTGAGGTTTTTGTGCGTGTTACTTTTCCTCACTTCTGTGAGGAAAATTAACCTAATTACCATGTGTTAACCTGTTACACCATCCCGTGGGGACATCCAAAGTCAAGCTTGATGGGGGCCTGAGAAGTTTTCTCTAGTTAGAGACTGCAGAGGAGTTGGATTGGGTGACCTTTAAAGATCCTTTCCAACCCAAGGCATTCTATGACTCTTTCTTTTCCTGGGTGACAGCCTAATTTTTATATGAACCCTACCTAAGTTAAATATGTGCAAGATCTGAGGGAAGAAGTTGGTGACACTCTGTTTAAACAGATTTTTTTTTCTTTGGGTTTTTTAGGATGCTCAGTTTCAAAAGTCTCTTCTTGAAAAAAAAAATGTATAATTAGTCCCTTCATTCCTTCCCTTTTTGGTGTCTTAAATAGGAGACAAGAAAAAAAATAGTAGATCAGAAATGTAAACCCACAAAAAATTATCTGCATTGTTGTTTCAATGCAATCATTAAAACTTTTCTTAAAAAGCATTGTTTTGCAAAACCAGATGTTCTGGGCTTTAAAAAGGATTGTTTCTGAAAAGAACAAAATTTTCATTCACCACAATTCATTGCAGGGGGAGGAAGTAGGGCTGGCCAGATGCTTTCCCACCCACCACCCATGTTCTCAGTATCTGTGGGCCTAAAAGGCAAGGTCTGTTAAGTCAACAAGGTTCTGATGAGTTTACTGGAGCTGAGACTACATCCTACATGAAAGAAGGACGGTAATTAAATAGGCAGCTGGCCAGACCTGTCTCTCCAAACACAGCCAAGGTCAGTGATTTGGTTTATCTCCTTTAAAGCAATACACTTGATACGTTGGCCTAAGCATAGCTGTACATCAAACTGCTGCCTTTCTGGCTGTCCCTTCCCACCTGGTAACTTCTTGGAATCCCTCCAATGCATAGTTGCTCTGGACCTTTCCCGAGGACATCCGTGCACCACCCGATCCACTTCCCGGCAGCTCCCGCATCACGGGCACTCCACACTCTCCTCTACTCCCAGAAGCAGTTGTGCAAACCTTCCTCCTCCTCTTCCCATCCCTGTGATGGACAGCTCTCTCACTGTGCTTCACACTGCAGAGGCCACATATGAAGAGGGTCAGAACAGCCCCTGCCACCCCTCCACAAAGGAAAAGGGCAGAGATGCTCAAGACTGCACTGTGTAGGTGCAGGGACCCCATCTAGATTTTGGTGGTCTTCTCCTGGGCAATTATGACTCTGAGTTAGATCAGAAGTGCACCAGATATGGCTGAATTTTTGGAACTAGGCAGATGAGGCCATCATATCTAATCACCAACCTGACACATCAACAGCAAAGAAGGCCCTCAGTTGCACTGAGCCAGCAAAGGTAGCTGAGCTTCTGCATCCTCCTCCTCCTCACCTGCAAGTATCTGCCAGCAGCCATGGACCTGTTGTAGGATTTCCTCAGCTGGTGTTGCTCTAAACCAGGGTCATGATGCTTCATATTATCCTTCCCTTTTTTCTCTTCCTTCATATAAAAAAGCAGGCAACATTAACAAAATAAGATTGTCAGAGAGAAATAAAAAACCATTGTCCCCAGGGCCTTCCATTTCAGGCCTGGAATTGAGAAAAGCAAATGCATACTACATGACTGTGATTAGCACTGAGTGCAGCAAGCTTCCATCTTCTGTTTCATCTACATGCTTTCATGGAAGAATGTAAATAAGCTGTTGTTGGCCTGCTGAATAGGCTTGGACAGGTTTTTTCTAGATGCAGCCAGTCAGCACACACCTTAACAGTAGGTCAAAGTAGCACATCAAAAAAAAAGGCAAAAAGAAGATCGATATCCTTGCAGCAGAGCTGTGCCGAGTGCTGCTGAGCCTTTTCACTAACAGTGCTGTAAAGCAAAGAGATGCAAAATCTTGTCCTTTCCTGTGGCTAGAGGACCTCTCTTGTCACAGACTTTGCGTCACCTCAAGCACTTTGATGATCTGCAGTTACAGCTACAGTAAGTAAGGAAGTGTTTAAAGCCTGGACGCTGCTAACAAGCTCATTGTTGTAATTTATTGCCACCACAGTCCTATTATAGGCATCAATGGCAGAAGCTGTTGCTTGTTTGAGGCCCTGGCGTATTCTTTGTTAAATGGCAAGGTTACAAAAAACCTCTGAAGAACAAAAAACGTTGAGCATCTTACCTTTTCTACACAGTAGATGCTCACAAACCAGTGACTGCAAATATCACCCATTTCTTGGACCTCTGCCTTCTCCATTTGTTACTGCCCTCACAGCAGAGATGGGAAACCAGGTATGCGTTGATGTCTGCATTGCTTCCAAGGCTGACCGTCCAGCTTGAACCTAGCTTCCACAGGCATTTGAGTCCCACTATGTAAACCAACATATGATATGTTTACGGGGACCTCTCTGACCATTTCACTGCTTGTCCAGCCCCCACAATTCCTTCCATGAGGAATATCTGTGAGTAGATCTCTTAATTCTCCTTGTGGTGCAAAGGGAGTCATTTCCACAAGCACCTTAAAATGCAAGGAGTGGCTTTCTGCCTCTCTGGCCTGTAGGGTCTGAAGTGGCTCAAACTTACCTATGTGAATTAAGTTACTTACTTGTAAAAGCAGTCATCGAAATTCACAACCTTCCCAACTATTTTTTTTTAATCTTTTAAAGATGTTTTTTCCTAACCAAACAAAAAATAGTCAAGTAAAATAGTTGCATTAGGCACCAAGCATAACATTTTTGTATCGCAGGTTTTCTTGGGCTTTTAAAACATTTTTTCTTCTTAAGGCATTTGACTCTGTCCCACATGACATCCTGGTCACCAAACTGGAAAAACATGGACTTGATGGGTGGAGCACTGCTGGAGAAGGAATTGGCTCAGAGAGTGGTGATCAAAGGCACAATGTTCACCTGGAGACCAGTGACAAGTGGCATCCCTCAGGGGTCAGTGCTCTTTAACATCGTTGTCAGTGACATGGACAGAGCAATCGGATGCTGCACCCTCAGCAAGTTTGCAGATGACACCAATCCGTGTGGCACAGTTGACTTGCTAGAGGGAAGAGATCCATCCAGAGTGACCTGGACAGGCTGGAGAGGTGGGCCCAGGCCAACCTCATGACATTCAACAAGGCCAAATGTAAGGTCATGCACCTGGGTTAGTGCAATCCCAAGCACAACTCCAGGCTGGGTGGTGAATGGCTGAGAGCAGCCCTGAGGAAAAGGACCTGAGGGTCTGGGCTCAACAGGAGCCTGCAGTATGAGTGCAGCCCAGACAGCAACCCTGTGCTGGACTGCATCAAGAGCAGTGTGGCCAGCAGGGCAAGGGAGGGGATTCTGCCCCTTGGCTCTGCTCTCCTCAGACCCCACCTGGAGTCCTGGGTGCAGTTCTGGAGCCCCCAGCACAAGCAGGACATGGAACTGTTGGAACGAGTCTAGAGGCCACAAAGAGGGCTGCAGCAGCTCTGCTATGAGGACAGGCTGAGAGAGTTGGGGCTCTGCAGCCTGGAGAAGAGAAGGCTTCGAGGAGACCTTGGAGTGACCTTCCAGTATCTGAAGGGGGCTACAGGAAGGCTGGAAAGGGACTATTTGCAAGGTCTGGTAATGACAAGACAAAGGGTAATGGATTTAAACTGGCAGAGGGGAGATTTAAACTAGGTTTTAGGAAGAAGTTCTTTCCAGTGAGGATGGTGAGACACTGGCACAGGTTTGCCAGGGAGGTTGTGGCTGCTCCCTTCCTGGAGGTGTTCAAGGCCTCCAGGATGAGGCCTTGAGTGATCTGTTCTAGTGGGAGGTGTCCCTGCCTGTGGCAGAGGGTTGGAACTGGGTGATCTTTGAGGTCCCTTCCAACCTAATCCATTCTGTGATTCTGTGTTTCTTCTCCATGGATAAGAAATAAAAGAAAACATGGGAAAATATACAGGAAAGAAACTACAACAGGAATTCAATGAAAACAAGAGATAATTATTGTTAGTTTGTGCATAGAAGTAGACTTCTAACTGGCATTGCAGATATGTAGCTCAGTCTATGTTCCCTGGCATTCAGAGAATGGGAAAATGCTGAGTGTGGCACAGGATTTACTGATGATTAGGCTGTGGTTGCCACCACAGCTAGGCTTGGTCTAACAGGTACTGTTGACTAAAGGGGCAGTCTTCCCTCTTCCACATGCATTTGTGCTGAGAAGCTGTTTGATTGACAGATGTATCACCCTTGAGAAACCTTCCAGCACAATTTGCTGACAAAGGCTGCCTGAGCCACTGTTGCTTGGCCCAAATCAGCTGAGATGCATGCACTCATCCTGTTCCACTTCCAGCTTTACCAGCCTGCAGACTCCAATGGAAAAGCATCAAGAAACAGCTGGGACAGCAACTTCTTCCACCCCCCCAATGACTTCTTAGTGTACAATTTGCATGTGTCCTAGAATCAACCTGGTTGATTCTATTCTGTTCTATTCTATTCTATTCTATTCTATCAGCCTTGCCTAGGGATGCATGTCAGGCTTGCTAAGTCGATCATATCAAGAGAGAGATCTCAGACTGCAGACATTATTTGTGATTTCTCATTTCTGTGCAATTTTCAAGTATTTGGAGAAGGAACAATCTAAACTTTCTTCTTCTTGGAGGAAGAAAATTGAAGGCTATCAGGAGAGACTTCAGGGCCTTGGATCAGCTGGTCAAGGGAGTATTCTCTTTTGTTCTCCCTGTTGAAGGGACTAACCCCGAAATAATGAAGAGGAATCACCTGCTCAACTCTTGGCTTTGAGCCTGGTGCCTCCAGCAGGACTTTGGCTTTTTTGACCACAGGTCAACCCACATGATACCAGGTCGGCTGGCATCAGATGGGCTGCACCCCTCTCGAAGTGGAAGAAGGTTTACATTGCAGGGGTTGGCTGGGCTTATTAATCATGCTTTAAACTAGGTTGGAAGGGAGGGAGAAAGCCAGGCTTGCTGTAAACAAGCCTGAGACAACTGTGGGGCAATGTGTTGGCTCCACTGCTATCTCAAGGGAGGTAGATAACAATGTATTGTAAGAGTGTATTGGAGAAGATAGCTATTGGAGATTGGAGAAGGCTAGCAGTGAGTATAAGCTGAGAGACAGCACACCCACAGGGTGGGAGGCTAACAAGAGCCTTCAGCCTGTTACCTTGAAGCATGCTGGGGACACATAAGAACTCTTAAAGTCTTACAGAGATGTACCACAGGGATCAAGTATTAAGGAATCAGCACATGCAGAGCTTACTGCTAGGTTGGTGGCCATGGAAGAGGCTGGGAATGGTCAGACTGCAAGAGTGAAAGCCAAACTCCCTCCCTGAAATGCTTATACACCAATGCATGGAGCATGGGGAATAAGCAGGAGGAGCTGGAGAGCGACATTAGGCGGAATAACTGTGATGTAATTGCCATCACTGAGACATGGTGAGGCAGCTGCCATGAATGTTGTCATGGATGGCTCTGGACTGTTCAGGAAGGACAGACCAGCAAGACAAGGTGGGGGAGTTGCTGTCTACGTGCAAGAGCAACTGAAATGTGCTGAGTTCTATCCAAGGAGGGAGGCAGAAGAGGTTGAAAGCTTGTGGGTAAGAATTATGGGATGTGGGGAAGGAGGTGAAATTGTTGTAGGTGTCTACTATAGACCACCAAATCAAATGGAAGATGTTGATGACAGCTGGAGGTAGCCTCTAGAGCTAACTCCTTGGTGCTCATGGGAGACTTCAACCACCCTGATGTTTGCTGGGAAGCTCACACAGCCAGGCACAGACAGTCCAAAAGGCCCTTGCCAGTGTATCAGTGATAACTTCTTGATGCAGGTAGTGGAGGAACCAATAAGGAGAGGTGCACTGCTGGACCTTGTATTAACTAATAAAGAGGGAATTAATTAAGGTGGGGAACAGCCTTGGGGACAGTGACCATGACATGGTGGAGCTTAATATTCTGCAGGGTAGAATCAGAGCAACAAGTAGAATTACAGCCCTGGACTTCTGCAGAGCTAACCTTGTGCTCTTCAGGGACATGCTTGCAGATATCCCATGGGCTAAGGCTCTGGAGGGGAAAGGAACCCAAAAAAGTTGGTTAGTTTTTAAACACCTCTTTCTCCAAGCCCAAGGCAGGTGTGATCCCTTGAGTAGAAAACTGGGTAGACATGCCACAAGACCTGCATGGCTGAGCAAGGAGCTCCTGGAGGAAATCTCAGGGAAGAAAGAAACTTACAATTCATGGAAGAAGGGATTGGTCACTTGGGAGAACTACAGAGAAGTTGTCAGGGCATGTGGGAAGGCAACGAGGAAGGCCAAAGCCCTCTTGGAACTGAAGCTGGCAAAGGAAGTAAAAGAGAACAAGAAAGGCTACATCAAATCCATCAGTAGGAAAAGGAAGCCCAGGGAAGGTGTGGGGCAGTGCTGAGCGAGGAGGTAGCCTTGAGAACTGAGGGTGCAGAGCAGGCAGAGCTGCTGAATGCCTTCTTTGCTTCAGTCTTTACACCTAAGGCTGAACTGCCCTATGGACTCCAGACCCTGGATGAAGGAGAGGAGGCCTGGAGGAGGGAATGCTCCCCACTGGTCACTGCAGACTGGGTTAGGGATCAGTTACACAAATTANTATGATGCCATTAGGGTTATGGGGAATGTGGATGTAGTCTACCTTGACCTTAGCAAGGCCATTGACATGATCTCCCACGATATTTCACTGAGCAAGCTCAGGAAGTGTGGGATAGAAGAGCAGACAGTGAGGTGGGTTAGGAACTGGTTACAAAACAGAGTTCAAAGAGTGGTGATCAGTGCTGCCAGGTCCAGCTGGATAGCTGTAACAGTGGAGTCCTGCAGGGATCAGTGCAGGGTTCAGTGCTGTTCAACATCTTCATCAATGACATTGATGAGGGCACAGACAGACAGAGTCTGCTCAGCAAGTTTGCTGATGACACCAAACCAGGAGGCTTGGCTGATACAGCTGAAGGCTGTGCAGCCATCCAGAGAGACCTGGGCAGACTGAGAGCTGGGCACAGAGGAACCAAATGAGGTTCAACAAGGACAAGTGCAGAGTCCTGCACCTGGGGAGGAATAACAAACTGCATCAGTACAGGCTGGGAGGTGATCTGGGAGAGCAGTTCTGTGGAGAGGGGCCTGGAAGTCCTGGTGGATAATATCCATGGCACAGCAATGTGCACTTGTGACCAGGAAGGCCAATGGGATCCTAGGGTGTATTAGGAGGAGTGTGTCCAGCAGATCAAGGGAGGTTCTCCTCACCCTCTACTCTGCCCTGGTGAGACCTCATCTTGAGTACTGTGTTCAGTTTTGGGCTCCCCAGTTTTAAGAGAGACAGGGAGAAGGTCCAGTGGAGGACAATGAGGATGATTAGGGGACTGGAGCATTGCCTGATGAGAAGCTCAGGGACTTGGGGCTGTTTAGTCTGGAGAAGACTGAGAGGGGATTTAATAAATGTCTATAAATATCTGTGGGCTGGCGGTCAGGAGGAGGGGACAGGCTCTGCTCACTGCTCCCTGGGATAGGACAAGGAGCAATGGATGGAAGCTGCAGCACAGGAGGTTCCACCTCAACACAAGGGGGGACTTCTTTACTGTGAGGGTCACAGAGCACTGGCACAGGCTCCCCAGAGAGGCTGTGGAGTCTCCTTCTCTGGAGACTTTCAAGACTTGTCTGGGTGTGCTCCTGTGTGACCTGAGCTAGATTGTATGGTCCTGCTCTGGCAGAGGGGTTGGACTCAGTAATCTCTTTGGGTCCCTTCCAAACCCTGACATCCTGTGAGCCTGTGAAAAAAACCAAAACACCTAACTATAGTTGGCTTCTTGCAATGTTTTTACTGCTTGCCAGAGAAAGAGGTTATGGTTGTGCAGTGTACCCATCATATGAGGCCAACTCAGCTCAAGGCAGGCTTGCCAAGGGAAGCCTTCACACAGGAAAACAAGGACAAACATCTACAAGAAGCTCTGAGTAAGAAACACTACCGTCAGCACCTTTGTTGGATACAATTTCTCCTGCTTTCTGTGGAGAAAGAGAAGAGTGAGCCTCAGCACTGGGTGAAATAAAAAAGTTGCCAGCAACAAATCTATCAGAAGCAAATGGATGGCTAATCTTTTTAAATTAAAAGATAGATATTTGGCCCCAGAGTGGACTTCAGAACCATTGTTAAGCATCTTGCTTCTGGGACTGTTGAACAAACAGCACCCAGCACATGTTTGTAGCTGCTGCACACTGGCATGTTTGGGTGATGTTGGCACTCTCCATCACAAGCGAGAGCAGAAAGCAGGTAGGTATTGTCCATGTGCCATTTCACTTGGTGTCAATGAAACATGCCCTGAAGATACCGTTGTGGTGGACGTCATCTTTTTTGCTAACACGTAGCCAACAGCACTTTCTCCGATACATAAAATAAAGCAGTGGTTGAAGCACCGCATAGAAATGGGAAATACAAGGTCAGAGATTTCAGTCCTTTGTTTCCTGCCCCTAGGGACATGCTCCACTGCCCAGGATGGAGCCTGTTTGAAGGGAGAGAAAAGATTTCTGTGCCTTTCTTTCTTAATCAAGGTATCGTGCACAAGAGAGCGCCCTCTGGGCTAGGAAAAGAGAGCAAGGCTGAGACATGTGGTCTGTCCTCATGGCTGAGGTATGCAGGAAAATGGGATTCTGTCCCCTTTCCAAGCAATTCTGCAGAAGCATCCACTGGATGAGAAGTGGGACCCAAAATCTTTCCCCTTAGAATCAAATTTGATGAGAAATTTGGGCAAATGCTGCAGACATCAGGCAGTCCTGTGAAGGGACCGCTGCCCCTTCTCCCTCCATCTGTGTCCCACATGCAGCAGCACGTAGAACTGCGGCATATTGCAGGCAGGACCACCCATCACGGTGTACATGGGTCCCAGGCACCCAACTGTTTCATGCCACTAAGAAGAAATGTGCATGCAGAAGAGATCTCCTGAAACCAGGAGATCTGAGGAGCTAGGTACCTGGTGAGCAGAGGTTTTCACAACTGCAAGTTTCGTCTCCTGTCCAGAGTTTTTCCTAGCTCTGGTCCAGTGTCCCCAGAGCTGCCTCACCAGCAATTTTTCCCCAGTTATATTCTGCACATCCAGGAAAGGGATTGCATTCTCTCTTGGCAGAGCACAGCATGTTCTGATATCCTAGCAGCCAGCCCCAGGACCTAATCTGCGGGCCTCTGGATGCTGATGGCCTAGTTTACAGCCACTTTCCCAGAAACTTTTGCATGCTTCAGTAAAGTTGAGTACAAAATTAATCTTCTGTTCCAAATAATCAGAAACATTTAGCCAGAGGCAAGCTTAATGAAAAGACGAAAGAGGCTCCAGGACAGTTAGCAAAACTAGTATGAATGTCTGAAATATTAGGTATTCAATCTTCTCCACGATGGTTTAATTAAATCTGGAAACCAAGAAAGGTTATACCCACCATCAGGAAAGAGCTCTCTCATTTAAGCCAATGCTTCAGATCTCAGAAGGACTTTCTGGATAGTTGTTATTTGGTTAGAAAATGTTTTCCTAACTGTAGCTTTTTTTTTCATTCCACTGAAATCCTTTGCTCTCTGGATTTCGGAAGGGAAAATGAGGGATGACTGACCAAGATTAGAGGTTTGAAGTTTTTTTGCTCTTTGAAATCTGCCTCTCATTTTCCCAGGAATAACTGAACTCTAGAGTTACATTTCCAAAGATTAGTCCTACCTGCCAGCAAAAGGAAGCTGTTTGCCAGGCTGTCTTTGGAACATCAGTAACACCATCGTGATCAAACATCTGGGAAGGAAATTGGCCTATCTATAAAGGATCTGGCCAGGACGCAGAGCTTGGCTTTGCAAGCAGCCACTCTTGTCTTCACAATAGCAGCAAGGCATGAAGCAGATGCAGAGGAGTTTGCAGCTCTTTAAAGCATGATGGTCCTCACACCGCTAACACTATGTGCATCTATTGTCAGATTTTCAGCCATACATGGAAGCCAAGATAGTAAGAGAGAGGCAGAAGTGTCCTTACATTTTCTGTAGCTGTTTGCAATACAAGTGCTGTCACTTACATTGTACACTGAAGAACTTCACCCCAGTGTGGTGAATGCTGCATTCTCGTGTGCAGTATATAAATCAAGAGTGCCCTATCAGAGTAGCAGTGAGGAAACTTTTGCACTGATTTAACAGTAGCATTTATCCTGGGACTCACATGATCACACACACCAAAAAAAGTTACTTTTTTAAAATACAGCTGTTGAAATGTTCCCCTAAAAGACACAAAGGGACAGATTTTCATCTGCCAGTAAGTGTGTAGCTCCTGCACAAACCCACACCAGTTTCTACCAGAGAAAGAAAACGTATCCCAGTTTCTCCAAATCTGTCCAGACTAGCAGTGGACACCATTTTCAAAAGCAATTAAATACTACCATAAAAGTGAGAACGTTCTCTCACAGTGCAACCAACCTTCCTAACAATTAAAACCCTGCAAACTTTCTCCTTTCTTCCTTTATAAACTTTAAAGGTCACATTGACATTTTTGTCATGGCAAATATCTCCAGACGTGTCTTACGGCACTGCTATTCTACCTCTTTACTGCCTCTTCCTTTGAAGGGATGAGCTCTGTGCTTATTGAAGCCCACAATCCGATTGCTATTGACTACAGTGGAATGTAGGCCAGATCTCTTGCAGCCTAGATTACTCACTAGTCTCTTGGGAGTTCTCAGATCTTGTACCTAAATCACGTAAACTGGAAGAAATTGCAGATGTCTTGGCTAAGTATGAAGGTAGGTTACATGGAGATTACCTATACTCATGTGCAAATTTCAGTAATGGTGATGCTCAAGTCCCACATGCATGAAGGCTTTTAAGACAAGACTAGAGTGGTGACAACTTATGTCCAAGCTACCACAAAGTTGCTTAATTTCACCGTAGCTGTTCCTCTCTTTCTGTTGGACTTCTCTAGATACCCTTGAGTAAAGTGGTCACTGGCTACAGCCATTAACCTAATGGGTGCCTCCTGTTCATGGGCAGTGTCAAAAATGCATTGAAGTTACTTTATGAGATAATAAGAACTGTAAAAGTCACCACCCAGAACCCAGGTCACAAGGTCACAGGTAATACTGGAATGTGAACAGAGCTGTGCTGGGACGGGGGGCGGTTCTGAAAAGTTGAGAGTTATTGCTTGGAACTGCATGCATGGAAGAGGTGAGCAGCAAAAAATACTACATGAGCACAGAAAGAGGACAGTAAGGACACATCAGATACAGCCAGAGAAGCACATTTGTCCATCGCCACAGCCACAAACCAGCCTGG
The DNA here is from genome assembly GCA_013400475.1 of Tricholaema leucomelas. Lineage (NCBI taxonomy): Eukaryota > Metazoa > Chordata > Aves > Piciformes > Lybiidae > Tricholaema lacrymosa > Tricholaema leucomelas. The sequence continues at coordinate 35,859 of WAAF01014965.1, read as the reverse complement.
CAAACACAGGTGCAGGCATCAGTGTCTAGTTCCTCTGTAGGCCAAGTTCGAAGTTCATAGCTAGATCTCACACGTTGCACAGTAACTGAAATTTCCATAGAGCACTCCAGAGTAAATGGTCAGCAGACTACACTGCCGAAAGCTTGTCAGCTTGCCTTTCTTTTTCAGTTTAGCTTTGTGTTCCATCACCTTCTTGTTTTGTAGTTTGAGTGTCATACATGCTTATCATCTTGTGACCCTCCAAGCTGGAAAAGAAGAAAAAGTTATTTCTAAAGTAAACAGGATTTCCCCCTTCACTCTACTCCAGGAAACTTCCCAAACCCATAATTAAGGAAAAGACTTCAGATTTGGTGAGTAATGTGTGTAAGCTGCTACAGTACTAAAACCATTGTGTATTCAAGTTTATGAGGTTCTGGGTCCTTTTGTAGAACAGAAGCCACTGATTGCTCGTGGTCCCTTCTCAAAACAATCTAGGGTACTCAAAGCATTTCCAGTAGCTTCTAAGTAGATATACAGTTAAAGGCATGGAGCGGAAATCCTCAGTGCTTGACTTTGCTCCTCTGTGATCTGCAACCATCTTATCTTAAGGTAGATGTTGTCTTGATGATTTTGGTCTTGGTCCATTTAAAGCAGAGATGGTCACCTCACTTTGGGCTGTACAGGCCCCTCATTTGCTTGCTTTCCTGTTTATGGATCAATGTCCAAGAGACTTCTAAATGAAAATTTCCAGGTGGATTGATAGAGCCAGCGGAGGGAGCATGGCAGTAGCTCCCATGTGGGATTCCTTCTCACAGAAGAATCCAGAAACTTCGGCTGGTCTCAGGACCCTACTGTGTTAAGCAATGCACATGTCTACAGTAAGCACACTGACATTGTTTTACTACATTTTCCACTCAGGCAATGGATTTTTTGCAAAGGTCATTGAACACAAGCTGTTCACTACTGGGAATATAAATGCTGTATTCTTCATGCTGAATCATAAGGAGGGGGAAGGGAGCACACAGGGGAAGTTAGAGACACATTTGCAACTTTTTCCTTTTTCTTATTTACAATTACTATGGCTATTCATTTTTATTACATCACTATTCCTGATTCTTCTACAATGCTTGACATCCAGCAATCCCAATATGTATTAGAAGGGAAGTACTACTGTCCTAGAAGAAAGCCCAGAAAAGCAAAGGGATGTCTATGTACCCCAGCACTTACATACCAGGAGGAAACAAAATTATTTCAAGAACAAATGCTTGATATGCCTCCCCAAACACCTGCAAGCAGCTTCTGCCCTCCATTAGGAGTCAAGATGCCCTAGGGAGGAATCCAGACCTTCAAATTCAGGACTTGACTTCTTTAGTCACCATTTCATAACGGAGAGGACTGACATTTCAGTACACCTCTGAGCTGCCTCAGTAACAAGCAGGTGGATTGTGTGTGTGTGGTTTCATTTATTTTTTGAGTTTCACCTAACCACAGAGGTTTACAAGCACTACCTCCTGTTCGATTTCTCACTCATTGGGTGAGTTAATGGCACCAGTTCCAAGACCAAGCCTGCCACTGGAAGGAATGTGTCCCCAAGAAGCGTTGTCCTGAAGGGCCCAGACCTCAGTGACACTCAGAATGGTGAATAACTGCTCATTCAACAAGCTGAAAGCCCAGCTCTTACACATCCATCAAAGTCCATTTTAATTGGGGGCTGAAAGCTGTTCTACTCATCAGCAATAAAGGACCAATTAAGTTCTCAGCCAAAAATGAATTAATGAGATACTGCAAACAAGTTAATTAACTCCTTCATGAGTATTCAGACAGAAACCACACAAAACAGCCACGGGGTATACTAATTACTTTGGGGGGCTGACTAAAATGTAACAAAATGAAGAAAAGAGAAGCCCACAACATCTGGGGTCAAAGGCTCCAAGTTTGTCACTAGGCCATCTTCTCCCACACACTGAATATGGCTGAGCACTGCCTGCCATACTCGTGTGTAATGGCTCAAGAACAGCATCAAATTTGGTAACACCAGAATTGGAACTGTTTGCTCCATTTCCCCTGGCAAATACTCTGGGTGGCACTCTCCTGCCCATAAGCAGGAGAGTTTGGCAGAGTTGGTCTGTTTAAACACACTCAGAGGGGAGAACTTTTGCCTAATGACATTGGCCAAAGACACTGTGAGGTATGTGATGTTGTGCAGTGCCTGCCTCAGGCTGACTTACGCTGTACAGTTTGAGGAAGAACGAGAGGGTCTCATTGTATATGTTAAGGAGGTTAAACTGTCATCCTTGCAATTTACATTAACTATATGTATTCATTGCTACTAGCTCAGGAAGCCAGAAAAAACGTTGGGCCAGATTTGCTCATCTGTGTGCTCTGGTCATTTGTAGCCATGCAAAGGACATGCCAAGTTCTACTGTTCAGTCAGAGAAGAGTTTTACTGAACCTTTTTGCTCTGGTACAAACATTATGCTTGAGAAGCATAAAGCTTGCAGAGAAGCAAGCCCTATCAATATAGTCTATGTGGCAAGACACAGCTGCTTTTGAAATCTCAAAACCTAGGTTAAATTAAAAGGAGAACACCAAAAGTTCTCAACGCTCACAGTGCAGAATTCAATAACCAATCCAGGAAACTCATTTCAACATTGAGTTTCAAAGAGGTTATTGTAAACACAGGGTAAGCTCACAGAACAATATGATTCCTGATCCTGGTTTAAGTAGTAGGAACACAGAAAAGCCTCAGAAGTGGAGAGATCTGTATTTATGTAGGGTGTTTTCCCTGCCTCTTTGTAATCCAAATGGGGAAACGGAATTTCTTTTTAGTGTAGATGAGCCTTGCATCTTAAATTACAACCCCAGCTACAACAATGTCACCACTAAAATCTGAGAAGGACACTTTCTGAAACCTGCAGAAGGATTGCAATATTTGTTTATAGTTGATATCAGGGTAATTAAGCCCGACCTCATAGCAGTTCACAGCGGCCACTACCAGCTCTATTGGAGCTTGTCTGAAGTTACAGAGGAATGAGATCAGAGGACAGCACTTACATATGACATCTTGTCCAGAACCTGGTCTTGTAGTCTTTTCCTTTATTTGGATTCCGTCTGCAATGAGACTTCTCCTTGATATACACACAGGTTTCTATTTTTCCATGTTAAGGCAAGCTAGGGCTAGAAGGCCATCACACAAGGCCGGGTGTAATAAGCAGCTGGACAATGAGCTCTTATTGACAGGATTACAAAAAAGCAAGTTTTCTTTTTTTCTTTTTGTACATGCTTAGCCAAGCAGAGCTTACTAAGCCTACTGCAAGAAATAGAGCTTGGGATTCATCTTGTCAGGTTGATGGGTAAGTCTTCTACCTGTCTGTAAGCACAAGTATTATCTATAGACTGATAGAAAGCATTTAACTAACCTGGTTTAGTGTAGAAGGAAAAAATATTCATTGCATGCAATATGCTTTTCTTTGTCTGCTCCCCTCCTTTTCTTCCCAGTCAATAAATTGCACCGTAACTTATTAGGAACAGCTAATACTATACTAACCTGCAAGCCTGCAGGTCTAACATTTCAAGTGCACACAGTACGAACCATGAAGTGCTGGGGGGTGAGCTGTACTAATGGGGCAGCGACTTGGTCTTGTGTTTTACAGCCACGCTGTGCTCCTACTGAAACGTGGAGTATAGCTGCCAGCTCTGAGGAGTTCCTGTGCACAAGTTCCTGCCAAGCTTATGCCACATTCCGCACACAGGATTCTTTGCTGTGCGTTCGCTCTGCGCACAGTAGATGGTGTTGCCTTTGACAGAGACGGTGCTAAGGACTATCAAAAGATTGCAGGAGCACTTGCTTTCCAGGCCACTCCTCTGGGCTGAACGCCACTTGCTTGCCCTCAAAGTGGCAAGGGTGTTCTTCTGAAACTAGTTCCTCCTACTTCTCTAATAAGTATATGTGTCTTCAGATGCATTTGTGTTTCTTTCCAGAAAGAAGCTGAGTATCACATAGAAGCTACAGAGTATGCTTATCAGCAGTCAGAAGGGATAGATCTGTTTTCCTCTTGAAGATGTAGTATTTCAGTGTCAGCATAACGTAGCTACTGGAAAAGATCTCATCCTAGTCTGTTACCAACAGCTGAACTTCCCAGCATAAGGGCAAAAATCTCCCAGGCTGTTCACATGAGTAACAGAGACCAGGGCCTACGGAAGTCCACACGTTCTGCTTTTCTGAAAATAGCTGTCTTTTTTCCTAGGCGTTTTAAACAAAAGAGTCCAGCAGGTTAACACTAAATACTCTGCTAATTGCCCTTGCTATACATGCTGATCTTAGGTTGTGGGAGTAAGGACCTGCACCTAGTGTTTCAGTCGCTTCTAGAAGCAAGCTTCTGGAGAGGGAGAACAAAACACCAGCACCACAGTCATGTCCAACGTTTGCTACCCTGGCTTATTCAGCATTTTCTGCTGCCAAAACCGCATTTCAGCACAACCCAAGAGAGGCCTGTTACTTCTCAGAGCTCAGGACCTCTGGTTCTGACAGCTTTTTGGAGTGTTCTTTGTGCATTGCAGCAGCGACCTGCGAATCGATGATCCTGCTCTGCACTCTCTTAATTGTCTCTTGCATACAGCATCTTAAGGAAGATGAATCTCCTCTGTGGCGAAGATTTATTTACATTGACTATCTGACAGAATTTAGACTGGATTAAACCACTGTGCAACCACATCTCAAAGGGGTATACACCTCTGCTCGCTCCCAACTCCTTCCATGGCTGTCACGCTCCTGACCACGCATAGAGCTGCATCAGGCAGCCTCACTGACAGAAAGGTAGTTCTCAAACCAAGCAGACAGCTTTTGGCTGCCTTAGAGAGCTAAATCAGCTCCAGACATGGTTGTGAGGCAAGAGCACAGGTCCTAGGGCAGGAAGGAGTGACTAGGGAGAGCCTTGAATCCCTGAGTTAGATTCAACCAAACTGAGGTGGCTCCATAGCCTTAGGTTGTTTTGGAAATGGGGCTGTCCTCAGAACTGCCAGGGGCATAGACACAAGCCAGGTGCTTCCAGCTCATGAATGACACTGCCAGATCAGCCATTCAGGCAGCCTCCTTATGTGTTTTAGCCCCCAGCAAGCACAAGGTAACCCCAGCCGCCCTCACCTTCAGGGTTAAAGCTTAACCTTGAGGTCTGAGTGGCAGAGGTTTAACCCTTCAAACCCTGTAAGTTAGCTGGAGTTAACCAATAGCACACAAAGGGATCAGCTTGCAAAGTGACCCACCACGTAACTACCGTCTTGGATTTAAGGGATACAGATTATCAGTCCTCTCAACCAGTGACTGAGGCCCAGCATTTGGAGCATCCCTAGAGGGGCTGCATGGAGACACGGTGCTGGTGTGACAGGAGAAGGAAGGTCTTCAAGTGAGACATACTGAGAGACAAAGCAGTGTGGCTGAACCTTTTTAAACTGAATTCAACCCTTAATAAATAGAAATATGTACTTAGAATTATTTCCTTTAAAAAAACTAAAATTTGAACCATTACAAACAATTCCTCATGAAAATGTATAAAAACTTGACAAAGATATTCCCAAACAGGCCAGAGATGGACTATTTTTAATCGCTGACAACAGCAGTAGATAGAGTAGCAGAGCAACAATTTTCACTTGATATCCCAGAATAAGCCTCTCTGCAGTTTATTAAACTAAAACTGAAACACTTTTTTTTCCCAAAGCATTTTGTGATCTGTCTGAAGAAACAGTTTAACATACCACTTGTAAAACAGACACATCTTGCATATTAAATTCCCTTACATCCTCCAGAGGAGAAAGGGGAGGGGGAAGGCATCAAGACTATACAAGCTGCTACACTGCACCACCCAGGGATTTTAAAGGCCAAAGGAAGCCATCCATATATGAGCACAAGGTGTCAGAGCTGCCCTTTTCTACAGCTTCTTCACTGTGGTTTGCAGCAAAGCAAAAAAATTTCTTAAACTAAAAAAAAAAAATACCATATAGCAGCCAACAGAGGAGGCAGAAGGAAAAAAAGGGAGAAATATGGAAAGAAAGAAAGAAAAAATAACTAAAAAGGAGAAGACAGCTGTAAGAGAGCATTACAGCAGTCCTCCTGCCAGCGCTATTTAAAACACGCGTGCCATCACCCGCAGCTCGGCGGGTAGTGGAAAATGTGACAGCAACTCCCATGGTGTTTGGGTTGTGTGAAAAAAGAAAAGCACCTTTCTTCAGCAGAGCTGAATTTGGCTACTGGTGGAAGGAAAAGAGGTGGCACATTTGAAAAAAATGTGGTGTTTTGGCAGGGGTTATAGTCCTGGGTGAGCCACCAAGCTACGCTCTGCTCTTCAGCAGCAGCTTACACACCATCTCACCTCGGTACCCAGGGTACACAGAAACAGCACAGCATAAACCACAACATGGTCTGCCTCTACCCTGCACACACAATAATTCAGTCCTTATGTAGGTCAACAGATGCTTCAGCTTTGGCTACCTGAGCAAGGATATGTAGTGAAATACTCATCCTGAAATCAAAATACTACCTGGCTTTATGCTTTAAAGATGAGTCAGCAAACAACCCTCAGACTGTTCCGTTGCAGGCAGGTCCTTCAGAATTGGAGCTGAAAAACAATTTGTATTCAAGGCTCCAGCAAAATCCAAGTATTACCCATTCATCAAGGACTGGCTTTTGTGTGCACACGAGCAAGAGGAGCAAAGATACGGGATGAAAGACACCTACACATTTTCTGGCCTTCTGAATAACTCTACAGCCTCTGCCTCTGCAGTTAGTCACCATCTCAGCTGAGGTCTGAATTGTAGGGAAGAGTGTTTTCAGAAGGGTGGCCATGCAAAGGTCATTAGCCAGTTATTATAAAAAGGACTTTAAAAATAAAATCATCAGATTAAAACAAAACAAAGCACTGATTTCCTTCTGCTTGTCTTACAGAGATTTAGGGCTCATATTTCTAACTTCTCAAAAGTCATTGGTATTGATCAAAAGACTGGAAGCTGCCAGTGTGGTGCCCATCCACAAGAAGGGTTGGAAGGAGGACCCAGGAAATTACAGACCTGTCAGCCTCAATGCAATCACAGGGCACCTACAGGATGGCCAGGGGATCAGACCCAGCCAGCATGGATTTAGGAGGGGCAGGTCCTGCTTGACCAACCTGATCTCCTTTTATGACCAGGTGACCACCTGGTGGACATGAGGAAGGCTGTGGATGCAGTCTGCCTGGACTTCAGTGAGGCCTTTGACACTGTCTGCCATAGCAAACTCCTGGCCAAGCTGGCAGCCCTTGGCTTGGACAGGGGCACTCTGTGCTGGGTTAAGAACTGGCTGGGGGGCCAGGCCCAGAGAGTGGTGGTGAATGGAGCCACATCCAGTTGCAGCTGTCACCAGTGGTGTGCCCCAGGGATCAGTGCTGGGCACAGTCCTGTTTAATATCTTCACTGATGATCTGGATGAGGGCACTGAGTCCTCTGTAAGTGAGCTTGCAGATGATACCAAGTTGGGAGCATGTGTGGATATGTTAGAGGGTAGAAGAGCTCTGCAAAGTGACCTGGACAGGCTGGACAGATGGGCACATTCTTGTGCCATGAGTTTTAACAAGGCCAAGTGCAGGGTTCTACACTTTGTCCACAACAACCCCATGCAGCACTACAGGCTGGGGACAGAGTGGCTGAGAGCAGCCAGGCAGAGAGGGACCTGGGAGAGCTGGCTGACAGGTGACTGAAGATGAGCCAGCAGTGTGCCCAGGTGGCCAAGAGAGCCAATGGCATCCTGGCCTCGATCAGGAAGTGTGGCCAGCAGGAGGAGGGAGGTTATTCTTCCTTTGTACTCAGCACTGGTCAGGCCACACTTTGAGTGCTGTGTCCAGTTCTGGGCTCCTCAATTCAAGAGAGATGTTGAGATACTGAAATGTGTCCAGAGAAGGGCGACAAAGCTGGTGAGAGGCCTGGAGCACAGCCCTGTGAGGAGAGGCTGAGGGAGCTGGGGGTGTGCAGCCTGCAGAAGAGGAGGCTCAGAGCAGACCTCATTGCTGTCTACAACTACCTGAAGGGAGGTTGGTCTCTTCTCCCAGGCAAGCAGGAACAGAGCAGGAGGATACAGTCTCAAACTGTGCCAGGGCAGGTTCAAGCTGGATATTAGGAAGAAATTCTTCACAGAAAGAGTGATTTGCATTGGAATGGACTACCCGGGGAGGTGGTAGAGTCACCATCCCTGGAGGTGTTATAAGGAGGCTGGATGAGGCACTTAGTGCCATGGGTTAGTTAATTAGAAGGGTTAGGTGATAGGTTGGACTCGATCTCAGAGGTCTTTGCCAACCTGGTTAGTTCTGTGACTCTGTGAAAAGGTGAATTGCTGCAGGTTACCAGGAGATACTCTTAAGAAAAGCAGCAGATAGCAGTAAAAATCAGAGAAGCAGCAGGCCTGGATTCCCCTGACTCCAGTTTGCAGGCACAGTGCACTGTCACTGCTCTTGTAGGTTCCTAAGGGCTGTCTATGTCAGGAGTTCAAGCCTAGCTCTGACATATGGATGAGATCATACCCACTAGCAGTGGCAGCACTTCCAGGCTCTATTTATCACAACCTGAGTCACAGTTGCTCCTGGAGCATCCTGCACTTCTATTCTGAGCACCAGGACTGCATGACACATGGGATGGAAGCAGCTGGCTGTTGCAGAGGGACACTGTGATGAACTCATCCTGAAGTATGCTCACTCCTGGAGGGCCACAGCCAAAGTTCTGGGCTGCCTAGAATAGAATAGAATCAACCAGGTTGGAAGAGACCTCCAAGATCATCCAGTCCAACCTAGCACCCAGCCCTATCCAGTCAACCAGACCATCCCACTAAGTGCCTCATCCAGTCTTTTCTTGCCTACATGCACCACCAGGGTGGATGGAACATCAGGTCTCAGCTAGCCCCCTTTCAATAATCATCCTTCATCTCAGCAGGTAGGCTTTGTTCTTTTAAATTCTTTTCCATTCTTATTTTCAGGCCATAAATTAGGTAATGTAAAGCACCCAGCAAGATCTGCATCCTGCGATTATCATTTTTCCCTGGTGGACGAATACCAATGAAGTCTAATTAAAAGAACAGCAATAGCAATGAAGAACAAGGCATGTTGAAGTCACCCCTCTACCTCCAGCCTCTTAACACTCAAAGCACTCAAAAACTAGTAGAGATATGGCACTGAAGTGGTTTCAGTGAAAGGTGCCTCCAGAGAAGTCAACATTTATGACAGTAAAAGCTAGGTGCAGCTACTGTCTCTAGTCTAAGGCAACTCCTGAACAACTCACTTTACCTAGATGCCAACTGTTGGATAAGGAAAATGAGCCTGATCTTCAAATAGCACATTAAGCACCAGCAAAGCATAAGTAATACAATGCTGGAGCTGTATGCAAACCATCCATCTTCATTAGTGGCAGTAATAATATTTCACTGCATTAGCCCTACGAGTGAAGGCGCCCTGGTGACAAATTCTGTATCTGAAAAGACAGGGGTGCAGGAAAGCCTTTCTATTTTACGTCATTCTAGAATGCCAGTTTATTTCACAGAACACCACTGCTGCTTCTGCTTCTAAAAGTCATTACTGTTATCCCAGAACACAGACAACAGCCAAGAAACATACATGCTTAGGTTTTTTTCTTTTCAAGTGCCAAATCACACGCTGCTTTTCTTTTGCTTCGATTTTTACATACGCAAATATGGTCAGATTTCAGGTCAAGACAGTCCATTAGTTACATCTGATCACACTCTCTGAATCTGGGTTTTAGAACCACTCATGAAAGATTAAAAGTTCCAAGACAGAAGCAGGATTTTCTGCTTCCCTTTTTTCCCCCTTTTTTGTTAAACTTGTCAACAACAACAAAAAAAGGCCTGTTCGTTTGAGGCAGTCCTTGGACACTAAGCCTTTGATGAGCATCAAGAGGACAATTCTCCTAAAATGAAGACCTTTGTATATCATGGGTCCCGCATTCTAAAGTCAGTCCAAGAAGCAGGAGGAAAAAATTATTCAAATGTCAGCAGCGGATTGGCCAAAGGTCTCTGCATTACAGATATATCACTGTTAGATTTTACAGGGCACTGGGAAGTGTAGCAGTCATTTGACCTACCAAACAGCAAGCACTTTTGATGCAAAGCCTAACTGTCACTTGTACTTTGTCACACTGATTAGTTTCAGTGATGTGCTAGTTTGAGCCTAGCTAGAATGTTTTGGTGAGAAGGACTAGATTACAGGCTGGGGAAGGAAAAGAAGGCTGATGTCGACCTCACTCACAGGCTTGCTGAGATGTATAAAATCAAAAATCCAAACATAGATAAGGGAGTCTCACTTCTGCTGCTGGGGAACTGGCTGAGCTGCATCTCTAACCTCACCCCTCTCTGCCATTTCTTTGACTAATCCACTTTGCTTCCTACTCCCCTGGCCGAACCTCCATTCTTCCCTGGGACTGGGGTAAAATTGAGAGGGGTAGGGGGAAGGTGAAGGGGCGGTTGAGAGCCCCTCCTGGGGACTCAGGTTTCTGGGAGGGGAGTTGTGTTTCTGTATTACCTTTTACCTTGTATGTTTCTGTCTATAACTGTATGTACTGTAAACATCTGCCTGTATATTGTGCTAGCTGTAAATATAAGCTTCATTCATATTTCTAGAGCCACGGAGTGGGTGATTTCTAAGGTGGGGGAAGGTGGGGAACACCCAAACCATCATAGGTGATTTCTTGAACACTTCAAGGAACTAGTCTAATGTTCCAGTTTTATTTTTGTCAGTATCAATGTGATCCTCTTTAAAATTAAGCTGTCAACAGTGTTTTGATGCCACTTTCCTTGACAACATCTGCTGATTTTCCTATGTTGCTACCTCGAGCATAGGAAATAAGATTAAAAGCACCCTTACAGAAATATCATGAGTACAGTTTGTGTGTAAGAGACATTTTGCAATAAAGAGAATTGAGGTTTAAAGTCTGATTTAACGAGCACAATTCTTTAATGAGGGTGAATAAAATGTTACTGCACAAAGGGTCCTACTAGCTCTAAACTAGATTTGCCCCATTTCCATGCCAATTGGAAGAATCTGGGGTAAATTAAGGGTAAAAGTTTACAAATCACATCCTTATTCACCTTGTTTTAGAGTGTTTTAATTTACATCTTGCTGCCCACATTCCCCAATGGGAAATGAAAAACTGACCTCACAAACTGCTGCCAAATGTTGTAGAGGTGAATATGCATGATGTAAATTGTTGAGGACAGGAGGCATATCTCAGTGTACCATGAGCACAGCAATCTCAGTGACAGAGGCACAGCCTACTGGGAGGGATAAGAGTTTCAGCTGCTCCAACAAAATCCACTAGCAAACGTGAATTTGCCTTCTCAGAACGGGCAACAAGGAACAAGGCTTTGAGTATAGTTTGCTTTTCCAGTGACATTCACTACCATCTGTAAGCTTCTACAGTCTCTTAACATTGCCTTCAGCTGTGTAAACATAGGAATGAAACTAAATTTCTCAAGATCTCTTAAGTGAAATTAGAATTCATTATTTTTGCAGTCCTTGCTTAATACAACTAAAAAATTAAGTCCATACAACAGGAAAGCTTGTGCAGAATGACTGCAAGCTTTTCTTATCGTAATACCCGTGAACTTCATCTCAGAGATGAGGAGATGAACAAATTTGGTGTGCTATGTGCTCAGTCTCTAGTTCCTGTCTTGTTAAACATGAAATCTGTGCTCAGTTTGAATCTTTTTAAGGCATTTACTGCTTATCTAACAGAATTTCAAGTATGTTTCAGTCACTCGGGGTTTCAATTTGAAGTTAGTTTGTCCAACTGTGAAACAGTACTGACAGTGAAACAACACCTTCTTCTCCAGGTATTCAGCAGATGTTAAATTTGCAGCAAAGGGTAAACTAAAGACAGGTGCTCTAATAAATTGGGCAGAAATAAGGGTGATGATGCAGAGTTACATTCTGTTATGCACAGGCATATATAGAACCACAGAATGGCAGGGGTTAGAAGCGGCCTCTGAAGGACCAGTCCCCCTGCCGAAACAGGATCACTTCAGTGATCTCACCAGTGACCCTACAGTGGCAGAGAGATAACATGGGTACAATCACGGGAGAGGGCTACCCAGCATGTGGGAAGTGACTGAGAGCAGAGTTCAAATGCAGCAGCTTCTGACCTGGGCTCACTCAGCTATGCAGAACAATGGCAAGACTCACAGCAATACATATTACAAGGATACCAGTTAGGACAAGTCCTATGAGAGCAGCACAGGGCTACTAATAGCAGTGGTAGTGCAATAATGACACTATAGAAATCTACCTCATTGCAGCATTTTTATGGGCCCTGTATGCTGTTGCATTGTTATGTGGATTGCACCAGAGGGAGGTTTCCTCCTACTGAATGTGAACAAAATATCATTCATGTTAAAACCTTAGTGTTTTGCTACCTACCTATATGGAGTCCCAAGTGAAATCATTCAGTCATTTAAGGGTGAATACTTTTGGAAGAAACAGACTACTACTAAAATAAAAAGGGAGATGAATATGTATCTACATGTCACCAGTAACACAACCACTTCACACAACTTTACAGCAGTATGGTTTATGATCAAAGTCACTCAACACTTGGCATCATGAAACTCTAATAACTTTTCAGAATTCTTATTGTTTGGGCAGAAATAATACTCCATACTGAGTGTCTGTCTTTGGTTGATACTTCCACTTTTAAGAGAAAAGTTCAACTATAGCTTAGCTGTTTCAGAAAATGTGATTAACAATGAAAATTGATAATCTCATTCCTCCTTTCCTCAGTCTATCGTAATTCCTATAGTCTTTCTCTTCAAATACGGCTTGGATGGCAGCACTCTGTGCTGGGTGAGGAACTGGCTGGAGGGCCGAGCCCAGAGAGTGGTGGTGAATGGTGCCACATCCAGCTGGCAGCTGTCACTAGTGGTGTCCCTCAGGGATCAGTGCTGGGCCCCATCCTCTTTAACATCTTCATAGATGATCTGGATGAGGGCATCGAGTCAGTCATCAGCAAGTTTGCAGATGACACCAAGCTGGGGGC
>WAAF01014965.1:0-22717 GCA_013400475.1 Tricholaema leucomelas | reverse complement strand
GAGATGCTTGAACGTGTCCAGAGAAGGGCAACGAGGCTGGGGAGAGGCCTCGAGCACAGCCCTACGAGGAGAGGCTGAGGGAGCTGGGGTTGTTTAGCCTGGAGAAGAGGAGGCTCAGGGGTGACCTTATTGCTGTCTACAACTACCTGAGGGGTGGTTGTGGCCAGGAGGAGGTTGCTCTCTTCTCTCAGGCAGCCAGCACCAGAACGAGGGGACACAGCCTCAGGCTGTGCCAGGGGAAATTTAGGCTTGAGGTGAGGAGAAAGTTCTTCCCTGAGAGAGTCATTGGCTACTGGAATGGGCTGCCCAGGGAGGTGGTGGAGTCGCCGTCCCTGGAGCTGTTCAAGGCAGGATTGGACGTGGCACTTGGTGCCATGGTCTAGCCTTGAGCTCTGTGGTAAAGGGTTGGACTTGATGATCTGTGAGGTCTCTTCCAACCCTGACGATACTGTGAGACTGTGACACTGTGAAATACTCCTAGATGTTACCAGCTCTAAAGAAAAGAAATTAAACCTATCTTTGCCTGTTCTCTGGTGGCTCAAGTAAGCAGAACAAACTAAATTCACACAAACTAAACTGAACTACCCTGTACAGTCATTAAGAGCATATCCTGATTTCCTGGTTGAATAATCGAATGTTATTATGTGCTTTGTAGTGACAACTAAGCTCAACAGGTAATGGAATGCCACAATAGCCTAGGCTTACAAAATGCTGACACAGCATAACTGCAGTCTATTCATTGGACCAACCCAACCAGTACAATTTATCCTTCTCTTTGCTTTCCTTATGTTAATCTCTTTTCCAAGGAGGCTACCATGGCCCCTTGTCACAGACATATGTAATCCAGTGGTAGACATGAGGCTGAGATGTAGCAATAAGGATGAAGGCTGAGGTACTTAATACCTTCTTTGCCTCAGTAGTAAGAGCAGTTGTTTGCTAGACATCCAGCCTCCTGAGATAGAAGATAGGAATGGGGAGCAGAATGAAGCCCCCATAGTCCAAGAGGAGATGGTTGGTGACCTGCTGCACCACTTACACATACATAAGTCTATGGGACCAGATGGCATATACCTGAGGGTACTGAGGGAGCTGGGGGAAGTGATCACCAAGGCACTTTCCATCATTTACCAGCAGTCCTGGCTAAATGGGGATGTCCCAGCTGAGTGGAGATTGGCGAACATGACACCCATCTACAAGAAGGGCTGGAAAGAGGACCCGGGAAACTATAGACCTGTCAGTCTGACTTTGGTGCTGAGGAGGGTCATGGAACAGGTCATCTTGAGTGCCATTATGCAGCATATGCAGGGCAACCAGATGATCAGGCCCACTCAGCACAGATACATGAAGGGCAGGTGCAGCTTAACAAATCTGATCTCCTACTATGACAAGGTGATGCAACTAGTGGATGATGAAGGAAAGGCTGTAGATGGTGTTTATCTGGACTTTAGTAAAGCCACTGACAACATTTCCCACACAATCCTCCTGGGGAAACTGGCTGCCTGTGACTTGGATAGGTGGATGATTCACTGACTTAAGTGGTTGAATGGCCAGGCTCAAAGAGTGGTGGAAATGGAGTTAAATCCAGTGGGCAGCCAGTCACTAGTGGTGTTCCCCAGGGCTCGGTGTTTGGGCCAGCTCTCTTGAATATCTTTATCAATGACCTGGACAAGGGGACCAAGTATGTTTGCACATGACACTAAGTTGGGTGGGTGTGTTGCTCTGCTTGAGGATAGGAAGGCTCTGCAAGGAAGTCTGGACAAACTGGATTGATGGGCCATGGTCAGTTGTATGAGGTTTAACAAAGTCAAGTGCTGAGTGCTGCACTTGGGTAACAACAACCACTCAGCTTGGGGCTAAGTGTCTGGAAAGCTGCCTGGCAGAAAAGGACCTGGGGGTGCTGGTGTCATGAGCCAGCATTGTGCTCAGGTGGATAAGAAGGCCAACAGCATCCTCGCCTCTATCAGGAATGGTGTGGCCAGCAGAAGCAGGGAAGTGTTCACACCCCTGTACTTGACACTGATGAGGCTACATCTCAAATACTGTGTTCAGTTTTGGGCCCCTCACTACAAGAAGGGCATTGAGTTACTGGCTCATGTCCAGAGAAGGGCAACAAAGCTGGTGAATGGCCTAGTGAACAATCTTATGAGGAACAGCTGAGGGAAGTAGAGGTGTTCAGTCTGGAGAAGCAGAGACTGAGGGGACTGAGCGGAGACCTGAAAGGAGGTTGTAGTGAGGTGGGTGTCTGCTCTCTAGTATCAGATGATAGGATGAGAGGAAATGAAATTGTGCCAGAGGAGGTTTACAGTGGCTGAGAATTTGTAAAGAAAAATTTCTTTACAAAGAATGGTCAGGCATTGGAACAGATTGCCCAGAGAGGTGGTGTTGTCCCTGGAAGTGTCCAAAAAACATGTGGACATGGCACTTCAGGACATAATTTAATGGCCACAGTGGTGTTAGGTCGATGGTTGGATTCAATGACCTTAGAGGTCTTTTCCAACCAATGCCACGATTCTATAATAGCTTTACTGGCCTTAAGTTCTGTTACCAGTTACATGGCAGCATTGCCAGTCCTAACAAAAAGGTAGCACAGATCTAAGGCAGCAAAAACTCTGCTGCAGGCTGCAGGGGTTGTCACCTCGAGTGAGGGAAGGAACAGGTATGCCTGCTACCCAATTACAAGTGCTACAATGCCCATCTATTCACTTTGTCCTCTGCTTAAGAATATCACTGCTGCTGTGGAAGTGAAGCAAAGAGCAAGACCTTGCTTCTACCACTCCCAATTCAAAGCCAACATTACCTGTCCTGGTAAGATTCACTGCCTCCAGCTACCTACACCAACCTGCCACTCAGCATACCACTGTATCTGCTGCCAAGCAGGTAAGAGGAACATATTTGCCTTCCACCATCACAGGTCACAGATTAGCATCTTTATTTAAACTGTTGGGGGCAGCTAAAATTTGGCCACATGCCTTCTTCTTGCCACCTCTGCTAGAGGGCAGTAAGTCACGGCAGAGGAGCAGTTCAGACTACCAGCAGCGATACTAATGTTGCTCTTTCTTATCTAGGCAGCAGTTTGGTGCCTGCCTGGGGCAGTGGAAGAACCTTGCTCTGGCTCTGCAGATACACACCGTACAGTCACTACTGTAGTAGTGACATGAATTATATTAGCAGCTCTGAGCAAGTGTAAACTTTTGCAAGGGCCTCTAGTGACAAGATTATTTTGCTACAAAAGCAATGACAGCCAGATGTAGCTACGAAATAGAGCCATCCCACTGCCTGAGAAATAAGTTGGAAATGGTGGAGTCGCTGTCTCTGGAGGTGTTCAAGAAGAGACTGGATGAGGCACTTAGTGCCATGGTCTGGTTGACTGGATAGGGCTGGGTGCTAGGTTGGACTGGATGACCTTGGAGGTCTCTTCCAACCTGGCTGATTCTATGAAATGTGCCATTGCAAGTACACATATATCTACAGGTCATAGACACAGCCCTATTAGTATCATTCACTGACATTTCTTAATTCTTTCTTCTCAGTACTATCCTACTGATTAAAAGATATTTATCATAAGAGGCTAAGGAACAAAAAAATAAGCCTTTTGAAATGCTTTCAGGAATACTTTATCTGCACTACTAAAAAAATAGTGAAGTTCTGATTTTACCCAAAGGGGAAGCGCTCGTAGTGAGAACAGGTCAGACACTAACTTTACTTACTCCTCCTGCAGTGCCTCAGATGAACCCAGAGCTCACCTTTGATACTGGGACTGCTTATTACAGAGCTGGTAGGCAGAAGACAGCAGGGGAGCAGGAGGCTGCACGTTTCCAGCAGAGTTGCTGGGAAGTCAGGAGATCTCATGAATTTGGAACAAGTTACCCACCTTTAAGATCAAGGTGTAGGTGTTTTGTTATTAATTAATTTATGATTAAATTAATTTATGATATGATACTTGTATGTTATATATTTTATGTACATTTTTATCTTGACATATCTATGTGTGTATATATGCATAATCTGCTCGGGGGAAATGTTATGGCTTAAGTTACAAAGAATAATTTTTAGGTCATTAACTCAAGATTCAGTTTCTTTTCTGTGAGGATCCTAGTTGCAAACATGTTTTTGGTTTTTTAAACCCACTCCATTCTCCTCTAAAGTGTTCCAGGAGTTGGTCAGGAGCTGCAACCTCTCCAGCCAACACAAATACATCTGGCACAGTATTTGCCTTTGCTCTTTACACCTGATTTAAGGCTACACCAACTCTGCAAAAACATGACTGACAGGCCGACATAAAGGTCAGTAGAAGGTGCATATTTTAGACCCCTGACTTGGGGGATATCTCCCTCCGTGTTGCAACACTGCTTGCAAAACTTTCCTCTTGTACTGCTAAGATA
This sequence comes from Tricholaema leucomelas, assembly GCA_013400475.1. Classification (NCBI taxonomy): domain Eukaryota; kingdom Metazoa; phylum Chordata; class Aves; order Piciformes; family Lybiidae; genus Tricholaema lacrymosa; species Tricholaema leucomelas. The sequence continues at coordinate 18,335 of WAAF01014965.1, read as the reverse complement.
ACATCTCCTCAGATCTCACTCAGTTGCCTGCCTTTGCTAAGAACCATACATTTTCAGTCAGCATTTAAAGCTGTACTTTAAAAATGTAATTAACAGCCAAACCAGGGGAAATGCTAACTGTAATTTCTCATCACTCTTCTTGAGGGACTGCTACACCTTTTGCCCTACTCACTGTCTGCCTTTAGTCAATAATTTTTGACACAAAAGACTCCTAAATCTGTACAGCAACAAGTTTATGACTGATTTCATACACGTGCCATTCTGTCATAAGCCCACAAAACCCTCCTCCTTGACAGCAAGCAGTAACCATTCCTAGACACTACTCCACTCACACATCAGCCAACAGCACAAGCATAATGCCCAGAAGGAACACAGCCCAGGAGCATCTGCCTTCAAGTCATGCTTGTGGCAAGACTTCCCAAATGTTGATGGGCTACAGACTTTAAATGCACCTGAACTCTTCAGTGAAGCAGCTACAATTAACTTGCCCACAAGCCTTATGAAGGTATGTTGTTGATTGGTTCAGAGGCTGCTATACTCTGAAGAAAAAGAACAAGCAACCAAATCAATGATCTCTGGTAATGCTGCCATAGGAGGAAGCCTTCTACTAACATGGCTGTGCACAAGTATAACCAATAGTGAGAGCAGACAGGAACGGGAAGCAGCATGCTACCTACATACTCATGCTCAAGGCTTTGCAGCAGACCGGCGCAGATAAAATGCAAGTGTGGTTATTATTATGGACACAATGCCTGCCACACCATCAAGGTGCTCCTGCTCAGGTGAACTGAAAAACCCACAGCACGCCTCATGATTATTTATCTACAACCACTAGTTTGACTATTGAGAAGAAGAAGGCAAGGGTGCATGCTCAGCGTTTTCCAGCTGTTTCACACCTGCATGGTAACCCCTGACCCTTTGAAGGGCTCATGAAAGCAGGACTTGTCACCATCACCCAGCATAGTGTCTGCATAGGCAGTCCCACAGCAGGGAAGCTAGCTTGGGGGCAAGGAGAAGCTGCAGCATGTAACTGTCTACAGATACATACTTGGAACACAGGGAGCCTAAGAATTGCACAAGAGCATTTGCAGCTTGTCTGGTAATTAGACAGTTGTGATAAGAGGGACATACGAGACTCTTCTGTCTTCAGGAGACAGAGAAGGAATTCCTTCTTAGCAAGGGGGAAGAAGTGCCCTGAAAAAAATCTGTTTTACATGACACATTCAATGTGTTTGGTATGAATTGCTTTCAGATGTATGAGACTGCTAAGCAAGGGAAGAAAGGGCGCAATGAATGCAAATGTCTATGAAATAGCCTCTGAAAACTGTGTCTCCCATTTCTCTGCATTCTGTGGGGAAGCTGTATAAACACAAACTTTTGCATGCTTTGGCTGCTTTAGTTCCAGTCTTCATTGCTATATAAAATGCACTTGTGAGCAAACTGACTTTTGTGAAATGTAGACTTCCCTACTGGTTTAATTTTCTAAATGTTTCTCACTGGATAATGCAGATTGGAAGAGCTGCCAGTAAGGTTTCTTGTCCAGACTTCCCGCTCAAAGCAAGCTTCTTTGTAAGGTGTCATGTCATGTTGCTCAGTTTTATCTAGTCTGCTCTTTACAACCCCCAAGGACAGAGCCCACACAGCAACCCTGGGCACCTGCTCCATTGCCCGTCTGTTTTCATGGGGGGAAATGTCTCTCATTATATCCACTCTGAAACTCTCATTTCAGTTAATGTCTGCTGTTGCTCATCCTCCCATCATACAGTGTTGTCCATAGCCTGGCCCCAGTAATAACCTCTTCCCAGGCACTGGAGGAGCACTGTGCATCCCCTTGCAAAGCCATTTCTCCAGGCTGAGCAAGCTCAGATCCCTCATCCTGTTTCCACAGGGAAAGTGGTAGTAGCATCCACTGAAGTCAGCCTGGTTTCTTGTACTCAGGAGCCCAAACTAGGAGGTAGCTCTTGACTGTGATTTAGCAAGTGTTGCGTAGTGAACAATCACTTTCCTTAATCTCCTGATTATGTGCCTGGTGATACAGCACAGAATGCTGCCGGCCTCCTTTGCTGCCAAAGCTGCTTTTCAATCTTCATTCCACATGCAAAACACCTCACAGTGATCTTGCAAAACAGTTCTTTACAGGACAAGCAAAAAAGTGATTCAGAGAATCGTAGAACCAGCCGGGTTGGAAGAGACCTCCAAGCTCATCCAGTCCAACCTGGCACCCAGCCCTAGCCAGTCAACCAGACCATGGCACTAAGTGCCTCATCCAGGCTTTTCATCCAGGGACTCCACCACCTCCTTGGGCAGCCCATTCCAATGCCAATCACTCTCTCTGCCAGCAACTTCCTCCTAACATCCAGTCTCTACCTCCCCTGGCACAGCTTGAGACTGTGTCCCCTTGTTCTGCTGCTGGTTGCCTGGGAGAAGAGGCCAACTCCCATCTGGCTACAGCCTCCCTTCAGGTAGTTGTAGACAGCAGTGAGGTCTTTTTATGATTATTTTTATCCTTTCTGAAAACTTCATATTCCTGAATCTCTTTTTACAAGTCTGGGAAGGTAGAACTCATTAGCAAATAAGGCCCTGGTAAACACACGTGGTCACAGCTTGGCAGGACCACAGCCCTGAATGAGCTTTTTAATTTTCAGTATACTTGCTAGCATGGGTTAAAGAGCAAATGATGGTTTTGATGGAATATTTCAAACACAGAATAATGAGACTGTAACTTTATCTAAAAGAAACTCTTATAACAAGTGTATTTTCAAAACATTCTTCTCCGTATCTCCTGAAGTAAGCATTGGCATTGGAAAGGGCTGCCCAGAGAGGTGGTGCAGTCACCATCCCTGGAGGTGTTCAAGAAAAGCCTGGATGAGGCACTTAGTGCCATGGTCTGGTTGATTGGACAGGGCTGGGCGATAGGTTGAGCTGGATGATCTTGGAGGTTTCTTCCAACCTGGTTAACTCTATGAAAGGTGCTTAAAGTAATACACTGGGAGCAGTGGTATAATTCAGTCTGGCTAGGTACAAAGTTGAAAACAAGTCGGGGTTGGGGGGAGAAGAGGCCAGTAGCAGATCCAGCAGAACAATTCATACATGAAACTGGAAGTGGAAAGATGTATTCATGATCTGATTTCTCTCTGTAAATCACCATATAGCATTGCTGCTGTGCAAAACCTGATGCACCTACTCACAACCTGCACTAAACCTGCACAACTCTGTAGACATTCTTATAAAAGTCTGTAGACCTTTATAGTGAGTCCTCTGTAAATGCAAGGATAATGAAGCTGCTTTTGGGTGTTTGGCCCTAAGAATCCAGTTGTAGCATTGGTGTATGCACCAGAAAAAAAAATGCAGTGATACAGACTGCAAATCAAGCTATCTGATCTCATCTTGTGGAGGTGCTGGTGGCAGGCCTACAGAAGTGAGGCATTCAGGAGGGTTTGTGGAATAACACACAGGAAAAAACACTCATCCCCATCAAGTGCCAAACATCACAGAACCACAGAATGTCAGGGGCTGGAAGGGACCTCCAAACCTCATCCAGTCCAACCCCCCTGCCAGAACAGGATCACCTAGACCGGATCACACAGGAATGCATCCAGGTGGGTTTTTAATATCTTCAGAGAGGGAGACTCCACAATCTCCCTGGGCAGCCTGTTCCAGTGCTCTGTCACCCTCACAGGGAAAAAAAATCCTCCTCATGTTTAAATGAAACTTCCTATGCCTTAGCTTCCACCATTCCCTCTTGTCTTGTCATCAGGCATCACCCAGCAGAGCCTGGCTCCATCCTTCTGGCACTCACCTGAAGGTGATGTCATTGCTGAGGTCACCTCTCAGTCTCCTCTTCTCCAAGCAGCACAGCCCCAGCTCCCTCAGACTCTCCTTTTAAGAGAGATATTCCATCCCCTTCATCATCTTTGTGGCTCTGCACTGGACTCCCTCAACCAGGTCCCTCTTGAACTGGGGGGCCAATAAAAGATTGCAGACACAAACCGTGGTGATTCCCATCTTTTAGGGAATGCCTTGAAGCATCATTTGGAGGACAGTCTCATAAATTTAAAGATGGACAAGAGGAAATCCAACCTTAAAGAACCTGGAAGTGAAACTCACTAAGAGTCACATGTTCTGCAATGTGAACCAAAAGAAATAGTATTTACTAAAAATTATAAGCAGGAGTTGCTGCACAAAGCCGTTAAAATTATCAGTATCAAGTTAGTGCCAAGTTGAAGAGTTTGTTCCTTGTAGGATCATGTTCCTCTTTACAGAATATTTTTCTCCTAGCCTCAACTGTATTCCTACAATTAAAAAAACTATCACACAGTATATCTTTGGTCAGCTGTTTAAACTGTCATATGTCTAACTGCAGCTTAAACATGAAGTAAAAGAAACAAACTGAGGAGAATTTAACCTTTTCTGGCTATCTCAGGTAATTTTTCCAAGCATGTAAAAGCTAGAGAAGACTATTAATAACTTAGCACCAAAAACCCATCATGACTGTTTGTTCTGGACAGATAAGCCCGTATGTGGTGGGAAAACATCCATTTCCTTTCAGCATCATAACCTGGAACAGCAAAAGATTTGTTTATGAAAACCCAAATAGCTTTTTCTCTCCAAGCTGCCCAGTTGGCTGACATAAAACAACTCTTGCTGTAGGGGACAGAATGACCATTTATATTTTAAATTGCAGACCATCCAATTTCTGCAATTAAGCTACACCCCAAAAAGCTTGACTGATACCGGATAAAGGTTATCGAGGCTCCTGCATTCTTCTTTCTTCTCATATGAACTCAATAGATTATTGACTTAAAGCAATATTTGCTGTTATGGGAAGATGCTTTCATGAGATAGCTCAGAGAAACAGTTTTTTTGTTCAAGAGGCAGTCTATATACAAGAGAGCCACTGGAGTTGGGACAAGAGCAGCTGCCAGGCATCTGGCAGGGTTGTCAGCATTGGCACACATGCTGGATATCTGGCAGTTAGCTTTTGCATCTGTTAGTTTCACAGCCATAGCTACATGACAAGCCACAAAGGCATGTCCTGGTTATTCTTCATGATGTCTGCATTGATCTAACACATCCTAGGTTCACTGCCCATTTCTTTGCTGTTGTTGGTTTGGGATTGCTCCCCTGCCTTTGAAAAAAAACAAACAGTGTGAAGAAAGAGAGCAAGCACAGGGTGAGAACTGGAAGAGAACCACCATTAATATACATAAGCTTTGTATATAGATGTATATGTATTTATATATATGTTTGTCAGTGTCCTCTAGACACCAGAATAACTGTCCACAGAGGCAGTGTTCCACACCACAAAAAAAAAAAGAGAGAGAGAGAGAAAGAAACAATTTCTTTTGATACAATTCTATAATTGCATGTGGTTTATCTTGCCATTTTTTTGGGGGCCAGTTTTAACCTCTATTGCTGTTTAATAATCCTGTAGACTTAGTATTGTGATGAACGTTGCTGACTAGCCTAGGGCCACAAACACTGTTCCCTGAATACCAAAGAAGAAAGTGAAGACTTCTGCAAAAAACAGGAAATCACATTCTAGCAAATCTAAAGTCTAGGTTCATGAGCATCTTGAGGGCAATATGAGGCCATATTGATCCTGAATGCACAGTCTGATTCTGTCTACCTGCTCACCCCTTGTTGCGAGCAGCACAAACAGCCCGAAGGCCATGCAGCAAGCCAGAACTGGAAAGCTAATCTCAGAAAAAGCGAAGTATTTGGCCTGTGTTTGCTGAGCTGGCTTAATTTGGATCAATTTCCCAAGCTGACTGTGCCAGCACATGCTGGGGATGTGTTTGTGGCAGGGAGAGGCTGGGACTGCGTCTGGCACTGGGTGCAGCTCAGGTGTTGAAGCAGACACAGAACAGAACTACCCGATGCTATAAGGGAGATATTTATTTGGCCTTGCCAGCTTTGCAGAGGTGCTAAGAGCCCCAACCCTGCCAGCACTTGCTGGTAGCTTCGCATTGTGCTGTGCCCCTACATGTATCTTGGTCCAATGGGAAAATAGTGCCATGGCTCAAGTCACACCAGCTGCACCTGCAGGCAGCCGATGGCTCTGCAATTTCACGAGTGCAAATCCCAGGTTCAACACTGCTTTGGACTTTATGCTCAGGCACTCTCAGACTGAATAGTCCTCATGCTGCAAACTGTGCCATGGCTTGAGTGGGCCTGGTGTGCTCGTTTGAAGCTAGCTAGAATGTTTTGGTGAGAAGAACTAGATTACAGGCTGTGAAAGGAAAACAATGGTGATGTCTACTTCGCTCATTGGCTTGCTGAGCTGTGTAAAAAAGGAAAGCAAAACACAGATAACTCACTCGGCACTTCTCTCACTTGGGCTGGTGCTGGGGAACTGGCTTACTCTCTAACCCCACCNGGGGGGGGCGGGGAACACCCAAACCACCACACCTGGTCATATCACATAGGGTGTGAATTATCTGAGGCTGTGATTTACTTTTGTGCAAAGTGTTGCACAGCCTAGCTCCTGCACAAGTCTTGCATGCAGAAGGGAGATCACCAGGAGGTGTGGACAGAAGTTGTCCATCTACCTGCACCAGGTGTTTCAAATGCATACACGTTACTTTTCCAGTTACAGGCTTTGTTAACAATACTACCTCAGCATCTATCACCTGTCAAAGTTAAATTTGGGGGGATTTTTACATCTCTGCCAATACATCTTTGTCACTCATCTTATGAATTCTGCAGTATTTTTACGCTGGTATGTTAGGGGATTTGGTTATCATGATACTGCGTTGCTTGGCCTCACTGTACTGCAAATATATTACAGCCAAGTCTATGCTAAGAAAAGTGAAGTCATTATTGTTTGGTGTTGGACCATTGGGAAGAATAACAGAGTTACTATTTGCAAAGAACTTGGAAAATACTTGGGAGCAAAAATCAGATGGATACCCTCCCTGGTAATACTACAGGATTAATATAGGTGGGTTGGGGGTGGGGGAAAGGCTATGCAGCTCTTTTTTATCTTAAAAAAAAACCACCTAAACAAACACCAAAACCTTCAACCAAAACCAACTACCAAACAAATGTAATAAAAACCCCACCCCTTCACAACAAAGCAAGAGAAGAAGTACAGCAGATATGTCTGTCTCTTTCTAGCACACGTCACAGCTCCCCACTCAGTGATCTCTGCGCTACTTCACTCTTGATAGATACCCTTAGCGGTAAGCTCGAGTTCTGTTTTTCTCTCATGGGAATCTGAGGCCTCTTTGCTTTGTGTATCTCTCACCCATTCCTCCTTCTTTATTACCACCTTCATCAGAGTTTGGATCCTAGTGGTACTCCTGACTGCCTTGACCCACTAAAGTGCCTGAGCAAGAAAGGATGTTTTTTGCCTCATCCTAATGGTTTCTGCCATATATCAGCAACATCCTCCAATAATCATCAGGCTGGAAATTGTGGAAAAGTGGCTCAAACCTTAAGTCAGACAACAGATAGCATTCAAGAATAGCTGTTTATACTAGCTAGAGCCTTACAGCTGCAAAGGAATGAATGCCAGGCAAGGAAAACAAAGTTTTTAACAGTAACCCGCAGCAAGATCACACTTAACAACTCAGGTTTCAAAACCTGCTCCTGCAAGATTGTGTGCACAGGCATTCACTGAAAGGGTGCACTGGCATCACCTTAAAAACAGCTACTGCATTCATTTTATTCTCAAGCCTGTGAAGGATTTGTCCATTCCCAACAGTGCATCTCCAAAATCCCAGGTATGCCTTCAGAGTCCACTGGTGAAAGCTTACAGAACCCCAGTTCTCAAGAAGCTGGTTTGAGTATGAAGGATCACTACAAACAAGCAAGGACAACCAGTTGAAGTAGATGGCAGAGATTTGCTTTACATTTTACCACGTTTCATTCAGTGGCCTACAGTTAATCAAACCAACACCTCTTCTCTCTGTGACACAGGCACAAGACAGCACATCCTTCTCATTATTCTCTTGCAAATGGAGCCGCGGCAGAATTCAAAAGTAGCGCAAAGAGGCCAAGTGAATTATGCATTTGGCTCCTCTCTAAGGCCAAGGAAAACCTCAAATGCCAGATTTTCCTAAAAGCAAAGCATCCCATCAACAAAATGCTACTGCCTGTCTGTACTGAGGGCAGTGGCATTTTTCTTTTCAGAAACAGCAGCCATTCATCTGTCATTGAGGTTTTTTAATTAGAAAAACTGATAAATACAAAACCAGTGGGGGAAAACAAACACAAAAGTAACAAAGACATTTCTCTGCAAACGGGAAGTGGCAAAGAGCAGCTGTCCTTTAATGATCACCAGGCATGTGAAACTAATCCACGTCTTTATTACAAATTTAACTCAACAAAATGAATTAAAACTCAACTTGAGATCAGGAACTCAGGTGAGGAAGAAATAAGCAAAGCTCAGTTTACCCCCAGCTCGGCCAGTTGTCTCTGCAAAAATAAGTATCTTTGTCTGCTGCCACCACAGTTATTCTCAGCCCACCACTGCTGATGATGAGATAGGAAAGCTACTTCCGTGTACTTGAAGGAGGGGAGTGTTCGGCCAGCGCAGTAAATGAATGGCCACTATTATCCATAGAGGCTGCAGAGACACTTGGTGTAGAAACTGATTTTTTTAATTTCCATTAAACACATGCATTTAAATGCAGCATAGGGAACAAAAAGCACTGAGGCACTTGGGGCTTTTTAGCCTGGAGAAAAGAAGACTGACAGAGGATCTTAGAAATGCTTATACATCCGTAAAGGGTGGGTGTCGGGAGGATGCAGGCAGTCTTTTTTCAGTGGCACCCAATGACAGGGCAAGAGGTAATGGACACAAACCTGATCACAGGAAGTTACGTCTAAAGATGAAGAACTTTACTTTGAGGGTGGTAGAGCACTGGAACAGGATGCCCACAGAGGTGGTGGATTCTTAATCTCTGGCAAAATTCAAAACCAGTCTGGATGCCATCCTGTGCAACCTGCTGCAGGTGAACCTGCTCTTGAAAATCCAGATGAGCTTCAGAGGTTCCTTCCAACCCCCATCATTCTGTGATTCTGTGATCTAGTCTGTCCCCAGAGTAAGTGTTTTCCATTAGTGGGATCCAGTATTGCAGTGGCAAAATTCCCACCAAGTCCAGGGATCTTCGTAAAAGGGAATATCACATTGTTTAGCTACTTATCCCTCTCTGCTAGATCTGTGTGCTGAGGAGACAGAGCAAGGGCATACAATGCTAAACAGGGTCCAAACTAAAGAAGTCACTGGTGGTACTGAGTCAAGGAAGGGAACAGCCCTCTTACTTCTTCCCAGTAGCACCGCTCTGCAGATGGAGATCCCCCAGAAATGCTGCAGGGACCATGGGGTGCTCTAGAGCTAGAGCTGCTTCCACGTCTTGTGCTCTAGGCTGCATCTATAGTCCAGCTTCTTCTTCTGCATCATCCATACACCGAGGATCAGTCCACTTTTTAGCCCTCACTGACTAGTGAGATTTAATTCACTTAGCGAAAGAATACAAGCTGTTGGAATACCATCCTGACAGGACTACTACATGATTTTGTTACTTTTGAGTTCCCTAGTTTCAAACACTGGCAAAGAAGATTCCTGAAGTTTTTATAACAGATGCCATTTGTGCACAGAATTCAGATGAACTATTAAAAATGCACTCTCTATCTCAATTCAAAATCAGCCGTGGTGGGGAAAGGAATGAGATTACTTTTATTTTGAGAAAGGACAAACATTTATGCACCCAGGTGTTTGTGTGCTTTGCAAAAGAAATAAAATAGTAGGAACAGTTTATCCTGTAAAAGAAACCTTTATTAAAACAGAATTTACTAGGCACAAGGGTTAGTTTTACAGACCAACAATTTCAATGCACTTAAAAAAAAAATCAACAGTAGAAATCTCCTAAAAGATTTTCTTTTTTTTTTAAGTTTTCCTAAAAAGTAAGAATCAGGCTCAAGAATCTGTATTTCATTACAAAAGCTTTGACTTTTATTGTCGCACGAGTGGTATTTGTAACTTCCAGCTCGCATTTCTGGTGTGAGCACAGTTCAAGGCGGCAGGACCTCTTTGCGTACTTGGCGTGAACGAGGCAATGAGAAGCAGCAGTTATGCCATCCTGTCCCTCTCATCAGCTGCCTTGAACTGAAAAGATCCACCCTCAGCCAACACGGGTTTTGTGTGTGCTGCGGTACCCCCAGATCCTAATCAAAATTGAGATATCTTATGTTCAGCTCGGTAGAGGCACAAAAGAACAAAGGCTCGGCAATGAGAAGCTAATCCCTGTTCTGGTGGGGCTGCGCTCCAAAGTGAAGTTACAAGCTCACACACCATTACTCCGTTTTACAGAAGCAGAGCCGAAAACCAAAGAGATGAAGGATTTGCATGCACTAAGGCATTTAACAGTTTTGCTTTCTTCCAGGCTTTGTGTCGCTTGTTTGTTTAGATTGCAATTCATCAAAACAGGATTGTGTCTCATTTGTATTTATACACTGTCTAACACAAAGCAGACAGGAACAGCTACAGGAGAATTGCTTTTCAGATGGTAATGGCACAGCTGATTAGTAATGATGCAGTGCTGAGCACACAGCTGAAATACTGTGTTTTGTTTTCTGGATTACAGAGATAAATACTTTGAGTCATTAACCACCAATACTTGATAAACAACCCGCACAGAAGAGGACAAGAAATAGTGTATCTCTGCTCCTGGGAAGTGTGGGAGGACCAAACTATCTGACACACTTCTTTTTGAGAAAATAAAGGAATAGGTCAGATGAAATCCCCTTCTGGAAGAAGCATGCACCTACCAACTTTTCCTTCTGAAATCCCTTTCTGGAAGAAACATGCACCTACCAACTTTTCCTTCTAGACTTATTAATCAGAGATACTAGAAAAGGACAGTAAAAGAAGCAGAAAGTGAACTATTCATTAACTACCACAGATTAGCCACGAAGCAGAGTAGACTGCTGGTAGCCTGCTGATATGCCCTTTTTTACCATACATGTTTACATCGACACCCTTGGTAGTTTTTAGATCTTCTATTCTACCAAACACATTAGCTGTACAAAACACCAAAATGGATGCATTTGGTGTCATTTGAGCTGCCCTGGTGTGCTTGGGACATCTGCACAAGGCTGAGAGAGACACTGTAAAAGCTGCAGGAGCCCTAGCCTCTCTGGAGAAACAACTCTAAACCGGCTCTTCTAGTTTGGGCTGTCCTTAGTCCAGGAGAGATGAATGGCATTGAATGTCTGCACCTAGGAAGCTGTGCTGCATCCCCACCATGATATCTGGATTTTGGCTGTACAGCAGATGCCAAGAGATGTGGTCTCAGGTAGAAAATCCATAGAAAGGAAAAGCCAGGATGGTTTATCCAGCCTTGGTCCTGCCCACTCTGGGAGATCCTGAGGACGAGGGTCTGTAGTGAGCAGGCAGCACATTGAGGCAACACTTCTGCCACCCTGAACCTAGCCCACAGGCCATATAGTCCCCACTGTGACTTCTATTGTGAGCCTTGCAACAATTCAAAAGCCTTTGCCCCACTTAAATGCACAAAATGAACATTCAGAATGAGAAGGATCCCTTCTGCAAAGCTCTTGGAGTGCAAGGAAAGCAGAGTTTAATGTGGAAATGTGTATGAAATGCAGAGTATTAATCAAGTTTAAAAGGGTAACCACTCAGGACACAAAAACATGTATGATATTAATTATGCAACTGGACTGGAAAACACTGTACCGTGATCTCTGCTGTGTTTTGTGGCCCAAACTCCCAGTCTTTCCAAGCAAAAAGCTTCAAAAGAAGTTATTTATATAAGAACTGAGATTATAGACAAAGGCAGTATATTAAAGAAAGCTATTTCTTATTTACCTCAAGAGATCGTTTACTTTGAAATCAGAATTTGGGGAAGATACTTCACCATGACCACAGCCCTAAGGAATGCTGAAATCATCCATCAATAGCTCTTTTCACAAGACAAGCTCCCTAAGGGCAGAAGGATAATACCAAGCTGGGTGGTAGTTTTCGAGCAGCTGAACACAAACTGGGGCTTGTGGGTTGCTGCTCTCAGGCACTGCATGTCAAGTTGGAATAACCTGTTGTGCTCCCTCTTTTATTTTTTCCATGACTGGCTGTAGAATGCAGAAGAAGCACCTGTTGACTCCTGGATTAGCTTCTCTGTGAGGAGCAGCTCTTATCAATTATCACTCAATGAGAGATTGCAAAATAATGATTTTTTTCTCATTCTCCCCACAGTGCAAATGGCTGCCCAGCTGCAAACTGCTTTTCTGACATCTGAGCTTGGCTGAAAAAGTTTCTTCACTGACTGGTTTTGGAGGTCTTCTGCTGTTTTCCAGTGTGATTTTAAAAAGCTATGCTAGGAACCAAGTTCAGGAAGCTGCCTGGAAGGCAGACTGTAGCAACACAAGGCACACTGACATTGGAAACATCCATCTCATCTCTAGTCTCCTTGTGACTTCCAGTAGAGAAGATGCAACTGCCTGTAGTGTGTTGCAGGAAACTCAGAAGCCCACTAAAGAAATCTGTGGAAAGTGCTGTGCTCAGTGTTGTGTGACAGCACAGGCTGTCTTAGCCAGTGGCTCACCTCATCACCCCGACTTGGTGATATCTTTGATTTAGCTTTTTTGTAGCTAAAAACTCCCTAGGACAGGTGAGGAATAAGTGGCACCTTGAACTCCAGTGCTGCCAACATGATCTAACCTCAAGCTACCCAACACACACTCCAGGAGTCACATTTCTAGTTGATCTGTGCACACACCAGCAATATAACCACTAAAACACAGTGGTAACCAAGCCCAGCATCTTTCCCTGTTCAGTGCTTTAGGGCCTTTTATCTACCAATCAAGAATGGACTTTCCCTTCCCTCTTTACGCCCTAGATCCACTTTCATCTCTATCCTTGTCTGTTGTTCAGCACTTCCAAAACGCCTTCACTAAAAATGGGCTTGGTGTCTTCATCTGCTTGGATCTCCCGTCTGTCTCTGGAGGTCAAAGATGGCTTAATAGGCAATGGCTGGAATGATTTTCCCAAGTAGACTGTCAGCAGTTTCTCAGTGGTGTGTCTTACATTGGGCATGATAAACATCTCAAGACATGTTACAGAACACAGGTTTCCACGATAACTTGTAAAGCTGCTTTTAGTAACCAGCTTAGAAGGTGGGCTCTTGTAGCACATGCCTCTTTTACAGGCTTTGAACTTCAAGTCATTAGATTATGCTTTGGCAGGACAGTTTTCTCCTTGGAAGACATTTTAGTGGTTCTGGCTGTTTGCTGCAAAGCATCACTGACTATATTGGCTGCAGAGGAGAGGTAAGTCAAATTATTGTCTGTCTCCCGAGTTTAGCAAACAACTTAGAATCATAGAATCATAGAACCAGCCGGGTTGGAAGAGACCTCCAAGATCATCCAGTCCAACCTAGCACCCAGCCCTAGCCAGTCAACCAGACCATGGCACTAAGTGCCTCATCCAGGCTTTGCTTGAACACCTCCAGGGACGGTGACTCCACCACCTCCCTGGGCAGCCCATTCCAATGCCAATCACTCTCTCGGCCAACAGCTTCTTCATAACATCCAGCCTAGACCTCCCCTGGTGCAACTTGAGACTGTGTCTCCTTGTTCTGTTGCTGGTTGCCTGGCAAAAGAGACCAACCCCCACCTAGCTAGCTACAGCCTCCCTTCAGGTAGTTGTAGACAGCAATGAGGTCAGACCTGAGCCTCCTCTTCTCCAGGCTGCACACCCCCAGCTCCCTCAGCCTCTCCTCATAGGGTTNCCTGTAGTGCTGCTTGGACTTGTTGTGGCCAAAGTGCAGAACCCTGCACTTGGCCTTGTTAAATCTCATCCCATTGGCTTCTGCCCACCCATCCAGCCTGTCAAGGTCCCTCTGCAGGGCTCTCCTACCCTCCAACAGCTCCACACCTGCTCCTAGCTTGGTGTCATCTGCAAACTTACTGATGCTGGACTCAATCTCCTCATCCAGATCATCAATAAAGATATCGAACAGGACCGGGCCCAGCACTGACCTTTGGGGCACACCACTAGTGACAGCTGCCAACTGGATGTGGCACCATTCACCACCACTCTCTGGCCCTGGCCCTCCAGCCAGTTCTTGAGCCATATCAGAGTGAATCTGTCCAAGCCACGAGCTGCCAGCTTGGCCAGGAGCTTGTTGTGGCAGAAGGTGTCAAAGGCTTTGCTGCAGTCCAGGTAGACTACATCCACAGCCTGCCCCACATGCACCAAGTGGGTAACCTGATCATAAAAAGAGGTCAGGTTGATCAGGCAGGACCTGCCCTTCCTAAACCTGTGCTGGCTGGGCCTGATCCCTTGGCCATGCTGTAGGTGCTTTGTGATGGCACTCAAGATGACCTGTTCCATGACCTTGCCTGCCACTGAGGTCAGGTCACTTAACCACTATCAAGAGTGCAAAAAAACGTGAAGCAGCCTTTAGCATCTTGAAGTATAATACAGAATACATCTCCAAAAGGCCAGAAGAACTCTCCACTGAGAGTGGAACTTAAAAATACAATTAAAAACATTATTTCCCTCTGACAGAAAAATATCTCTCAGAATGTGGGCCCCTCATATTTACTCATCTCCTAAATAAACATTTCTCCTAAGCTGAAAATTCCTCTCTGGTGAGAAAACAGGAGATTCTGCGCAATGATGTATGTGTCTCTGAAAGACAACAATACTTCCATATGAGGAGCCAACCTATAGTTTGGCAGAATTTTTGCAGTGCCAGTTTAACACTGTCAGGGCTGTGCACCAGACACCACACCACATAAACCCTAGTGGGCAGATTGGATTCATTTGGGTTTACATTTTGTTCTCCCAGGGGCTGGTGAACATGCGACCACCAGTAGCTGTTGCCAAACAACACGGGAAACTGTGGTACTTCTTCTAGCAGACCTTCCCCAAGCATCCAAAGAGCTCCTGTGTCTCTGGCAGAATCCAGAATCCTCAGTGCTAAGGCTGTTGAGCAGAAGATATCTAACGTGGTGGGTTCTCACTCTAGGTTTGGCTTGGTCTGGTTGCAACTTCACTGACCACTGCACCTTACATCTACTTCCTCAAGATGCAGGCATGGCAACTTACTCCTCTATGACATGCTTTAAAACTGAATTTATGCTCCTTTGAAACTGAAGCTGAAGAGACTCTTTGAAAACACAAAGGAAGAGTTTTGTGACAGAAACGACCCACAGATGGAAACTGCCAAGCAAGACAGAGAACATACTGCCAGCCACTGATGGCTGCTCACTGATCCATTTCTCAGCATGAGCAAATACATCTATGAATTGCATCGTCGCAATGATTGGACTTGATGGTCTTTGAGGTCTTTTCCAGTCATGGTGGTTCTGTGAATCTACACCTCCTTGACATTGAAGTCTGCTCTGTCAGACAAATGTGAGCTCAAATGAGACCAGGCTAAATACTCCCTGTGGCCTTAGCAAATAAGAGGAGAACAGCCACTCACTTCCTTAATCTCACATATAAAATACAAGCTTTAATTAAAAAAATTCAAGGACGGTAAAATATTATTTGAAACTTTAAAAAGGACAAATCATTAAACACAGCTTGCAGTTTAAGTGCAAATTTCTGGGTGGTCTGCAAAGCTCGAAGCTTGCTCTGCAGAAAGGAGTATTTTAAGAACAAATCAGTGGGGTACCTGAGTGTCAAAAAAGATTCATTCATGTTAGAAAAACACTCTGTGAAGTCATACATGGGATGCAAATGTTGAAAAAATAAATGATAGTTTCTCTTACCTATTTATTTTCACTTCTTACACCAAGGTCTTCATTCCTTTTTATGTATTTTGAAGATAAATATTAGGATTAATAGAACAGCAACATTATGAAGGCTTAGCCTCTGGGACACAAGGTCACTGGGAAGCAAAGATCTAGTCACTAAACGGAGCAATAACAAGAGCCAAGAACTCTAAGTTGCTTTCTTTTGCCCTAGTTCCCAGAGGTTCGAAAGACTCTCACCAGGGCTTTGCAGACTGGGCTTACTTTGTGCATTAGTGGGTGCTCATGTAGACCAATTTACTAACACTGGGTGAAAAAAAGAGATTGGAAAAAAAATCATTGAGGTAATTTTTTACATCCTTGTCACTGAAGTGTAGTCACTCCAGATCTAGATAAGGCTTTCTCTCCTAAAACACATCTTTCCTCATCAGAGTTGTGGCACTGTCTCTAACAACCGCAGCTGGCTACTCCTACCTGGAAATGCTGCTCACAAGATTTAGTCAGGCAAAGCAGTGCTGGTGTATGCCTTTAAAAGCTGTACAAGTGAATACACCAAATACAGACGCGTGATTTGCCATGCTAAAAACTTCCCTTTGGCTTGTAGCTTTCAAAAAAATGCTTTGCAAAGCAGGTCTGCATTGGGTCATTTACACTGAAGGGAAATAAACACAAGCAAGGGCAAGCCTGTGCAAGACAACAACAATGACAAAAAAAGAAGGTAAAAACTTAGCAGTCTATAATGAGAGCACTTGAGTTCTAATACCACTGTCCTCTCCACTTGTGATGGTTTGAGTGTTCCCCCCCTCGCCCACACTTTGGAAATCACCCAGACTNGTCAAAAAATGGAGGGTGAGGTTAGAGAGTAAGATGCAGCTGAGAGCTCGCCAGCAGCAGAAGTGGTTATCTATGTTTTTTTATTTCTTGTGCCTCCAGCTCCAGGGACTTATACATCTCATCAAGCCTATGAGTGAAGTAGACATCACCACTGTTTGCCTTCCACAGCCTGTAATCTAGCTCTTCTCACCAAAACATTCTAGCTAGGCTCAAACTAGCACACCACTAGACACAGAATCCAAACTCTAAAAAGGTGTAGATTCTCACCAGAACTGGCATTAGAAATACCAAGACAGCAAAGGAGGACATGAGCTATTATTTTTCTCACTCTTGCTCTAAATTACATCCTCTGCTTTTGTAAACAATGTCCGCTTCTAACCCAGCCAGTCTCTGAGGTGATGTCCTTCATAGCTACAGACCAGAGGCAACTTCTGGTACAGTTCTGCTGGAGAGATGGACCTCCTCTAGGCTAAGGCGAGTTAACACACTCAGCAGGTTTGCTGACAACACCAAGCTGTGTGGTGTGGCTGACATACTGGAGGGCAGGGATGCCATCCAGAGGGACCTGGACAGGCTGGAGAGGTGGGCCCAAGCCAACCTCATGAGGTTCAACAAGAGCAAGTGCAAGGTCCTGTATATGAGTCAAGGCAATCCCACACAGGGAGAGCACAGCCACACAGAATCAGAGGTTCACCTTAGACAAAAGGTTGCTATTACCCAGCCTTTCTTACTAGCATCAACTTGACTGTGAGGGGGAAAAAAAGGCAATAAAAATCCCAGAACAACAAAAATCTTGCAAAGATCAAATTTCTCCAAGATTTTCAGAATCTTCCGGCTCCCAGATGACCACAGCCCACCTGCCATCCAGGTACATGGCAACCTATAAATTAATCCAATTTTAGAAAAGGTAACCAGCCTCAGGCAGGTGGGGAGGGTAGGGGAAGTGGGAAGTAGGGAGGAAAGGCTAAACTTGAAAGGTTTGGGTTCTCTCAGGGCAGCATTCTTGGGGAAGTGCCAGCAATGTGCTTGCTCACCCTAAAGAGCTTGTTCTTTGAGGACAGTTTTTTCCCTCATTCCACTGAAGCACTGTATTATGAGCTGTCATGATATTCATCAAATAAATTGGGATTCCTCATTTTCGTAGCCAAATACCAGCTGCTGAGAAACCTTTACAAGAGGGCTTCAGGCTGATAAAGGAAACTTTTCTCTAAATTCAAATCAACTACCCCAGTACAGCTTTGGTCACTCCCTGTCCCCCACCCCAGAATTCAAACACAAATTCAAGAAGCCAGATGTACAGCTGCCATTATGAACCACTGATGATAACAGAGCTTCACTGCCATGGCCACTAGCGTTGCCCTGACCTCCTCACTCATCCCAGTTACTACCGAGGTTTATCCACAAAATCAAAACTTCCATTCCTCAGAATACATAAAATTCCTTGGACAAGAACTACTAAAGAATCATATACTTACATATTTTGCTGGAAAGCACAGCAGCACCTGGGGCTCATAGGCATAGGACTCCGCATAAACACAAGGGTCACAGAGCAGGTTTCAGAAGAACCTGACCTAGTTTTCACCCAAAGCTCACCAGGACTTCTGGGCTTCTGCAAGTCCTTGATGTGTTTTAGTGAGGTGGTTTCAGAATTGGCTTGTGTCAGAACATTTTAGTCTCTGAATTCAATTAATAAAATGATTGACCATTTGCATCATAAAAGCTCCTCACCAGTAGTCTTGCAACAGAATTGTTTAGGTTGGAAAAGACCTTTA
>WAAF01014964.1:555897-656651 GCA_013400475.1 Tricholaema leucomelas | reverse complement strand
TCTTCCAACCTGGCTGATTCTATGAAAGCACACATGAGGACAAGGAGCCTGCTACAACTGCAAGCAGAGTGCAACTCTGACACTTGCAGGGCAACCTGAAGCAGTTCCTTCCATGTCAGTGCAACTGCTTTTCATTCAGAAAACACCTGAACACTGCTTACAGACACAGATTTAAGACTCTTTGAAGTATGATGACTTAACAAGGACCCCTTGACCTCTTGCAGCAGCAGCAGTTATGATCAAGTTGTTTGCACTGTTCCAGCCCTCTTGCCCTGTAGCCTCAGTTATCACAGCTACTTTTCCAGATCCCTTCAGAAGAGAAGGTGAGCTGTGTGTGCTCTCAGACAAATGGTCTGGTAAATCTTACCAGTCTGCAAGTTAAGCTTTAAATTAAATTGAATAGCCCTGAAATGAAATTAAATACCCTAATAACAATAACATTCATACTTAGCGACTACATAAGTCTTGATTGGATGCTAAAAATCACACTGAGCTTTTTCTTTAGACATGAAGTTACATTAAAAGCTCAGAAAAAAAGGAAAAAAGCCAGCTGAAGGTGAGCCAGCATGTGGCCAAGAAGGCCACCTACATCCTGCCTGGACCAGCAATGGTGTGACCAGCAGGAGAAGGGCAGGGATTGAGCTCCTGTACTGTTGAGGCCACACCTTGAGTACTGGGCTCAGTTTTGTGCCACTCACTCCAAGAAGGACATTGAGAGGCTGGAGTAGATGCAGAGAAGGGCAATGAAGCTGGTGCAGGGTCTGGAGAACAGGGCTGGTGAAGAGGGCCCTGGGAGTGTTCAGTCTGGAGGGCCCTGGGAGTGTTCAGTCTGGAGAAGAGAAGTAGAGCGGAGACCTCATTGCTCTCTACAACTCTCTGAAAGGAGGTTGGAGGCAGATGGGGGTTGGTCTCTTCTCCCAAGTAACAAGTGATAGGATGTGAGGAAATGGCCTCAGGTTGCACCAGAGGAGGTTTAGGCTGTACATTAGAAGAAATTTCTTGACTGAAAAGGTTCTCAAAGACTGGCACAGGCTGCCCAAGAAGTGTTTGAATCCCCATCCCTGTTTGTGTTTGAAAGAGGCAGCGCTTTGGTGCTGAGGGCCGTGGACTAGCCCCAGCCTTGGCAGAGTCAAAGAATGACTGGATGGGATGATCTTAAAGGTCATTTCCAACCTATGGTTCTACAAAGTCTAATTTGAGTTGATAATGTGAATATATTTCAAATATAGCACATGAAATATTTCTGGGTATAATCTCTCCCAAGGAATAATTTGCACTGAGCATGGACTCATATTGACTATATTTATTTCTGTATTATTTAGATGAGGTTTACATTAAATATAGAATATCTACTATGAATCCCAGCTAGTAGTAGTAGTGGGATGATGAACAGGCAGTAAAAGCTAAAATTTATCATTTTGTATTTAAAGAGTCCAAAATTTGGGCTAATGTTTGCAGGGGGTGAAGGTTCACTGCTGCAAGCTCTAAAATAAGGAGTCAGAAGAGTATCTGCATTGGCAACTAAAATTAAATGCTCCCATGTGTCATAGCTGCTCACTGTCAAACAGGGATAACAATAGCTCCATTTAGAGTGGCAGGGGAAGATGGAGCAGTGCATTCAATTAAAGTGTCACTGTCTATGGTAAGAAATAAAATATTTGCTGCTTAATGTCTAAATTAGCAGCGTCTGAGTGACAGCTCCAGCAGTCCTGCAGAACAAAAGGCCTCCTGTTCTTCTGGGATAATGGCAGAGAGCTAAAAAAACCTCAGCTGAAGATCCTGGTAATCTTGGAAGGCTGTAATTACTGGAGATGCTCTCTGCAGAGATGGGTGTGCACTACTAAAACACTAACTACAGGGCTAAAGGTAATGGCTTTACCCTAAACGAGACAGCAATTATTCATCAGCCTTCTCTTTTAGTGCTCCTTTAAGTCTCCTCACGAAGATGGAAAGCTCCCCAAAACAATCCCTCTTTATTTTCATGCTGACAGCCATCACCTTGTGTGCTCTGTGTCTATAAAGGAATCTCTTCCTTCTCTGATTCTTCCCTTGGAGCAGAACTCGCTGTCCAGAAGCACAGAATTGTTAGGGCAGGGAAAAGCCCTCCAAGATCATCGTGTCCAATGATCAACCCAACACCACCACCGCCACTAAGGCATGTCCCAGAGTGCCATGACCTGGACTTCTGCTGACAGCAAAGTGAATGCTGCTAAGCTCTGATGATGACTGTGTGCAGCAGTTGTGTGGTGTGCTGCTTTATTGTTTTCTCTGCTATTTATATATTTACAGCCCACAGTTTCAGAGCTGCTTCTAGGGGAGAACAACCAGGCACAATCAGTCCTCATTTCGTAGGGCGGTCATCCTTGGCTTCTTACCCTGGCTCCTGGGTTCATCTGATTAGGTCAGTATTTATTATTTGATCAGTAGAGTCTGTCTGGTAATTGACCAACAGAATCACAGAATTGTTTTGGTTGGAAAAGCCCTCTGAGATCACCAAGTCAATCCAACACCTCCATGGCCATTAAACCATGTCCCCTGGGGCCACGGCCACACTTTCCCTGAACACCTCCCTGGGCAGCCTGTTCCAATTCCCGACCACTTCTACAGCAAAAAAAATGTTTCCTCATCTCTGACCTAAACTTCCCCTGACACAATTTCAGGCCATTTCCTCTCCTTCTATCACCTGATAGCTGGGAGAAGAGACCAATCCCCAACTCACTGCAACTTCCTTAAAAGAAGTTACAGGACTACCAGGACTGAAAACCATCTGCACAGTTGCCTGTTCAGCCACAGGTTGGTGCATCTGCCTGCTTCTGGAGTGGAAGCACTGCTCAGTGGTGAATGCAGCACAGAGCAGGAACTTCATTCTGAGCCACTTACTAATCATCCTCTAGACAAAGCTACCCAAGGAGAACAGGTTTTTTCCTCTCCTTGAGCTTTGGTGATATGCCCCTAGCCAGCACTAGTACTTCTGGCTCACTGCAGCACCGAAGCACCTCAGCCTCATTTCCAGAGCTGATCTCTACCATCACCCCAACCTCCCATCAAGAAGTCAGCAGCACTCTGGTTCCAGATGGTTGTCACACAGGTTGCAGGTTCATTCCCCAAGGCACTGAACTAAAACTGTAACACGAGGCATGGCCCTAGGGGACAACAAGCTCACCACGAGCCAGCAACATGCCCTTGTGGCTAAGAAGGCCAAGAGTCTTCTGGAGTGCATTAAGAAAAGGGCGGCCAGCAGGCCAAGGGAGGCTCTTTTCCTCCTCTACTCTGCCCTGTGAGACCACATCTGGAGTACTGGGTCCAATTCTGGGCTCCAGAGTTCAGCAAGGAACTACTGGATAGAGTCCAGTGGAAGGCCACAAAAGATGTTTGAGGGACTTGGAGCATCTCTGTTAGAAGGAAAGGCTGAGAGCCCTGTACTGAGCCTGCAGAGCTGAGAGGGGATTTTATCAAAGGGTGGAGGTCAAAAGGAAAGGGTCAGATTCTTTTCAGTTGTGTTCTGTGGTAGGTCAAGAAGCAACAAACACAAGCTGGAACCCAGGATGCTTTACTTGAACATAAGGAAAAGCTTTGTCACTGTGAGGGTGCTGGAGCCCTGGAGCAGGCTGCCCAGAGAGGTTACAAAGTCTCCTTCTCTGGAGACTTTCAAGACGTGTCTGGATGTGTTCCTGGATGATCCTGTTCTGGTAGGGGGGTTGGATTGGATGATCTCCAGAGGTCCCTTTCAACCCCTACCATTCTGTGATTCTATAAACTCTACTTAGAGTCAAAATAAAACTGAAAGGCACCCAAATGCTGCATTCTGTTACATGAATGCTGATGGCAGGTGAGCACTGATGACACACAGGCATGAACAGCCACGACAGTGCTGGCCCAGGTAGTCCATCCACCATGGATGGACCCATTCTCCTCACTCAGCAAACAGCACCTAACAGCACATTCACCTCCTGGCTCTACTCAGTCATCTGGATATGGCAAGAGCAACAAGAAGCCACTGTCCCAAGATCAAACAGCACTGCCACAAAAGGGATCCACCAGTAAGGACAGAGGCTGTTCCAACTCCTCCAGCTGAGCCCTGCCACCCACCCCGTGCAGAGTGTGGTGCAGCAGGCTGGATTCTTACCTCGTGTCCGAGAACTCCAGGTTGGTCACGTTGAGAACCCTTTTCCTGTTTGTGCTGTAGTAGTAATCCACAAATTCCTTCAGCTTCATCTTGCAGTCTTTCTGCTTGGTGACATCAGTGACATCAACACTCCTCTCTGGTCCTGCAAATTCATTCAACGAGAAAGAGAGACTGAAAGGCAGTCTGAGTTGCTCTGTTTTGTGTGCTGGAGGGTGAGTTATCCTTCTGAGAAACACCTCCAGACTTCCTGATCTTCTTAGCTTCTCATAGATTTGTTTAGGTTGGAAGGGACCTCAAAGCTCATCCAGTTCCAACCCCCTGCCATAGGCAGGGACACCTCCCACTAGAACAGGCTCAAGGCTTCATCCAACCTGGCCTTGAACACCTCCAGGGAGGGAGCATCCACAGCCTCCCTGGGTAACCTGTGCCAGTGTTTCACCACCCTCACTGGAAAGAGCTTCTTCCTAACATCTAGTTTGAATCTCCCCTCTACCAGTTTAAACTCAGTATTCCTTGTCCTGTCACTACAAAACCTTGTAAATAGTCCCTCCCCAGCCCTCCTGTAGGCCCCCTTCAGATATTGGAAGATACTTTTGTGTCTTCCTTCTTCACAAAATCACAGAAAGGTGGAAGAGACTTCTGGAGACCAACTAGTCCATCCCCTTTTCAAAGCAGGCTCACCTACAGCAGGCTGCCCAGGAAGGCATCCAGGTGGGCTTTGAATGACTCCAGAGATGGAGAGGGTACCACCCTGTTCCAGAGCTCCACTACCCTCAAAGTAAAGTTCCTCCTCATATTTAGATGGAACTTCCTGTGTTCAGGTTTGTGCCCATTACCCCTTGTCCTGCCACTGGGCACAACTGAAGAAAGCCTGGTCCCACCCACCTGACATCCATCTTTTAGCTGTTGATCAGCACTGACAATGTTCTCTCTCCAGATACTCTTCGCTAGGCTAAAAGGCTGCAAGTCCCTCAGCCTTCCTCCAGCAGTCTGATGTTCCAGTCCCCTCATCATTGCTGTAGCCTCTCAAACAGTTCCCTGAGGTCCCTCTTAAACTGGGGAGCCCAGAACTGTTCAGAGTCCTCCAGATATGGCCTCACCAAGGCAGAGTAAAGGGGCAGGAGAACCTCCTTTGACCTGCTCACCACAGTCTTTTCATGCACCCCAGGAGGCCACTGGCATTCTTGGCCACAAAGGCACATTCCTGGCACATGGGCATTCTGTTGTCCACCAAGATTCTGCAGTCTTTCCAGCAGGTCAGCCTTTGACCTGGGGAACAGGCTGACCAGGCTGCTAGTGGAGTCACTGCCCCTGGAGGTGTTCAAGAAGTGTGGAGATGTGGCGCTTCAGGATAGAGTTTAGTTGGACTTGATGATCTTAAAGGTCTTTTGCAACATTCATGACTCTATGACTTTCCAAAATGATAAGCTGTCTTATGCTCTATTTGAAATTTTTGCCTGTGAAATCCATAATCAAGGAGGATTTGCACAGGCAAATTGCCAGGTTTTAACATGAGATTTCAGGCATGCCATGAAAAATTTCACTTCCTCTTATTTTACACAAAGCTGCACCTATCAAAAATCTTCCCCTCTCTGTATCAAAGTACAGACAAAGAATACATCCAGTTAGAAGAGACTTCCAAGCTCATCCAGTCCAATCTTCCACCCAGCACTGAAGGGTCAATACTAAACCATGTCCCTAAGCAGCAGCTCCACACGGTGCTTGAAGTGACTCCAGCACTGACCATTCCAATGTTTGAGAGCCCTTCCAGTGAAGAAATATTTCCTAGCATCCATCCTGAACCTCCCCTGGGGCAGCTTGAAAACACTTCCTCTAGTCCTGTCACTTGCCACCAAGGAGCAGAGGCTGGCCCCTCCTTGCTCCAACCTCCCTTCAGGGAACTGTAGAGAGCAATGAGGTCTCCCCTTAGCCTCCTCTTCTCCAGGATGAACATCCCCAGCTCTCTCAGTCCCTCCTCATAGCCCAGGTGCTCCAGGCCCTTCTCCAGCTTTGTTGCCCTTCTCTGGACACTCTCCAGACCCTCAGTTTCCTTCCTGGAGTGCGAGGCTGAGAGCTGAACACAGCACTGGAGATGTGGCCTCAGCAGTGCTGAGCACAGGGGGATGATCCTCCTGTTGCCCACTCTCTGTGGCTAACACAAGCCAGGATGCCACTGGCTTTCTTGGACACCCCATTTGGGTTTTTGGGTGTTGTCTCTTCCACTGGGATGGTGGCGAGACAAGGAGGGATGGGGGAGCTTTCTGGCTTGGGCTTTTGGATCACTGCTTCAGAGTGCTGCTGCTCTTCACCCTGCTTTTTCTACAGATAGGCTCAGGGAATCGTGCATTTTGTGCTCTGCTGAGCTGATTTTGCTGAGTAAACTCTATTCTTACCTCACTTCTACTTATTTGACTCATGATTTTGCTGAGTAAACTCTATTCTTACCTCACTTCTACTTATTTGACTCATGATTTTGCTGAGTAAACTCTATTCTTACCTCACTTCTACTTATTTGACTCATGATTTTGCTGAGTAAACTCTATTCTTACCTCACTTCTACTTTTTTTGTCTCATTATTTTGCTCAGTAAACTCTATTCTTACCTCACTTCTACTTATTTGACTCATGATTTTGCTGAGTAAACTCTATTCTTACCTCACTTCTACTTATTTGACTCATGATTTTGCTGAGTAAACTCTATTCTTACCTCACTTCTACTTTTTTGTCTCAATCCTGAGTTGTTGTGTGTTGTTTTTCCCCTCACTCCTGCATAGGGGAAACAGCCTAACCTGCTGGTTCAGTCTGACCCACTGTGTTCTGATTTAAACCACTGCAATTTTAACATCCAAATTCTCTTATCTTTCTATTTTAAAGCAGCTGAGCTCCAAACAGCACCAAGCCACCTGATCGCCAGATACTCACCGACGTAGTTTTCGACGTCGCTGACATAGAAGGTGGGGGCAGGGACGGACAAGCCCAGGCCATCCTTCTTGGGCACCAGGATGGGCTCTGCAAAGCCATTTTCTTCCAAGTATTCTGTGGTTAGCTGGCTGCCTGGCACCTTCACAACTATATCTTCAGCACTGCAAAAGCAAACACAGATTGGAGGGTGAGGGTCCTCCCTGCAGACTCTGGTGTCAGTCTGCGTTTCACTGCCGAGAAGAGGAAGTTAGGAATAGGCAAGTATATGCAAATTAGGTGCATAAGGCAAAAGGTACTGATTGCAAAGCACACAAGAAATGATCCAGAATTGATTTGCTGGAGCCTCATGCACCAACTGCTGGAAACTTCTAACATAAAAGCTTTTGGTGAAAAACAGCTTTTGGTAAAAGCCAGGAAGGGACTTTTGACAGTGGCTGGGAGCGACAGGACAAGGGCTCTGAGCTGGAAGAGGAGAGATTGAGACTGGAGATAAGGAAGAAATTCTTTTCAGTGAGTGTAGTCAGACTCTGAAACAGGTTGCCCAGGGAGGCTGTGGATGTGCCCTCTTTGAAGGTGTTCAAGGCCAGGCTGGATGAGGTCTTGAGCAACCTAGGCTAGTGGGAGGTGTCCCTGCCCATGGCAAGGGGGTTGGAACTGAGTGGACTTTAAGGTCCCTTCCAACCCAAACTATCCTGTGAATCTATGAAACTGTTTTCCTCAGCTATAGGGATGTGTCAAGCTACCAGTGATAAATGTTAAGGAAATGAGGGTTAGCTGTTACACTTTAAAGAAGGTAAGATTCAGACTCTTACAGAACCTCAAATCAATTGCTCAGGAAATATTCTGCAAAACATTTCCAAGTTGCTGGGCAGGATTCAAAGGGCCTAGGGGAAGGGAAGCTGCAGCACTGGACCAGCTATTTTCAGTGACAGCTCTCAGGGGAAATTTGGGTCCAATCTCCTGGATCTTATGATGAGGAAAACACTTTGAATTTGGAGTGAAAGGACCATATGAATGACCATCAGTCCCCAAAGTGCCCTGCTGCCATGTGGTGTTCGTCAGCTGGGCTCCAAAAAACATCCAGCAAGCCAGGACCACAGCTGCCAGAAGAGTGAAACTGTTGTGTTGACCCCAAAAAGCCCTTCCTCCAGGGCACACAAGGCTAATACAGGAGTGCCCTCTCCTGCAGCAGCTCTGAACTACAGCTCACAGCTTTGTAGGGCACCAAAGAAGGTGGGAAAGGAGACAAGGCCATCAGTGATACCATGGTGCCCACATGCTTGGGCAGCACTGACTTTGCCACCCCATGAAGCCTAACCTGTGCAGAGCCCACAGCTCCCCTAAGTTGTGGGAGTCCTTCCACACCCCTTTGATGTGAGGGTTCCTCCTTCAATCCCACCACAGACAGGGGAACCCCTCACCCTGGGCATGCTCAGGCCACTCCAGAAAGGTTTGTGCCCAAAAGAACAAAATGGCTGAATGCAAACAGGGACAAGCTGTAAAAACTCAACTTATTTCCAGATCGCTTCAGCCATGGTGAAGTGCCAATGGCTGCTCAGGAGGAAAAAAAAGTGATTACTTAATAATTTAACTAGTAATTAATTAAAAGAGGAGTTCCCCATTTATGTGAGCAATGGTGGCCATCAATGTGCAAAGAATGAGGCTGCAGATTTTAAGGAACAAGAAGCAAACCAGGGACATAGCACTGAAGCTCTGCACTTACTTTACAGTGCCCACAGATGTCTCCTGTACTTGCTCTGCGTGATTTGATTCTGCATGGGCCACAGAAACTTACACACTTACACACACTCAGGGAGGTGGTGGAGTCCTCATCCCTGGAGGTGTTTAAAAGGAGACTGGATGAGGCACTTAGTGCCATGGTTTAGTTAATTAGAAGGTACTAGGTGATAGGTTGGACTCAATGATCTCGAAGGTCTTTTCCAACCTGGTTAATTCTGCGATTCTGTAAAGACAGAGCAGTATCAGAGCTTCTAGTAATGGTGGTGCCAAAATTAAGAGTCTGGCACCCATACTGAAGCACATGGAACATCCATTTTATCATTATTAGCACCAATATAGGCTGGGCAGTGATTGGCTTGAGAGCAGCCCTGGGGAGAGGGACTTGGGGGTGCTGGTGGACAAGAAGCTCGATATGAACTGTCAGTGTGCTCTTGCAGCCCAGAAAGCCAACCAGAGCCTGGGCTGCATCAAGGGAAGTGTGGCCAGCAGGGCAAGGGAAGTGATCCTCCCCCTCCACTCCAGACTGGTCAGAACTCACCTAGAGTACTGCATCCAGTTCTGGAGCCCCTATTACAAGAGGGATATGGATGTGCTGGAGCACATCCAGAGAAGGGCCATGAGGATGATCAGAGGGCTGGAGCACCTCTCCTATGAGGAGAGACTGAGGGAGTTGGGGCTGTTCAGTCTGGTGAGGAGAAGGCTCCCAGGTGATCTCACTGTGGCCTTTCAGTAACTTAAGGGAGTCTACAAGAAAGATGGGGAGGGAATTTTTAGGATGTCAGGTAGTGATAGGACTGAAGGGAATGGAACAAAGCTAGAAATGGGTAGATTCAGACTGGACGTGAGGAGAAGTTCTTCACCATGAGAGTGGTGAGACCCTGGAATGGGTTGCCCAGGGAGGTGGTGGAAGCCTCATCCCTAGAGGTGTTTAAGGCCAGGCTGGATGAGGCTGTAGACAGACTGATCTAGTGTGAGGTGTCCCTGCCCATGGCAGAGGGTCTGGAACTAGATGATCCTTGTGGTTCCTTCCAACCCTGACTGATTCTATGTTCCTACGATGATTATTATTGTTACTACTACTCCTCTAAAGCTACTTCGGTTTTAAATTTTCAGGAGGGGAATGACAGTTGTAGTTCTTGTTCTCTTTGCTGCTCCTTTTGACACAAGCCTCACCCAGGGACTGATCTTGGGTTACAATTTACTGTAGCATGCTGTGAATCAGCAGTCACATTCCTGTCCCTGAACTGAGACCCCCTTTTTCTGTTCATCACATTCTGTCTGAGGAATGCTGGGTTTGGTTTCATGAACTTCTGCAGATTTCATTCATTGTCTTCCAAGGAGAAAGTGTCTCAACAAGGCTCTGCTCTGGTAACAGTGGAAGTGCAGATGCCAGAGGCCTGAATTTTGCAGGCACTCTTTTTGGCTTTCTCAGAATCTTTCATTTGGCAGCAGGATTTTCTCCTGTGCACATTTATGTGAGAAGCAAACAAATACAATCAGAGTCTACATCTAGTTTGACAATTTGGGATTGACTCAGCAATACTGCGTGTGAGAGTCCTACCTCAGAGGCCATCCGAGGTGACTGAAATCATCCTTACCAGTACCTGAAGGGGCTACAAGAAGGATGGAGAGAGACTCTTTGAAAAGGGCTGCAGTGACAGCATGACAGGCAATGGCTTCAAACTAGAGCAGAGCAGATTTAGATTGGATGTTAGGAACAAGTTCTGCACCATGAGGGTAGTGGAACACTGGAACAGGTTGCCCAGGGAGGTGGTTGAGGCCCCATCCCTGGGGATATTCAAGATGAGGCTGGTCAGGGCTCTGGGCAACCTGATCTAGTTGAGGACATCCCTGCTGACTGCAGGGGGGTTGGACTGGATGAGCTTTGGAGGTCCCTTCTGACCCAAACCATTCTAGGATTCTTTATGCAAGTAGGTTTGCAAGCTGTCAAAATGCTCTGTAAAACACACAAGCCAAACAAAAAAAAGAGCTAAGACAAAAGCCAAGCAGGCCCAAAATGGCCAAGCAAGTACACATATGGGGTCATGAGCTGAGTGAAACCTATCTGTAAGTACTGCAAATGCTCTGCAGGGGTATTTTCAGTCTTTGTCTTCATTGCCCTAAGCCTGAATCACGCAGGCACTCTTTTGGGCTTCTTTCTCATAAACCTGAATTTGTCTAAGACTGTTTAGCATCTGAAATCAAATGTGAAAGTAAATTCTCCTTAAAAAGGAAGTTCTGTGTTTACCAAGTACACTTCACCAGTCTCCAAAGATTCCTCTAAAATAATTGGTCATTAATAATTAAGGATTTATTTGGCCAAGGCCTACTCTAAAGAACCAGCAGAAAATCATCACTCTTACAAATGGCTGTGAAGCAGCCTAATAAAGTGTGGAACATGTCACCTAACAATTAGTGCTATTCATTACCACAAATAAGAGAGCCTTTGTCACTGCAGCAACTGAGGATGTCATTGTTCTTCTTTTCAAGATGGAGACAGCCTCCAGCAGCACCAGCAGTGGTTTTGAGAGCAGGATAATCCTCTGCAATAAATTGGTTAGTTTCTCATGCAAGCACAGGAACTGGGCTCAGGCAAGAGGAGATCTGAATGTGGCTGCACAAACGCACAAAAGGGAAGAGCCTGGGACACCTGTAATAAGAGCACTCCCTTCAGCTGCAGCATCCTGCACTAGGCAATGCTTTCAGCAAGCAGCAGCACCAGCTTGGCAGGAAGCTGGCCCTGCATGCTGTGCCTCAGCAGCCCTCTCCAGGTTCAACAACCTACCTTGGGAAAGTGCGACTCCGCAGCTCCTTTATAAAGACTTGGCTCCCGTTCTGCACAGGTTTGACCTCTGTTGTCTGTCCAGTATCGTGTTTGTGCCAATTTCTTTTCTTTTTCACTGCAAAAGAATGAAGGGGACAGCATTGTACCACAGGCCAGAAGAGAATCACTGTGGAGAGGCTGCTGCTGGTCTCTTCCCACAGGTAAATAGTGACAGAACAAGAGGGAATGGCCTCAAGCTGCCACTGGGTAGGTTTAGACTGGACAATAGGAAAGATTTTTTTCCCAGCAAGAGTGGTGAAGCATTGGAATGGGCTGCCCAGGGAGGGGGTCAAGTCACCAACCCTGGATGTGTTTAAAAGTCGTTTGGATGTGGTGTTGGGGATATGGTTTCAGGGTGAACTTTGTAGAGCAGGGGTAACAGTTGGACCCAGTGACCCTGGGGGCCTTTCCCAACCAGAATGTTTCTCTGTGTGTGATTCTGTGTGACATCTGAGGGAAGGACACATCTTCATCTCATTTCTGAGGCGAGCAGAGGAGAGGGAACCCCTGCTAGGCTGCACTGAATGCTAGCAGTGCTCTCAGCTCTCTGCTAGACAGTCCCAGAGCAGCCTTGGAGATCCATTACACACCCAACAGTGCTGGGTTTGTAACATAAGGGCAACCAGACGGATAATTACAGAGCTGCACAGCTACCGCAGGCTTGATGCAAACACAGGCTCTGGACACTCTGTGCTTGCCAAACTGCACACTGAACCCTTAGCATCAAGCTCTTAGAATACCACTTTTCTGCCTTCTCAAGATGCAGCACAGACCTTTATGGACATATCTGCTATGAATTACCTTGGTCTAAAGGCAGGTTTCACTTTGCATTATGCCCTGCATGCCATGTGCACATAAAAGGAAAGGGAAAACCAAAGAAGAAAGATCCAAGGGCAGCACAAATGCAGTTTTTAGAACTCTTGTCCTAGTTTTTGAAAAGCAAGCCAGGCTCAGGCCTTCTGTTGATGACAGCAGACTGAAAGCCCCTCGACTGTCTTGCCTGTGGGTGACAGACATTGGCAAGCTCGACGTGGAGAAAGGGGCAGGTGGAACAAGCACAACTAAGGAAGTCAAATGCCAGTGTGGTTCTGCCTTGCCTCTCTGACAGCAGACAACACAGAGCAGGAAAAACTGGTCCAGCTTTTTCTCCTAGTCAGCACAATCTCTCTCAGCTCTTCCTACCTCCACAGTTTGTCCAGATTATGGAAGTAAATTGTTTTCTGTCCCAAGTTTCTTTTCCAGCTTCTCTTAGTAGAATTTTAGTATGTCACAACTTACTTTTATTTTTCAGCTTTATTTTATGTTGTCAAACTCATTGTTTTACCCCCAAATTAAGATCTCTTAAGCTTTTCCTACTGTTCAAAGCAGCTAGGGAAGGAACCAGATTTCTCCACACACAGGTAGTAGAATTCTTTCCTCTGGCACACACACAGGTCCACATTATACTTCACAAAGAAGAGAGCAATCTTGAGGCTACAGCTGTAAAGACAAGGTTCAGAAAAAGCTAACTTTGTTTTCCCATCCCCAGCCCTGCAATAACTCAAGTTATCTCCCAGTGAATCCAGCCCAGGTTTTGCAGAAAGCATGCTGGTTTTATTAGTTCCATGCAGCTCTCCAGCCTAGCTGGATATATTCATTAAAGCTGCTAGTTCTTTATCTTAATGACTCTCAGGCTTAGTGTATTAATTCAATGCTCCTGGTAACAAAGGAAACAAGCCCAACATGAATGCCAAACCTTCCTCCTCTCCTTCCCTTTCCAACGACTGCCTCCTCCCCCTCTCAGCAGATCCGAACCAACACTGGGACCCCTCACACAAGTGCCACTGAAACAGGTGGCACTTGGCACAGTGAAAATTAAAGAGCTTATCATATTAGCAAGGTCTCTTATTACACTGCAGATAGCAGAGAGTGCTGGGAAAGAACAGCACCGAAGCAGTGCTGAGTTAGGAAACTCACTGCAACTCCTTAAAAAGCACCAGGGATCTGCTTCCCTCAGCTCTGAGTGAATATGTCAGAAGAGGGTAACAGAATCCTAGAATGGTTTGGGTTGGAAGGGACCTCCAAAGCTCATCCTGTCCAATCCCCCTGCAGTCAGCAGGTATATCCTCAACTAGACCAGACTGACAGAGCCCTGTTGAGCATCACCTTGAATATCTCCAGGGACAGGGCCTCAATCGCTTCCCTGGGCATCCCGTAACAGTGTTCTGCTACACTCATGGTGCAGAATTTGTTCCTAACATTCAATCTAAATCTGTTCTGCTCTAGTTGGAAGCTATTGCCTCTCATCCTGTCACTGCAGGCCTTTGTAAACAGTCTCTCTACTCTGGCATCATCCACCTCTGACATCACCCTTCTCCTTTGGAATCATCCACATCTTCTGGCATTATCCTCCTCTGGCATCATCCTCCTTCTCTGACATCCTCTTCTTCCAGCATCATTCTCCTCCTCTGGCATTATCATCCTACTCTGGCATCATCTACCTTTCATGCAGAGGCAACAAAGATCCCTCCACCACCACCAGAACACTCTCCAGGGGGTGCCATCTCCCGGGTGGCATCGAGCTGGCTGCTGTACTCCATTGTACCGGAGAGAATCACCAACGTTTGGCCCAGTTTCAATTGTTCTCTTTGTGTTTCATCTTGACTATGGGGACCACGGCAAGGACTAAAGGCTCACTAACATGTGCAACAAAAAGTAACTTTGGCCTCTTCTTAAGTGATTCCAGATTGTTTTTCTGCAGAACTTTGGGATCCAGAACTGACCTTTGGACCAATCATCTCCTTCTACAGAAAGCCCTCCAGAGGAAGCAGGGCATATGTTATATTTTTATGAAAACTCTGTCCCAAAATGAGTAATTTTAGACTTCAGAGGAATGTTTCAAATCTGTTTATGAAGAAGGAAAGCATAGAAGCCCCCTGTTCTGTACTGATTTATATTAATGGTTGTAACTACTTGCTTGTAATAGTTTCAGCCTGACTTTGGCTCTTTAACTTCACCAATTCCAAGGAATTTTGTCTGACTTCATCCTGTGCAAAGGAGAGGGCAATCAAACCCAGCATTTCAGATTGCATTATGAAAATGAGCCAAGGCTGCCCAAACAAAGCACTTCCATTTCATTGCAGCGATGTCAGAGCGCTTCGGATGAATGTGGACAATTTCTCCCAAACAGGAGCCCCTACAAATTTCATTAAGCAGAAATGGCTTAAAATGCTGTGTGACAGGAAGCAATCTTCTGAAATAGTAGCCACTAAGCCACACTGGTGAAGTGGAAAACTGTCAGAGGAAGAAAATGATTTTTCCATTTGCCATCTGGAAAGCAGAGAGTGGGGAAGGCGCACGCCAGGAAGCCACCGAGGGTTTAAATCCAGACCAGTTGCGTAACACACAATTGGTGGCTGTGTTCCCCTCTGCTAATCTTGCCATAATTAAATCCTATCGGGGAACTCCTGGCTCTGGAACAACTGCCTCTCATTTATTACTAAACTGATAGTGCTCAATAACCAGTTTAAACAGCTCCTGTAACCAGTTAATAAGCAAACGGCTCACAGCAGCGCCGGCAGAGCCCACGTGCCCTGCAGCAGGACGCCATGAACGTGTTAAGCCAGGCTGCTCCTGCCTTCATTTCATCAGTCTCCTAACTTCTCTGGACTATTGCACTCCGCAAGGAGGGGCTACAGGATAACAGCCTCATTTTTCAACAGGATCCACCATTCTGCTAGGGAATGGGGAAGGTGGCCCTGCAGCCCGAGAACCTGTGATCTCACACCGCACCAAACCTCAAGGCAAGGCTGGCAACAAGTCCTGTTTAAATGCTCCTGAAATTGCTGCACTCCTCTATCCTGATGGTTGCTTTGGTACACCCTGCAATGCATCTGAAGGGACCAAGGAAGTTGCTGTTGCTGTGCTGCAAAAGAATAGAACATTCTGGATTCCAACCTCTTAACATTTACATGACCATAACTAACGCCAGCACTCCAGCAGCACTTTCGGCTCTGCTGTATGCTGCATACCAAGGGATGTCCTGCCAGGTTGGGGTTTTATCTGCATAAGAAGAACTGGATAGCCAAAAACCTGCTGAAAGCATCAGAAAACAATGGTTGATTTAGCTCTCACGGGATCACAGGATGTCAGGGGCTGGAAGGGACCTCTGGAGATCTTCCAAGTCCAAACCCCCTGCCAGAGCAGGACCACAGAATCTAATGCAAGTGGCACAGGAACACATCCGTATGGGGCTTGAAACACTCCAGAGAAGGAGAATCCACAACCTCTCTGGGCAGCCTGTTCCAGTGCTTTGTCACTCTTTCAGTAAAGCAGTTCTTCCTCATGTTGAGGTGGAACTTCCTGTCCCTGCTGTCCCCTCCTCACTCCAACCTCCCTTCAGGGAGCAGTAGAGCACAATGATGTCTCCCCTCAGCCTCCAGACTGAACCAGCTAAGCTTCCTCAGCTGCTGCTCGTAGGACCTTGTGCCTTTCATAATTCAAAGCAAAATGAAAGAAACCACAGTATCAGACACCCCTCGGTGTCAGACAGCCCTCACAGAGGCTGGAGATCCTGTGCTGCTGCTTCTGTGGTGGGTCAGGAACAGCCTGGCAGTATCTGCACATACCCACCCCACTCTTCAGCACAACCTATCCTAACAGCAAATTGTTCACCTGAAGATGATTTGAAGTCATTTGTCTGACCTATTTCCAGTGTGTCTGTCAGAAATCTTCCAACAAAGCATTACAAAGATTGACTCACTCAAATCCAAACACTTTCTGGGGACATACAGATGTCTTTCACGACAAGCCTCCCAAAGGGGTTTGTGCCTGCTTCTCCAGTTTGTAGGTGCCCTGCTTGGGCCAAAGCTGTTAGCAGACTATCTGGGAGGCAGGAACAGCTGCAGGTCATTTCAGGTTTCCAGTTCACATTTGATTTTGAAAAAGTCCTAGTGGAAAATTATTCTCACTTTTGCCCCTAAAATGAACATTTCAGGCTCCTCTTCTTTGCTCATAGATTTTTGTTAAACTTTAAAGCAGTGCAGAAAAAAAACCAAAATGGCCTGGTTTGAAAATGACAGAATTTTAACACCAGAGCAGCCAAGTTTCCAGTCATCTCTTATTTTGCACTAAAAAAAGAACACTATGACTAGTCCAGCTTCTGGGACACCAGCACAGAGCTTTTCCTCTGTGTGTTGCTGTAAGGTTGCAAAGCAGTGGGAACCTCTGCATCGTTGGTGTTTGTTTACCACAAATGGCTTTCAAGTCAAACCTTTCATCTTTTACAGCAATTGGTTCCTCTTCTCTCTCTTTTTTTTCTTCCCCATTGTATACCAGAAAGAATTTGTGAATTAATCTGACCAAAGCAAACACAGCTCTTTCCCAGACAAAGCTCCCACTGAGATCAACTGTCACTTTTTACTCAGAAGAACTTCTTCCTGTGAAAGAACTGTAAGAATTGGCACCCCCAGCACATCCTACAATGTTGACTGCCACCGAAATGGCTGCGGCTTGCTCTGCAGGCCAAGCACAGCAGATTGTTTCTTACTCTTCTCATCCAACAACAAACACACCATGTTGTTTCCAAAACTGCCTGGAGTCTCTGCAGGATTTTTCTAGCCCACAGTACTATGTGCCTCCACAATGCTTCATTCCCTACAAGGAAGGAAGCATCACTTCCACTCCTGGCCCCAAGGAGAGAAGCTCTCCAGGTATGAGCTCACACACAGTGCCCAAGGCCAGGCAGGGAGCTGCATCCAAAGCTCCACAAGCCAATCCAGGCTTTTTTTCCCCTCCCAACATCTTTTTTCACCTCATGTCTGAAATTCTGGTATTTATTTGGGTGTGTCCTTTTGTAAGAAACACAAAAGCTTCTTTGGTTTCCACGCTCAGGATCTGCTGCGTGCCTGGGGAGCAGCAGGGTACTTACAAGTAGACTTCCCGTGGGTTTTCTCACAGTTTGGGCAATGGTAGATGTCAATATCTGGTGCCTCTTCTTCTTCAACCCCCACACAGCTGGAATACATAAAGGCAAATATCACATTACCTTGAGGCAGTCTCCAAACATTCAAACATGCAAACCATAATGGCAGAGCCCAGGTCCCATAAGCTGTGCATTCACTGTGCAGCTCTACTGCCTGCTCACACCTACAGCAAAGCAAAGCTCAGGTGCTTTGCACACTGGGACAGTCAGGCTGGGTTTGTTTGCAGCCTATTTTCTTGACGTGGTGCTAAAAGAGGCATCAGTCAGAAGCCCAACACCAGCTTACTGTGGTTTTACATTAAAAGGTGGCAGAGAGTGCCAAAGGGACACTCTTTTGTATCTACATTAAGAGTTCCCCAAGCACCATCCCGTGTAAACCTAATTACTAGAACACATCTTTCTTACCAAGCAAGTATGGACAGCTGCTAGGCATGAGAGCAAGCTTGGCAAGGCACACCACGTGCAAGCTCTCTATAGGTTCCATCTCTGTTACAACACATGAAGATGAGAGGGAAGAGAAGACACAGAGCTCACAGCACTGCTGCCTGCCAAGAAGATGGGCTGTATCATGGCAGCTGCCTAGAACACCCACCAAGAAGGTTTTGGATGGCACAACATCTGCAGTGCTACAGTGCTGCCAATGCAAGCCCATGGCAGGACGGCACTGGGGAAAGACAAAACCAAACTGCAAAGGAATGAAGCACCCAAGAGAAGGTGCTGGGGTGCAGTCGAAGTGCTGAGCAATCAGCCAAATGGCACTGGAGGGCAAGCAAACAGGGGTTCTGCTCCTGCTTGCTTGGGCTGAAGGCACTCAGGCTGCAAGGCACATCTGCAGCACAGGAAGGAGAGTTTCAGCTGGGTGCTGTGAGATACAGCCTGCAGGTCATGGCTCCAGGGGAGATCAGGGAGGCAAGAGGATCCAGCAGAAGCAACAGAAGCAGCTTTAGCTTAACCACCTGCACAAACCAGGCAAGATCATACTGCAGTAAGACCACCTCTGCTTCACTGCCTGAAGTACCTTCTCAGTGCTCTCCAGTTCACAGAAGCCATCTCCTCTGCCAGAGAAAGGGGTTGGGCAGGAGTCAAGTCAATGCCAGCTCCGTGCACGTGGCAGTGTGCAGTCCCTCAACCTGGTTAGTGCACTGAATTCTGAGGGGCTAGATGCTGGTTCTGCCCCCTAGGAAGCAGAGCAGGGGATGTTTGCTTCTCTGGCACAAGCAAGGAAACAGGGTGGGTCAGTTCTGCCAGACATCTCACAGGAGCTCTCAAATCACTCTCACTGCGTTCAAGCTCTGTAGGACAGCACCACAGTGCCCAGAACCAGACACGAGTTGAACAGCCAGAGAAATGTACATCAGGTGGATACAGCAGCAGCTCCTTGGGTGCAGGAAGGCCCTAGGCTCTTGGCTGCTGGCAGGCAGGCAAGTCCATGGATGAAGGAAGGATAATGCATGGTCATGCAAGCCCACTTCTTCTAAGCCTTCGAGTCACTGCCATTGTGGAGCAGCCCTGTGGCTGCTTGGGTGGCTTGGCTGGGGAGGTGCAGGTGTGTGCATGCACAGGCTGCAGCACAGCACACACAGACACGTGCATGCTTGGGGCATGACCTCCCTGTGTACAAAGCTGGGCTGGAAACCACTCTAGAATCCAAGGCATGCAGTGATTGGTAACTGTACACATCATGAGTGCCAACCACAGAGCCACTTGCTTTTAGAACAGAGCATCCACAAACCCTACCCTCAGTCTGCAGCCAAGCTGGAAAAAGACAAACTAGTTCAGACGTGGAAACAAATCCTTTTTACAACCATTGTCTTGTCAAAATAAGATGCTGCCACAAACATCTGTGGGTATTTTTGTCCTGCTGCAGCTGCCAGTGTGTGTATGAGACCCAGCTCCCTTCAAGCCACAGAGTAGAGGGTGAGAGCAGCTTTGCAAGCACAGCCAGAGAAACTCTCCTCTTGGTAAGCTCAGCCTGCAAGCAGGCTGGCAAACAGGACATCATTTTGGAATGGTGCAGATTGGGCTGATGGAGAGGTGTTGTTAAACAGTCACTTGAAAAAAAAAAACCACAAAAGGACTGGGTCTCCCTGGGCAGACAGCATGAAAAACTGAAGAGCAAGTCTGCAGACAGGAAAAATCATCACAACAAACGAGTCCTCAGAGTCCAGTACCCACAGACAGTCAAACACCAGATTAAGCAGCAGAAAATTTAAACAAACCCTGGCAGATTAGAGCAGGCATAAGAGAATGGGGAGGATTCCTCTAGCCATAAAGCTGTGTCAGCTGCTTATGCCACTGGATTCTGCTTGTTAAGCTTAGTAAAGGTACGGATTAGGCTCTCCACTAAGGCTTGAAAAGTCTATATTTAGCTAAACTAAGGAGATGAGACCCTTGGGTGCTGCATGGATTGCTGCAGGAGGAGCTATGAGAAGGTAGTGCACGACGAGAAGGCCTCAGTGTGGTGGGAGGTATTGTTCTGGGAGCAAGCCCAAGGATTTCACTAGAATGAAACTGACCTCAAACCCCAACCCTCCTCTGAAAGATGCAGTCAAGCCTTTCCAGCTGCAACATGGCCTTCAAATACAGCTTGGCCATTTACAGTCCCCTGTAGGCAGAAGCTGCTGCCATCATTGTGTGAGAAACTGCAAGTACAAAGTGTGCAAGAGATCACCTTATTGAAACGCCACAGGTTATCTCCAACCCAAACATGAGCCAGTTCCACTTTCTGCCCCTTTTCTCAATGAATAATACCTAGCTCAGCAGCTGTTTCCAACCAGCAGAACTCTTTGTGGGCTTCCACACAAGCACAGGCAGACAAAACTGAATTCCGTGGTTAAAGACAGAGAACCCCTCAAGAGAATTCCTGCCAGAAGAGGAACAAGGATTTCTTGCTGGGTGCACTGAGTTCAGAGAATCATAGAATTGTTTTAGTTGGAAAAGCCTCCCAAGATCAGGGAGTCCTACAGTCAATGTAAGACCACCATGGCCATTAAACACTGTCCCAGAGTGCCATGGCCACACATTTCTCCAACACCTCCAGGGGTGGTCAATCCTCCACCTCCCTGGGCAGCCTGTTCCAATTCCTGACCACTCTTGCAGCAAAGAAATGTTTCCTCATCTCCAACCTAACCCTCCCCTGGCACAATTTCAGGCCATTTCCTCTTGTTCTGTCACCTGATACTAGGGAGGAGGGACCAACCCCCACCTTGTTTCAATCTCCTTTCAGGGCAGTGATGAGGTCTCCCCTCAGCCTCCTCTTCTCCAGACTAAACACCCCCAGCTCCCTCAGTTGCTCCTCACCCTGTTCTCCAGACCCTTCACCAGCTTTGCTGCCCTTCTCTGGACCTGCTCTAGCAGGGTTGTGGTTGGGGGCGGGGGGGGGCATCAGATCTGCAGCAGTGACCTACCCTTGGGCCAGTCTGCAAAGCATCTGCAACTGTGAATGAGACCCAGAAGGAGGCTGCCAGCCTCGGCAGAAGTCAATACTGAGTCCTGAAGCCATCTCCTGCCTAATTTCTCAAAGTATTTTTCCTCCAAGTGGCCAATTAACGATGGAAAAGAACCAAAGCCTTTCTCCAGCTGGAGAAAACCAAGGCATCAACAGCAGCTGAACAGTGCTCTCCTTCCCTCAAGCCCTCAAGCTCAATCACAAATGGTGCTTTGCACCTTCTTGGTTTTCCGTCTTTCTTATTTGATGGGAATGCTCCACTATGTCACTCCAGTTACTCCCTCCAGCCCCCTCTGCCCAATAGAAACACAAACACGAGGGAAGACCCAAGGCCAGCATTTGCCCCCCTGCCACCACCAAAAGGTCTGAGAGGCAGGCAGCCAGGACCACAGGCAGCCTGCTGGGGAGTAGCCTCCAGCCCCGCAGCAGCCAGCACCACCTCAGTCTGTCAGTACCAGCCCTGGATGGTTGCCATCAACAGAGAGGAACTGCAAAAGCTCTCAGCAGCACCTCTGTGTGATTATGCAGATCCAGCACTGCACAGAAGAGGCAGGGAGCAGAGGGCCATGGGGAGCTGGAAGCAGCATGTTAACAACAGAAGCATCAGATTTATTTGCTTCAATTGTACCAGCAGCACAAGGATCCATTTCCAAAAGCTCACAGGCACCCCAAAACCATGTGCTGGCATTTCACAGACTCACAGAAAGGTTTGGGACTTCTGAGATCATCCATTTCCAACTCCCTGCCATGGGCAGGAACACCCCCCACTAGCTCAGGTTGCTCAAGGCCTCATCCAGAGTGGCCTTGAACACTTCCAGGAAGGAAGCATCTATAACCTCCCTGGGCAGCCTGTACCAGTGTCTCACCACCCTCACTGACAAGAATTTCTTACTATCTTCAGTCTCAACTCCCCTCTTCCAGCTCAAAGACATTGTCCCTCAACCTGTCCCTCCCAGCCCCTCTCCTGGAGCCACTTTTAGGTACTGCAAGGCTGCTCCAAGGTCTCCCTGGAACCTTCTCTTATCCAGGCTGAACAGCCCCTAGTCTCTCAGCCTGCCCCCACAGGAAAGGTTCTCCAGACCTCTGAACATCTTTGTGGCCTGCTCTGGACCTTCTCCAGCAGTTCCATGTCCTCTGTTTGGGACACCAGAACTGGCCACAGTATTCCAGGTAGGGTCTCAGCAGAGGAAGAGCAGAGCAGAGGGGCAGAATCACCTCACCCATCTGGCCTTGCAGCACCATCCAGGACACAGCTCTACCAAGGTGCTCATTTACAGAAACCTCATTCCACCTTTCTGCCCAAATGCAGTACAGATGGCACCACCTGAAAAACCCCTGGGGCCTGCAGGCAAAGCAGGGCTGGCCAGCAGCAGGGATTCACTCCTCGCACTTTGATGCCAGGCCAGCACTAAGGCACAGCAGATCCCTGTGTCTGCATCACAGCACCCAGACATGCAACGGCCAGCACTGCAGCCAGGAGAGAGGGCAAGACACATAAAGGGAAGGGAAGAAGCTGTTCCAAGTGCAGTGAAATGAGCTGCTCCTTGGATTTCGTCCTGTGTGCTATCTTGCTGGTGGCTGTTACATGGAAAACTCTTCCATGGCTACTCTCCCACATCTAAGGAGCAAACAGCCAAGCCTTTCCTTGAGCAACAGGATCTGTCTCATCTCATCAACCATCTATGTTTGCAGATCATACAGGAGTTTCTGAGACATCCATCCTGCTGTCAGGTGTGCTTAAAGCCAACCAGTGAGTTCAAGTGTCAGTTGGGAGACCAGAAGGGACACACACATCAGTGTCATTTCAGCAGGAGAACCAAGAGCAAGCAATGGCAGGGGATAAACCCATGTGTGCTGCCTTGGGCAACGTGTGAGCCTCCAGTACATGGAGCTGGTTGAACTGGAGCCTAAAGGAGAGATGACTAGCAGCGTGCTCCTGTGGCCAAGAAGGCAAATAGTATCCTGGAGTCTATTCAGAGGTGTGACCATCAGGTTGAGATAATTTCTCTTCCATCTCCATTCTACCCTACTGAGGCAACAGCCAGAGTACTGTGGCCAGTTTTGGGCTTCCCAGTTCAAGACGGACTGGGAACTACTGGAGAAAATCCTGTAGAGGCTATGAAGACGCTGAGTGGCCTGAAACATCTCTGTGAGGAGGAAAGGCTGAGAACTCTGGGGCTGCTAAGTCTGGAGAAGAGCAGCCCCAGAGGGGATCTGATCAATGCTCACCAAGAACTACAGGGTAGGGGCAAGAGGATGGGGGCAGACTCTTGTCAGTGGTGCTCAACTGCAGGACAAGAGGCAGTGGGCACAAACTAGAATCCAGGAGGTTCTGTCTGAACATAAGGAGAAATTTATTTGGTGTGAGGGTGCTGGAGCCCTGGAGCAGGCTGCCCAGAGAGGTTGTGGAGTCTCCTTCTCTGGATCCAAACCCTGCTGGCCACTGTGAGCCTAAGCAAGCTGATGTGGGTGTCCCTGCTGGTATGGGTGACCCAGACTGGGTGATTTCCAGAGAACCCTTCCAACTCCATCAAGCTGGGATTCTGTGGGGCTTTACAAATAAATGTTTCCTTTCCTGGGTTTCACAGCTCTACCCATTTCCAGGTGATTTTTTAACTCAAATTTCCATTTGTGTTCCTGCAGATCTGAGCCCAGCTCTGAGACCTGATCAAAGCAAACACACTAGGCATTTGGAAGAGGAAGATTTAGCCTCCTCCAGCTTATTAGTGATGATAGTGTCAGAAGCCTTGCTGAAGTCCAGATAGACAACATCCACTCTTGTCCCCTCGTCTACCCATTCAGTCACACTACCAGAGAAGGCTATCAGATTGGCCAAGCATGATTTCCCATTCATGAATCCATGCTGACTACTCTTGACAACCTCCTTTTCCTCCACATGCTTTGAGATGATGCCCAGAACAGCTGCTCTATTACTTTTCCAGGGCTGATGCTGACTGGTCTGTGGTTAACCTGGGTCTTCCTTCTTGTCCATTTTGCAGACTGCAGTGACAACCTCAGGCACCTCTCCTGTTCTCCAGTGACAACCTCAGGCACCTCCCCTTTCTCCAGGACCTTTCAAAAATCAGGGAGAATGGCTTAACAGCAGCCAGCTCCTTCAGCACTCCTGGATGCAGCCCACCTGATCTGGGGATGTCCAGCTTGTCTAGATTTCTCTAACCAAGTCCTCCTCAAGCAGGAGGGAGTCTTCCTTCCTCTAGACTTTCTTACTTCTAGGGAGTGGGGTTCCTGAGGGCCAGTCTCAGCAATAAAATATGTTTCTTTGATGTGAGTAGTCTGACCCCACCACCCCTTCCAGCAACCAGAGAGAGCACCATGCTGTCTCAGCAGCACTGAGTCAGAGGCATCATCTTATCTACCTCATTAATTAGTTGTGAATTCTTTGGGGCATGGGGACATTGCCCACTCTTTGATCCCTGGCTTACGAAGTAGGTGCCCTTTTCTTCTGGAGAGAGCACTGGAGCAGAGCTCTTTGGTACAGTCCAGCTGAGAAATGCCAACAGGACTGAATCACAACAAGGAGCTGCTCCTTGCTTCTTCATGCCTGCACTTTGGTCAGCTGGAGGAGTTCTGCTGTCTTGGACAAACTCTGCTCTTTGGTTAACTGAGCCACATTTTGCCATTTTGTTTTCAGAGTTGCTTGCAGCTGTGGCATGCATCAGAGAGGAGCTCTTGGGAGAAAGCACCAAATACTTGACCTCTATGAAGCTATTTGTAAAAGTGAGTGAAATCAGGACCTCCCTGAAAAACAAACGTTACAGCCAACTAGGCTGGCTGGAGAATAACTCTGTTAGCTGAAAACAGCTGAGGGATGTTACTGGACAGTGCAGGTGCTTGGCACCTCCTTGAAGAGATAAAGAGCTGCCCTGTTCCTGGTGCGAGGAGTCTGCTTCTGGGGCATGCAGAAGTACAGCCCACTACAGGTTCATCACACCTCTGCATAGGCTTAGCATACATCTCAGACCTCAGGGATGGGATATGCTGGGGAGGGACTTTTTACAAGAGCTTGTAGTGATAGAAGGAGAGAGAAAATGGAGTGAACCGAAAGAGGGGAGATTGAGATTGGAGAGTAAAAAGAAATTCTTGACAATGAGAGTGGTGAGACACTGGAACAGGTTGCCCAGGGAGGCTGTGGATGTACCCTCCCTGGAGCTGCTCAAGGCCAGGCTGAATGAGGCCTTGAGCAACCTGGGCTAGTGGGAGGTGTCCCTGCCCATGGCAGAGGGTTGGAACTGGATGAGCTTTGAAGTGCCTTTCAACCCAACCCTTTCTGTGAATCTATGAAATGACCAACAGCTTGGGAAAGGGACTTGCTGCTCTTGCTGAAAGTGGCAACTCACAGCAAGGTCTTGAGAGCAAAACTGACAGAGAGTAACGTTTGACAACACAGACTGAACAGCACTGAGAAGGTGTAGCCCAGAGTGCAAGGAAAGCCAAACTAAAAGCAGGCAGGCACTGAGAACTCCAATTGCATTCAGAGAATTACGGATTTTATGTAATCAGCAACATCCAGATTCTTCCAGCCTGAGTCATAAAACAAGTTTAAAAACGCCAGAAACAAATCCCATCTAGCAAGCAGGGCTATTATTATAGGATGTATTTCCCTAAGGTCTAATAGCTCTGTCTCCATTACACTATTAATGCCAGCCTGTGCTCA
This sequence comes from Tricholaema leucomelas, assembly GCA_013400475.1. Taxonomy (NCBI): domain Eukaryota; kingdom Metazoa; phylum Chordata; class Aves; order Piciformes; family Lybiidae; genus Tricholaema lacrymosa; species Tricholaema leucomelas. The sequence goes on along the minus strand of WAAF01014964.1, from coordinate 630,955 downwards.
GCTGCAGTTCCTGTGAGCAGGTTTAGTTGTTGTGCTGTAAGACATCCTGGATTCTGAAGGCTCTCCAACTCCTCCACTGGCTGCAGTTCCCAGCCACTTCTGTCATCTCAACACATCACAGGGGAAACAAAAGTTCCTACCAATCTGCAGGGTTACTATTTTCACAGAGTTGCATTGCTGCAGTGGCTTGGATGCATAAACCCCATTTTTGGCCTCTACCTACATTTAAAATAACAGAGGGAAGATTCTTCTAAATTGATAGAAGATGAGTCATGGAATCATAGAATCACAGAACGGCTCAGGTTGGAATGGACAGCATAGGTCATCTGCTCCAATCCTCCTGCCATGGGCAGGGACACCTCTCAACTAGACTCAGCTGCTAAGGACCTCATCCAGCCTAGCCTTGAACACTCCCAGGGAGGAGAAATCCATAGCATCCCTGGGCAGCCTATTCCAGAGTCTCATCACCCTTATACTGAGGAACTTCTTCCTAAGCTCCAGTCTAACCCTGCTCTCCCTCAGCTTCAAACCATCTCCCCCTGTCCTGTCTCTAGACACTCTCAGGAAAAATCCTTCTGCAGCCTTCCTGTAGGAGCCCTTCAGGGACTGGAAGGCAGCTCTAAGGTCCCCCTGGAGACTTCTCCAGGCTGAACCCCCCCAGCTCTCTCAGCCTGCCCTCACAGCACAGGTGCTCCAGCCCTTGGATCATCTTTGTGGTCTCCTCTGGACTCACTCCAACAGCTCTGTGTCCTTCTTCTGGGGACACCAGAACTGGAGGTAGTGCTCAAGGTGGGATCTCAGCAGAGTGGAGTCAAGGGGCAGAATCCATGGGAATGAACTGTGTGAAGAAGCAGTTGATGGTTATTCAATGTCTGGTCTCATTTATGTGGAGCGGCTGTGAGCTCAGCCCCCCAGGACTCTCCATCCCTCAGTCTTACTCCTAACCCCTTTCAGGCTCTTCAGAGCCAAGTTCCCTACAAAGCAGCACAGGTTTGGCTGCATTCTTCTCTCCTTCACTTGTGCAGTTCTATTTCAACTATAAGCCAGATTCTCAATGCTCTTCTAGTCTTTCTGGGCTGCTCTCGGGGTGAAAAAATGCCCCAATTGCTCCATTTGGAATTCCTCCAGCACAAAGGAACACCTGAGTGCCACAGAACCAGCCCCCATTACCTGATAACCCTAACCCTATTGGGCAGCCCAAGTGCTCGACACCAAACACAAGACTGATTGAGTTTTCCTTTCTGAAAACCCTACAAAACTCAGACAGATCACCCAGCTGGGGTAAGGCAGAGAACCATGAGCTCCACATACCCGACAGCCAGCGAGAGGGCTGGAGCCCCACCGAGCTGCTACACAAACATCTCTATCTCTTTCATGATCATGTTTAGTTCATGTAATTACTCAGGAGAGGTTTCCCAACCTTTGCTGTCTGTGGAGTCCTGCATGGTTTCCTGACATCCTCCAAAGAGCAAATCTAAGCCTTCTGACCCCAGGCTTATTTTCCTTGGATTCAAAAGTCTGTCACAAACAGACAATCATTTCAGGGGGATGCCTGGAACATGCTGAATTAGAAGACTCCTTTTACTGACCCTTGGAGAATTTTGTTAAGCAGTGCAACAGTCTAAATGTTGGGCAGAACATCTGGAAGAAAGGAGGAAGAGCTCAGAAGCTGTTTTGAGTATTAAAGAGCCATCAGTGATCATCCTCCTGTGCTCAGCACTGCTGAGGCCACACCTCCAGTGCTGTGTTCAGCTCTGAGCCTCTCACTCCAAGAAGGACATGGAGGGGCTGGAAGGTGTCCAGAGAAAGGCAACAAGGCTGGAGAAGGGCCTGGAGCACCTGGGCTATGAGGAGGGGCTGAGGGAGCTGGGGGGTGAAGGTTCAGCCTGGGGAAGAGGAGGCTGAAGGGAGACCTCATTGCTCGTTACAGCTCTCTGGAGGGAGGTCGGAACAAGGAGGGGGCAGCCTCTGCTCCTTGCTGGCAAGAGACAGGAGCAGAGGAAATGGATCTGAGCTGCCCCAGGGGAGGTTCAGGATGGATGCTAGGAAGTATTTCTGCACTGGAAGGGTTCTCAAACACTGGAATGGTCTACTGAGGGCAGTTCTGGGTTCACCACTGCTAGAGGTGTTGAAGCAGCCTGTGGAGCTGGTGCTTCGGGACACGGTTTAGGATTGACCTAAACTGGGTCAGGTGTTGGACTGGATGAGCTTGGAGGTCTCTTCCAACCAGATGTTTTCTGTGACTCCAGCCACAGCAGGACACGGGTTAAGGCACAAGCACAGCCACACAGAGCTGCCAGTGTCTGAGCCCTGTGGTGCCAGCGTGGCCTCAGTTACTCAGCAAGGATATTCACGCTGCTGCTAACGCCACCCTGCTCTGCAAGAACATTCACCTACCCAAATAAGTGCTTAGCAGTTACCCCCAAGCTGTCCCATTCACCTGACAACAACGTGACAGGGAGATACACGTGGCTTTCCTTCGGCGTGTTCTTGACTACCTGACTCAGGCTTTCCTCTCTTTGCATGGTGCTTTCCTGCTGCTGCTGGAGCTAAGGAGTGTGGTGGTGCTTCCCGGGAGGGTGCTTGCCAAGGCTGTGCTTCAGTACCTGGGTCTGCCTTCGGGGAGCATGGAGCAAGCCAAGGGGGCTTTGATCAGAGGGCTGAAGAACCTCCTCTATAGAGACAGGCTGAGAGAGTTGGGGCTGTTCAGCCTGGGCAAGAGAAGGCTCCAGGGAGACCTTAGAGCAGCCTTCCAGTACCTGAAGGGGCTACAGGAGGACTTTCGGAGGGGAGGGACTTTTGACAAGGGCTGGGAGTGACAAGATGAGTGACAATGGCTTTGAGCTGGAAGAGGGGAAATTGAGACTGGAGATGAAGAAGAAATTCTTTAAAATGAGAGTGGGGAGACACTGGAACAGGTTGCCCAGGGAGGTTGTGGATGCCCCATCCCTGGAGGTGTTCAAGGCCAGGCTGGATGAGGCATTGAGCAAGCTGGGCTAGTGGAAAGTGTTCATGCCCATGGCAGGGAGTTGGAATGAGATGATCTTTAAGGTTCCTTCCCACCCAGACCATTCCATCAGTCTATAGTTCTATGACAGCTGTCAACTACTTGATGGAGTCACAACTCAACATGTTAACAACACCTTCTCCCTTCACCAGCTCTCCAGGTTTGAAGTTAACAACTTCCCTGTGTTAATTTTATTGCAAAGTGTTTTCCTGGTGCACTGAAGAGAGTTTTGTTATTGCAGCAGCTGTCTGGGACTTGGACACAAGTCAACATGCAGTCCACACCTTCCTCCTGGCCTTGCTATCTTCCCTTTGCATGCCAAATTCCTCTGTGTTGCAGGAGCCAGCCAACATCAGCACTCTCACCCAGTTAACAAGAAGGCCTCCAGGAAGAGCCAAGAGAGGGTTCTACAAATATCAGCTTGCCTAAGAATTCATTGTCTTGCTTCTGTACCTAATCTCCTCGTGCTTAGGAGCCACAAACCTTTACAAGAGTTGTTCAGTGTCAGGGAAACTCCCCAAAAAGCAGACTCTAGATTCCTGTTTGAGAGTGCTCCCCCCAAGAGGCCTTCGACACTGGTGAAGTGGAGATTTTGCATGGCCTCAGTATGGCTTTCCCTGCACCTGGGAGTTAAACTCATGCCATCACTACATACACACACAGGCTTTGTGACCTGCAGAGTCACCAGGTGAAGTTGCATGGAGGTTCTCCTGACCTCCCTGGTGAACACCAGATCTTAAGACAAAAGCTTCACTTCTTGCTCCTCTGTGGAAGGTGGAATTGAACTACTCTCTAGGGTCTGTTTGCAGGGCACCATGCAGCCTGCTCACCTGCTACAACAGCAGCAGCCTGCTTATCTCTTGACAGAACTGCACCTGGAACTTCTGCAGCTGCACCACTTGTGGTACCCGAGCTAGCAGAGAGCCTGGCGCCAGACTCAGCCCTGGCACTTTGGCAGTGCTACCCTGCAAGCCAAGATTAGCTCAGATGGCCTCCTGCAAGCTCAGATCTGCAATGCTGTTCCCTCCAGCAGCAATGACAATCTGCAAGCAATGGCCAAATGACCTCCTGAAGTAAGTAGAGTCTTGAAAATCAGCCTCCCTCCACATTGACACTCATCTGTCCTTCCCCTGACTGTTCCAGGAGTAGTCTCCAAGAGGCTTTCCTTCGGTGAACTTGAAGGCCACCGCCATTCCACTCCTAACAAGGTATATTTCAAGGAGTTTAAAGTTCTTTTGATCTCTAAAGCCTCAGATGGCAACACATGGCCTAAGAGAAGGATCCCTTAAGCAAATAGTTTGCTTCTTTCTGTTTGAAGGGTGCATTGGGGCGTGCCAGGATATCCTGGGTTACTCTTCCACAGCCTTCTCTGAAGGTGAATTCCCACAGCTGTTGAAAAATGCTGGTATTCCAGTAACCTCTTCTCACTTATTCATAGTGTTATTTGAAGGAGTTATTAACAAATCAAGCCTCTACCACTTGCTGCTCACTGTGATACTCAAACTGACCAACTTACAGCAGCTGCTGGGGAACTTTAGGTACACTTCAGCCACTCCTGAGGGTCCAGAAAGCTTCAAGTTTTGGAGACACAATTTCCAAAGGCTAACTGATTTCCTCACCAATAATACCTCAAATTTCCAGTATTTCATCAGAAAATGACAGCTTTTTAATGATGGATATTCAGTAAATTGCAGGCAGCAAGATAAAGACTGTGAACGTCCTAGAGAAACAAACAACCTTTTGATCACAAGCAGCACGACAAGCACCGCGTCTTGTCACAAGTGTCTCTGTGCTCGTTTCAACATGCTACAGGTCACCAATTATTCCTTCCACTTTCAAAACATTCCCTCAAAAAGGGGCAGAAGTTCACCAAGCGCTGGGCCGTGCTCAGGTGGGCATGCACTGCACTGCACTCCGCAGCCTGCGCTGACCCTGACGCGCCAGCTCAGCTTGGATCCGGCCAACTCCTTCAGTGCCACTGGCTTTGATATTAGGAATGTGCAGCAAGGACAAGAGTCACAACCTTGGCTGCCATCCGCTGCCACTGAACACCTGAGCAGCTCCTTGGTTCTGCACGCCATGAGAAGCTGAGAGGCAGAGAGCCCTGGTTGTGCTTTCCTGAAGCAGCAGTAAATAGGTCAGGCAACAGGCAGTGCTGGCATCTCGCTCTCACTCTGGCTTTAAGCAAAACCATGTAAATGTACAAGAGGAAAACAGCACCAAAGAGACAGGAAGCCTATGCAGAAAACAAAATACTAACATAAATAAACTGAGAAGTATCCTCACTGCACCTTTCCTGATCCAGTAACATGCACAAAAATTCATATGAAGAATCTGAGCTGGGCATCTCCTGCTGTGCTCTGTCTTCTCAGGGCTGATGCCAGCAGCACGGCACCACACAAACATTTCCCCCAGCACCAGGAAGGTGTTAAGGTAAAACGCTTGCAAAGTGTAAACTCACACCAAAACTGTAAGCATCTGAGCCAAGATTTGCTCTTAGAGTCCATCCTCTCCTAAGCATGTGGGAGCTGAAAGTGCATCTGCTTAGATCTTATTAATAGAAAGAAACCTAAATATGGAAACTGAAATAAAACCTAAACATGAAAATCAAAACAAAATCTGAACATGGAAACTGAAATTAAACCTGAATAGGAAAATTGAAATAAAACCTAAACATGGAAACTGAAATAAACCTCATTGTGAAAACTGAAATAAAACCTGAATATGAAATCTGAAACACAATCTAAATAAGAAAACTGAAACAAAACCTAAGAAAGAAAACTGAAACAAAACCTAAGAAAGAAAACTGAAACAAAACCTAAGAAAGAAAACTGAAACAAAACCTAAGAAAGAAAACTGAAACAAAACCTAAGAAAGAAAACTGAAACAAAACCTAAGAAAGAAAACTGAAACAAAACCTAAGAAAGAAAACTGAAACAAAACCTAAGAAAACTGAAACAAAACCTAAGTAAGAAAACTGAAACAAAACCTAAGCAAGAAAACTGAAACAAAACCTAAGCAAGAAAACTGAAACAAAACCTAAGCAAGAAAACTGAAACTGCAATACCAAAGGGGCAAAACCTGCAGCACCCTGAGGCAAGGTAAAAGCAGGGCAGGAATCCTAAGGCTGTTTTCCAGACCCATGCAGATCTGCCCCCCACTGTCTCTGACTGGATGATTTATTCCATGTCAAATTCATTTTCCTTGGGTTTCAGAGGAAGTTCTACCACAGAATCATGGAATGATTTAGGTTGGAAGGGACCTTAGAGATCCCTAAGGAGAGGCAGGATTGCCTCTCAACTAGACTCAGCTGCTCAAGGCCACATCCAACCTGGCCTTGAACACCTCCAGGGAGGAGACATCCACAATTTCCTTGGGCAACCTGTTCCAGAGTCTCACCACTCTTGTACGGAAGAACTTCCTAAGCTCCAGTCTAACCCTGCTGTCCATCAGCTTCAAACCATTCCCCCTTGTCCTGTCTCTACACACCCTCAGAAACAGTCTCTCTGCAGCCTTCTTGCAGTATCCCTTCAGCTCTAAGGTCCCCCTGGAGTCTTCTCCAGGCTGAACACCCCCAGCTCCCTGAGTCCCTCCTCACAGCCCAGGTGCTCCAGGCCTTTCTCCAGCTTCACTGCCCTTCTCTGGACATGCTCCAGTCCCTTAATGCCCTTCCTGGAGTGAGAGGCCCAGAGCTGAACACAGCACTGAAAGCCAAGAGTCCACTTGCAAGCTTGAATCTCAAGGCTGTAAGTTCCTCCAGACAAGCTGTGCTCCAGCACTGGTGATGCCCATGGGCAGACCCCTGGCAGGTAACAGCCACTTGCCACGTGGCACTGGTCCTCTCCAGAGTGCATCTACTAATGGTTCCCAGGCCATTCCCAAGCTGCAGAGCTGCTGATGGTGTGCTTTGCACCCTTAGCAATGATGCTACATCTTCTTCATAGAGCTGCTAAATTTCTTCCTGTGGGAGCCTTGTGGGGTTTAATGGCATTAATTCCTATTTGCCAACCCTGTCCGTGTAAATGAGGATGTTCATTAAATTAATGTTAAGTGATGAGCACTATAATTAGGACACATTTAAGATGCAGCACATCTAAATCAAAGCCTATCCAAGATGTTCTCTTTTTTATTACATGTAATTTGAAGGATGCTCACTGTTTAAAGGGAATGATGCCTCCAACAGGCTCTTCCCACCAAGGCAGTGGAGAGAAAGAGGAAAGACAGAAGAGGCTAACGGTCCCCAGTGTATTCCTTCTGCAACTCAACTGAATCAAGTGGCACCATCCCACAGAAGAATCTGGCCACATACAGGAATAAAACCTGCTTCCTGTGCATAAGGAAACTGCAGGGAGCCCAGAAGTGTTCCTCAGGCCCTGGAAGCTGGGGACAGTTACAAAGCCCAAGGAGCTGGCTGGCTCCAGAAAAGCTCCTCAGGCCTTGGGAGCAGAGGAAGATTACAATACTCAAGTTGCTGGCTGGCTGCAAAAGAGCTTCTCAAGCCCTGGCAGCTGGGGAAGGTTACAAAGCTCAATGTGCTGTCTGGCAGCACACACCACAACACAAGCTTCTACAGCACCATAATGTACTCAAGCTCTGCAACGGAAGATGGTGAGGAAGACAACGAAGCTCCTGGCTGTCAGGTATCAGCTGATAGGCTGCAGGTGTCATAAGAGAACACCAGAGGTGTTTCTCCTTTGGTGCTTGCTTGCTTTCTCTGCTCCTCTCACCAGTTGCCTTCTCTTCTTTATGCAGTTTCCCATTTCATCTTCAACTGCTGTGCCAGGTGTTTGCTGGTGACCGCAGAAGACACCAGCCAGGACATCTGTCTATGTGTGGCAGCATCTAAGCTCCTCTGCTACAAAACATGAAGGAGATGTACCTGAGCAGCCCAATTTTGTCAGTCTGCAGAAGAGTTTGGAAAGAAATCAACTTGCATTCACAATCACTAAATCAGCTCCCAAACCCCTTCTAGTGTCAAACAATACCTAGACTTCAACCTTGCAAGACTGCAAAAAGTAAGCAGTACAGGTATCAGTGCAGAGATATTTACAGATATTTGTGATTCCTCTCACAAAATTCTTCTCACAGCTCAGTAGAGCTCTCATCTGTCACTTGCAAGCAGCAGAAACCATAGCTGGTTGTGATGCAAGGCTTTAAACTGCATCCTGCTCTGCATGTTGAGTTTGAGCAGGAACAACTCAGCTCCCAAGAATAACATAGCAGAGAAGAGCAAGGGAAGGCACTCCAGAAAGTATTGTTGAGAGTGTAAACATGTGTGAAGCAGAGCATTTTGCTCTGGAATCTGAAGAGTGTTTCTGCTGTATATGGAGGAGAGATTGTGCCTCTTCCATGGCCAAGTCACTTCACACAATGAGAGTCAAGTCCTGCTTTGTCCTAAGGAAAGCAGCAGCCTCACACCCTAAGGAAGTGTACAGCTCTGCTGGCTGTCACCAGCTTACCTCGAAGACTGGTCTGATGGTTGCCTTACAGGCACAGTGCCTTCAAACCCAGCCTCCTGACAGCATACTCCTAATAAAAGCCTCTTACCAGCAGAACAAGCCCTCACACAAAGCTTCTTCATGCTTGAGATCTGAAAACCCAATGGGTAACTACAGAAGTTTTTCCCACTGTGGTCACTGAGAGTTTCACACGAGTACAGAGCACTTGCAAGCTGGGCACTGTCCTGGGGCTCTGCTGGGGTTCAAGCTCTTCGTGCCTTAGTGGTAAGAAATCAAAAGGTGGACTCAGACATAAAGTTGTCCTTTACCCTTCCACCTTCCATCTCCCAGCTCACTACTAGGCTGTGAAAGCAGCTCTGCAGACAGCCACACATCCTCTGTCTATCCTCCACACACAATTCAAATCTGTGTGAAATGAGGTCCTGGGTTGATCAAAACAAGTCATTAGCTACCAGCTGCAAATCATCAAGTCAAGTGTGCTGTCTGATAGATCCTAAGAGTTAGGAATACAGACCCCAACAGCAATGCACTCATAGCTAGAGTGTGGCCAGGCCAAGAGACGTTCTCTTCTCCCTCTATTCTACTCTAGCAAGGCCACATCTGCAGTACCGGGTCCAGTTTGGGAGTTTGGGGCTCCCTGGTTCAAGAGAGGCAGGGAACTACTGGAGAGAGTACAACAAAGGAAACAAAGCTGCTGAGAGGCCTGGAGCATCTCTGTGAGGAGGAAAGGCTGAGAGCCCTGGAGCTGTTGAGCCTGGAGAAGTGCAGCCCCAGAGGGGAATCTGATCAGTGCTGAGCAAGAGATACAAGTGTGGGGGGCAAGAGGATGAGGTCAGACTCTTGTTAGTGATGCCCAGTGACAGGACAATGGCACAAAGTGGAATCCAGGAGAGTTCATGTGAACACATTTTGAGGGTGCCAGAGCACTGGCATAGAGGTTGTGGATTCTCCTTCTCTGGAGACTTTCAAAACCCACCGTGATCCTGGCAACCTGATCCATGTGACCCTGCTGTAGCAGAAGGGTTGGACTGGATGATCTATGGAGGTCCTTTCCAACCCCTACCATTCTGTGATTCTGTGATTTTCACTTACCTGTTGGAAAGCACAGGAAGTGCAGAAAGGGAATTGTCTTTCTTGTATGATTAAGAAAATTCCCTATTAGTGCCTCAGCACTTCTTCCTCCCTCAGCCTCTGCTATTTACAACTGCTCCAGGAGATGCTCCAGGCCACTGTCAAAGCAGTGGTGGGTATATATATATATATATATGTATGTATTATACAGCCACATAACAAGACCAGCACAAAGTGCTCTCCACAAAGAAGCCCTGCCCTCAGCCTTCATTTGTTTTCATTAACAGGACACCTTCTGCCTGAGCACAGCTCAAAGCTGCTTTAGCCAAGTGCCTGCTCTTAGCAAGTGCCTTTTGTTCCTCAGCAAAACCAAACAGGTTCTGGTGTTCTGATGAAATATTACACAGGCTGGAAAAAAAGGAAATCAAGCAAGGAAATAAAGATCCAAGATCACAGCCATCTAGCAAAAGTCACTGCACAAGCAGAACGTCTGCCAGCAGCACCCTGCCGAGTGGCCCGCCCAGAGCTGCTGTATGCCAGCGACAAACATGATTTCCAAAGCAGAAAGTCAGGAAGCCAAAAAATGAGCAGGACTGCACTGACTGGTTTCTAGAGATCCCCACAGACCAGGGGCACACTTTCAGAGTTTAACTGAAGACATCACGCACCCACAATGGACAAGGAGGATGCACACTCCCAGCTCTCCAGCCAGACTGGGAGAGCTGGGGCAGCCAGCGGCTCACCACGGCAGCAGACAACAAAGGCAGCAACGCCTCATTCCACCCTGAAACTTTCTACCCTGTCACAAGGATTCAGAGATGAACTGCATCTCTCCCCGGGATGCTACCTTACCAGTCACTGAGTACACACACCACTTTCCCAGGACAGTCCCTAGGATGGCCTCAAGGACATGAGAAAAAGGTACACCAAAAGCTGAGCTGAAATCTAGCCCTAAGGAGTGGGAGCTGAGTTGAGCTGAGCCAGTGGCATGGATTCATTTCCCCTGAAATGCAGCACTGCAACTTCAAACAAAGTAAGTGCCACCTTGTGAAGAATATTCCTTACTTCTTGCCCACTACAATGCTAGAAATTAACTTTTAGAAACCAGCAGACCCATGTGAGGAAAGCAACCATTATGTAAGCGCCTCACAAAGTAGCCACAGCCTTGCTGTCACCCTGGCATTTGGTTTCTCTTTCCAACAGCAACGTTTTTGCAAGCCCTACTGCAACCCTACCCTGTCCCCACAGGACCAGCAGCCATGACACATCCACAGCTTGCTGAAATACTGCAACACTGACTTATTATAATCCCACAAACACAGTCTGGCAGATTCCTCTCTTTGTCATTCACTCTCCAATAGCCCCAACCCATTCCCTTGCACCACAATCATGCTGGCACTAAACCTGGCCAGGGTGCAGCTGGGTGAGAGCAGGGACACCAGATGTGCTGCTGTTTCACAGAACCACAGAGCAGCAGGGCTTGGAAGGCACCTTGAGAGATCATCCAGGCCAACCCCCCTGCCAGAGAAGTATCACCCAGGGCAGGGCACACAGGAACACATCCAGGCGGACTCTGAATGTCTCCAGAGAAGGAGACTCCACAGCCTCTCTGGGCAGCCTGCTCTGGTATTTTGTTACCCTCCAGCACATCAAGGATCTGGTCAGTCTGCACAGCACACACAGTCATGCAGAATGCACGATCCATAGATTCAAAGACTCACAGAATGGTTTGGGGTGGAAGGAACCCTAAAGATCATCTAGTTCTAACCTCCTGCCACGGGCAGGGACACCTCCCACTAGCCCAGCCTGCTCAAGGCCTCATCCAACCTGGCCTTGAACACCTCCAGGGAGGAGACATCCACAGCCTCCCTGGGCAACCTGCTCCAGTGTCTCACCACCCTCATTATAAAGAATGTGTTACTCATCTCCACTCTCAATCTCCCTCTTCCAGCTCAAAGCCATTGTCCCTCATCCTGTCACTCCCAGTCCTTGTCAGAAGTCCCTCCTCAGCTGTCCTGGAGCCCCTTCATGTACTGGAAGGCTGTTCTAAGGTCTCCCTGGAGCCTTCTTTTCTCCAGGCTGAACAGCCCCAGCTCTCCCAGCCTGTCCCCAGAGGAGAACACACTGCAGCTGACTGATATACATTCAGGACTAAACTATAGAGATGTGAAGGAACATGTCACAAACTAAGCAGCCACAAAGTCCCAGGCAGCCCCCTCAGCTGTCCAACAACTCCTTGCACTGACATCCCCAGACATAGCCTGGGTGCTGTGGGAACTCGATTGGCTTCAATCACCACCTCCCTTTAACTTTTTAGGCTCTCAGGTAGTGATAGGATTAGGAGCAATGCAGCAAAGCTGGAGGTGAGGAGATTCAGACTGGACTTGAGGAGGAAGTCGTTGAGCATGAGAGTGGTGAGAGCCTGGAATGGGTTGCCCAGGGAGGTGGTTGAGGCCCCATCCCTGGAGGTGTTTAAGCCAGGCTGGATGAGGCTGTGGGCAGTGGGGTGTCCCTACACACAGTAGGGTGTCCCTGCCCACGGCAAGGAGGTTGAAACTAGATGATCCCTGTGGTCCACTCCAACTCTGACTGATTCCATGATCCTAATTCATCTTCAGACCTGAGGGAACTGGGGATTGGCAAAGACAATGCAATGCCAAGATCCTGCTCCAAATACACATCCACATTTGGTTGGTTCTCATCTTCCCTCACAGCATTACTTCTTTTGTTTTTTTTTTTTTTGATATGTATATATTTATAAGCAGCCAGCAGACCTGATAGCAGACTGACATCACCTCTTCATGCTCTATTTTGCATGACAAACAATCTGAGCCAACTGCAGAGCCCACGGTGGAATCTCCAACAACGAACCACTGGCATAATGAGGAGAGGAAGGGGGAAAGGGAAACACTTTTCACTGTCATATTTATGAAGAGCTTACTAAAGTAACTAACAGCAACACAATTTAAGAATGCTAAATATGATAAATTATCAACAGGACCCCCCCCACACCAAACCATTCCTGACTCTTCCTGTTGAGTTGCATAACCTGCTCTTGTAGCTTGCCTTCATCAGCTTTTAGCACTCCCAACACATTTTTCAAAGGATTAACAGCAGATTTCAAATGATCTAATCACAGCTTGATCAGCTTTTACCTGTTTCAAGATGGGAAATCAACTTATATGCCTACATGCAGATCCATGCTGCAGTCCCAATGTCTGTCCTCTGCAGCTCTGCTCACCTGTCCCCATCAACCCCTGTGACAGTGTCTGGTCCTGCTGCTCACACACTAAGAGAGCCAGTGTGGCACAGGTACACCTGTGGCACAACAGAGGACATGTGTATCTCAGAATGATGGACAATGTTTGTGACAGAGGAGGAAGCAGCAATGGTGCTGGTTTAGAAAGAAAACCACAGTATGGTCATCACAAGGACATGGGACTGATGGAGCGTGTCTAGAGGAGGCCACCAAGATGATCTGCAGCACCTCCCCTATGGGGACAGGCTGAGACAGCTGGGGTTGCTCAGCCTGAGAAGGCTCCAGGGAGACCTTAGAGCAGCTTTCCAGTACCTGCTGGGCACTACAGGAATGCTGCGGAGGGACTTGTGACAAAGGCTTGTGGTGACGGGACAAGGGACAATGGCTTTGAGCTGGAAGAGGGCTGATGAAGGCTGGAGATTAGGAAGAAATTCTTTACAGTGAGAGTGGGCAGACACTGGAACAGGTTGCCCGGGGAGGCTGTGGATGTAGCCTTGCCCCTGGCAGCAGGGTGGGAACTGGATGACCTTCAAGGTCCCTTCCAAGCCAAACCATTCCGTGACTCTCTGAACCCAGGCCACACGTATGAAGGTGGTCCATTTATTTGAACTCTTGTTTGAAAAGAGTAGGAAGATGCAAACTGTTACCAGTGGCTCATAATTCCAAAGCTCCTTCAGTCGTTGTCTGGGCAGTAACATATTTTCTCTGGTTCTCCAGTTCTGATGCCTTTTTACAAACATGCCACAGCATTACAATGTTGTTTCCCTGCCTGTAGCTTCTCAACACAGGATTAGAGCTCAGCCTTGCTCTCCTTGAAGCAAAAATCTTGCCTAAAAGCAAACACTTCCAGTCCACATGGATTGGGTTCCCCTCAGATACTCCAGTGCTCCTTAAAACACTCCGTGTGTCCCCTTGGAGACCTGTAGCACGAGCAAGACCTAGGATGGAGCTTGCTGTTCTTGCACACATTCTGCCACAGACTTTGGTGAGAAGGCAGCAGGCCAGGGCAGCTGAACCTCCCCTGCAGCAAGCCCTGCCAGCTGTGGTTTGCATTTAAAACAAACAGTTCTGCTTTGAGCTGAACTTTGGAGCTGCAAGAATGCAAAGGAACACAAAATTCAGAAAGGACAAAGAGAAAGCAGCAGCAGCTGGCAGGCTCAGACTGCAACTATCAGCAGCCAGGTGGGCTCTGAAAACAGAACAGACTCCTGCTCAACCTGCTCTTAACACCTTTCACTAACTCATCACCAAAATGCAGAAGAAAATTAACCACAGCAACATTTGTAGCTAGTAGTCAGTACCTGTGAAGAACTTCTGTTACCAAAGCGTAAACTGATGACTCTGCTTGGTGCTGCCTCCTGGAAAAGAAATAGAAAAGCCCCAAGCAAACAACAAAATGAGCCAAAACAGAGGAAGAACAATTAAAAAATAACTTAGTCTCCCCACAGGCTTAATGAATTTAAATCTTCAAAGCTTGGCTTGTTATTTCTTTAAGACTATGGTAAATGCACCTCTGATGACAACTGCTACGCTGAACTGATCGTCTCCTGCTGGTCTTTATTTTGGAAGCAAAAGAGAACAGCTTCAGCTACAGCTTGTTCCAGCCCTTTGAGTAATTTTCAAACAGTACTGAAGTCGTTAATTGCAGCGTTTTTCACATGGAAACATCTCAGGGTATCAGAAAAAGCGATGGAGACTGTGGATGGGCTGGAGCACCTGGAGAGGGGCGAGCAGCCTGGCTGTTATCATGCAGAGGAGTCTCACACACTCAGTGTAACAGCTCCGTTTATCTCTGCAGGCTGACTGCTCTGCTCCACTCCCCCTCCTGCCCTCTGCAAACCACCAGCGCTCGCCTGTGTGCCACAGCTGCTTGCTGCAATGCCAGTGGTGGACCCCGGCCAGGCAGCGAGAGCATCTCACCCCAGGGCACATCCAGTGAGGCACACACAGATACGATGTGCCAGTGCTCGGGACACCCTTGACCCTCTGCACCAGTATGGGTTAGGGGTTGACCTGCTGGAGAGTAGAGAAGGACCTCGGAGTCCTTCACAGTAAGTTCTCCGTGGAACAGCAATACGCCCTGGTGGCCAAGAAGGCCAACAGTACACTAGGGTTAAGACCGTGGCTAGCAGATTGAGGGAGCTTCTCCTCCCGTTCTGCTCAGCCCTAGTTAGACCATACTTGGAATACTGTGTACAGTTCTGGGCTCCCCACTTCAACAGAGACAGGGAATTACTGGAGGGTGTTCAGTGGAGGCTAGGAGGATGATGAAGGGACTGAAACATCTCTCCCACAAGGAAACCTGTGAGATCTGAGGCTATTTAGTCTGGACAAGGCTGAGAGGGGAACATACAGAGGTGTACAAATGTCTTAAGGACAGCTGTCAGGAGGATGGAGCCAGTTTCCTTTCAGTGACACTCAGTGCTAGGACAAGAGGCAATGGACACAAATTCAATCACAAGAAGTTTCATCTCAACATGAGAGAAAAATTCTTTGCTGTGAGGGTGCTGGAGCCCTGGAGCAGGCTGCCCAGAGAGGCTGTGGAGTCTCCTTCTCTAGAGATCTTCAAAACCCACCTGGATGTCTTCCTGGGTGACCCACCCTGGGTGCTCCAGCTCTGGCAGGGAGGTTGGACTGGAGGTTCTTTCCAAGCCATAGCATGTATGGCTGGTGTGGGCAGCTGTAAAGAGCAGCTGCAGTTTGTAAGCGGGACCAGAGCATGGTGCCAGTAACAAAGTGGGGCAGGGCTGAGCTTTACACCACCTCCTCGTTGCTCTTCTGCACGTTTTAACTCATGGCTTCTCTGAATATCTACCAAAGCCACCCTACAGACATGGACTTTCTTATCTACTCCCTTGATGATACAGCTTGCAAACATCCAAAGCAAACCTGGAACACAAACATCTCCTTTCCAGTAATACCCAGAGCACCCAGCAGGCACAAGGGACTGCATCTAGCATGAAAACTGAACATCACATCACCTGAGAACCAGCTTGGATGGCTTCCTTCAGTTACAGTGGGCAGTGGACATGCAGGAGGGAAATGCAGCTGATCAAAAGCAAAGGTGAGTGGCACAGGAAGGCAAAGCAGGTACCTAACTCTTGCTGAGAAAAACTGAAACCCCCAGTGAAATCCCAGAAAACTCCAGAAGAGCGAGCACGCGGCGACCGCTGCGCTTCTGCCTGCAACGTTCCAGAAACCACAACTTGTACACAGATTTGTTGATTCAAATAGCTCATAAAACAAGAGCTAAATATTCTGACACACACTGAGAAAACTCACAGTGGATTGTCACTTATCTGCTGTGCCATATCCCTGCCAAGCCACACGGCAGCGAGGCACATTCCAGACACACACTCTGCCTTACAAGAAGTCCTCTTCCTAAGTCACCAAATGGCAGAGGAAGACTCCGTGCTCCTAAAAGATTGATGGGCTTCTACAAAACAGAAATTCTGCAAAGGTGGCTGATGCAACCTAGCCACACAGGCTGAGTGACAGCCAGGCAGAAGGGAGGGAAAGGGATGCTGGCATAGCCAATTCCAATTTGGAGGCAACTCAAGCAGTCAGTTGTGGCGTGGGATTTCCAGCAAACATAGGCCATGGCATGGCTACCAGGCCTTGCTGGTTCTCTTGGAATCACAGAAGCATTAAGGTTGGAAAAGATCTTTACGAACATCAAGTGCAACCATAACCCAGCTGCCTTGACCTTAATCCATACCCGGAAGCACCACATCTCCACGCTTCTTGAACACCTCCAGGGATGGTGACTCCACCACCAACCGTGTGCTGGGCTGCATCAAGAGAAGCGTGACCAGCAGGGCAAGGGAGGTGATTCTCCCCCCCCCACCTGGAGTACTGTGTGCAGTTCTGGAGCCCCCAACACAAGAAGGACATGGAACTGCTGGAGTGGGTCCAGAGGAGAGCCACGAAGATGATCAGAGGGCTGCAGCAGCTCTGCTATGAGGACAGGCTGAGAGAGTTGGGGCTCTGCAGCCTGGAGAAGAGAAGGCTTCGAGGAGACCTTACAGTGGCTTTCCAGTATCTGAAGGGAGCCTACAGGAAGGCTGGGGAGGGACTATTGACAAGGTCTGGTAATGTCAGGACGAGGGGGAATGGGTTTAAGCTGGAAGAGGGGAGATTTAGACTGGATGTTAGGAGGAAGTTCTTTACAGTGAGGGTGGTGAGACACTGGCACAGGTTGCCCAGGGAGGTTGTGGATGCTTCCTCCCTGGAGGTGTTTAAGGCCAGGCTGGATGAGGCCTTGAGCAGCCTGCTCTAGTGGGAGGTGTCCCTGCCTATGGCAGGGGGTTGGAGCTGGATGATCCTTGAGGTCCCTTCCAACCTAAACCACTCTATGATTCTATGACCTCCCTGGGCAGCCTGTTCCAATCCCTGAACGCTCTTGCAGCAAGACATGTTTCCCAGTCTCCAACTTAGACCTCCCCTGGCACAGCTTAAGTCCATTTCCTCTCATCCTATTACTGGTTACTTGGGAGAAGAGACCAACACCAGCCTCACTCCAGCCTTCTTTCAGGGAGTTGTAGAGAGCAATGAGGTTCCTCCTCAGCCTCTTCTCCAGAGTAAACGTCAGCTTCCTCAGCTGCTGCTCCCTCCTTGTACAACATCCTCCAAACCCCTCTCCGTGCTGCATTCTGAAGTCTTGTTTTCAAGTGTTACCCTCTGTTAAACACTGTCTGAGACAAGACTAGAGAAGGAGAGCCCTTGCAGCAGTGACAGTAAGCAATTCTCCCCAATAAGATTTTACACCCAAGAAGCCCTTGTCAAAAGTCCCTCTCCAGCTTTCTTGTAGGGCCTCTTCAGCTACCATCTTTCTGCTTTTCAAAGCTTAACTGAGAGGCCTTTCCTCCAGACCAGGAATCAGCCAAGTCTTTAGAATGAGCAATCCAGTCAGCAAATAAATGTGGAGTTGCTGCTTTGGTGCTTCACACACAACAAGCAGGGGTGAGCCCACAGACACTGCCCAAAGGTTGTCTGTGGTCTTCTTTTCCAGCTAGATTGCACAGCATGGAAACAGCCTGAGGTGATCTGGTCACTCTGGGGGTCTTGCTGGTTTTGATGGCACTTCTGTGACTTAGATTTCTGGAGTGACCATGTCAAAAATACTTAACTGCTCTAAAAGTTGCCTGTTCTTAGTATTCATTCAGCTATCCAGCTGGATTCCTCACCACAAGAGCATCTGTTAATCCCACATGGATTTCTGGGACAGGAGTTCATGTGCTCTAGCTGTGGTGGTCTGTACGGAGCTAGACCTTCAAGGGCTCCTACTCCCAATTAATTCCAGCCAGCAAACTGTGTGTTTGAGCTCAAACAATTAAAAACACACCAGATACACTCTAATTTTACATTCCTTAGCAACTGCTGCAATTGTATTTCAGGGTGTTTCGTGATGACAAATGGAGAGAAAACGGAGAGCACAGTGATGCAGGAGAGCCTCTCTTTGTTCAGACACAGGCCAAAGAGCAACACAAATTGAAGTGTTTTCACTTTTCCCTCCTGCCCCAGTCCAGAGCTTTTGGTGGGATGTTCAAAAGAAGGGATGAAGTATTGCTTGTATTCTGGCTGTGGGGCTTGTACTCCTCAAGAGTCAGATAATCATCACATCTTCTTGCTTGAAAAAGACCTTCAAGATAATCAAGTCCAAGTACCGCATCTGTCTTTGAAACACCCCCAGAGATAGGCATTCAACCACCTCCCTGGGCAGCCTGGCCCAGTCTCCCAGAACTTTTTCAGGGAAGAAGTTTCTTCTAAATCCAACCTAAACCTCCCCTGGTGCAACTTGAGGCCATTTCCTCTCATTCTGTCACTTGTTACTAGGGAGAAGAGATCAATTCTCACCTTGCTCCAGCCTTCTTTTAGGTTTTTGCAGAGTGTGAGGAGGTCGCCCCTGAGCCTCCTTTGCCCCAGGCAGAACAACCCCAGTTCCCTGAGTCACTCCTTGTTTCTCCAGACCCTTCCCTAGCTTTGTTGCCCTCCCCTGGACTCCATGGTCACTAGCTGTTCCACGTGCTCCTATGTCATTCTACAATGATCCAAACACAGAAGGAAAACCACTGGCAGTGCCTGTTGGATCTGGCGTCAGGGGCTGCCTGGTGCCTACCCATTCCATGCGATACTGCTCTGTAGCCCAGCAGCAGCGCAGACCTGAGCTGAAAGGGTAAATCACAACCGCATGGCTCACATTTAATGAGCATATTTTTATAGACACTCACAAGCACAAATCATCCCAGAATCATTTCCTACTCCACATACAAATCCTGCAGGACCCAGAGATACCACTGGGGAAAGCAGATCACTCTGCTGTCCACAGGCAGTGGGCACTGTGCCAAAGGAGCACAGGAAGGTTAGTTTTTTAAACTAGTATGCATTAACAAGGGAGGGATTTAAATTATGTTAGCTTGGCAACCTCAGATGCAGCTTTTGTAGCCCAATGAATGGTACACACAGGATCACAGGGTGTCAGAGGTTGGAAGAGACTTCTGGAGATCTTCAAGTCCAACCACCCTGCCAGAACAGGACAATAAAATGTAGTGCAGGTCACACAGGAACACATCCAGACAGGGCTGGAAAGCCTCCAGAGAAGGAGACTTCACAACTTCTCTGGGCAGCCTGTGCCAGTGCTCTGGGACCCTTACAGTAAAGAAGTTCTTCCTCATGTTGAGGTGGAACTTCCTGTGCTGCAGTTTCCATCCACTGCCGCTTTTTCTATCTCAGGGCACAAGAGACCAGAGGCTGTCCCTGTCCCTTCATCCCTGACACACAACACAGGAAATGTTCCTGCCAATTTTCTCCTTTCCATTACCTTCCACTAAGATGCTAACAGTAAAAAAAGAAGGTTGAACAAAAATCACAGCTAGTCCCTCCTGGCAGCAATATCTCACCTGTTTTTTTTCACTTGTTACATCCTTTCAGTCTGTCAGATTAAAACTTCAAGGAAAAATCCTCTCCCCGAGTATGCATGTGCCATATTTTGGGCTAAAAGATGGGAATACAAAGAAATCCATAAGCAATTCAAGGAAAGCAGAGGCATCCACAGCTCCAGCTGCTCTTAGCTACTTCTAGATGAGCAGAGCAGCAATTGCAGAGCGTGGATTCTAGAACAGTTTGGGGATTACAATTCTGATTTGTTTTTTCTCTGTCAAAATACTTGCTTAACTTGCTGCCTTTCTCATCTACTTGCTAAAGCACTAACCCTTGCTGGCTGCCCCCTCAGAGGCCTGCACCACTTGGTAGCTGTGCAGGTAGCTGTCCCCGCATCTGCTCAGGGCTGTTAGCACACCACTGAGGCAGGGGCTGGTCTGCAGAAGCTGCAGCCAGAGCTTTTTGGGGATGTGTCTGGAAGGAAGCTAGGAGAGGAACTCCCTGTCACTCCCTGAGAGCCTAAAAAGTCCCTCCCCAGCTTTTTTTGTAGGCCCCCTTCAGATACTGAAAGACCACAAGAAGGTCACCTGGGAGCCTCCTCTTCTCCAGACTGAACAGTCCCAACTCTTTGTCTGTCCTCACAGGAGAGGTGCTCCAGCCCTCTGATCATCCCAGTGGCCCTTCTCTGGACACGCTCCAGCACATCCACATCCTTCTTGTAATAGGGACTCCAGAACTGGATGCAGTACTCCAGGTGGGGTCTCACCAGAGCGGAGTAGAGGGGGAGAATCACCTCCCTCCACCTGCTGGCCATGCTTCTCCTGATGCAGCCCAGGCTCTGCTTGGCTTTCTGGGCTGCAAGTGCACACTGCTGGCTCATGTTGAGCTTCTGGTCCAGTAGCACCCCCAAGTCCCTCTCCTCAGGGCTGCTCTCCAGCCAATCACTGCCCAGCCTGGATTTCCTGGATTTGTGCTTGGGATTGCCTTGACCCAGATGCAGGACCTGATATGATGCTCTGAATGTCATAAACCACATTTTGAGGAACTGCAAAATATTCTGGAGACTCCCAGGAGACTCTCTGAAATCAGCTCAAAGTTTTCACCGCATACTAAAACCCTGCCATTTGGAATCTTGGGGCACAAAGGGATGTGAAGTGGTAAGACATGGAACTGATACAGCCATGCTAAAAGACCACAAACACAGCACTGACTGGCAACATTCAAGACCAACTCAACTTTACCACCTGGCCAGACTCCTTGACGCTCTTGGAAGCTGGTGTGGCACCATCACCAGTAATACAGTGGGACCCATCACAGCAGTGCAAAGCAACAAACCCAACACCAACACAAGTGTGCCACGTGTTTCCACTTCTACACAGTCCTGGGCATTTAAAAAGAATCTTCTAGAACACAGAAAATTATTTTGAAATCTTAGAAACTTCTTAGGGTCTGTGAACTGCAGAGTAAATATAACACAGTTACTGCAAGGAAGATTAAAATGACAGCAGTTTCAGCCTGAAGACAAAGGGGGGAGTTCAACAGTTTTATCTAAAGTTCAAATCTCCTTCACATTCCATACTGCCAACTCCTATTGTCTCAGGAAAAGTAAGTGTGTTGGGTTGTTTGGCTTGGTTTCCTTCTAAGGCATAAGTGTCCCTGCAAACACTTTCTCCAGAACAATGAGTGTGTTTTGTGGGCTCTATAAAATCATTCCTATATTATAAACAAGATGGTTTGCTGTCTGTTGCTGGAGTAGAGTATAAGGGAAAGCATTCTGGTATAGGCTTACTCATGAGAGCTGCTCTGGTCACTCTCCCAGCACAACTGAGCCTGCAATGTTAACTGTGATGGTTTGAGAGTTACCTACCCCCACACTTTTGAAATCACCCAGACAAGACTCAGCCAGCTGGAAGTTAAGGAATGAAGCTTTATATTCACAGCATGGCACAATGTACAAGCAGGTATTTACAATGTATTACAAATACATACAATTATACAGAAATATACAAGGTAAAAGTAATACAGAAATACAACAGCCCTCCCAGAAATCAGAATCCCCAGGAGGGGCTGCCAACCACCCTTTCACCTCCTATCCACTCACCGCTCTTATCCCAGAATCTGCCTTGCGTGCAAGGTGAGTTGGGAGGATCGGCAAGGGGGGCTAGAAGCAGAATGATTAGTTGGGTTACACAGATCCAAGCAGAACAGCAGAAGCCCAGGGAGAAAACACAGACACCAACAGACTCCGACAGACAGGATTCTTATCTATGTTCGTGAAGTGGCTTTTATACATCTCAGCAAACCTAAGAGGGAAGTGGACATCACCACTGTTTTCTTTTCACAGACTACAATCTAGTTTTTCTCATTAAAATATTCTAATTATAGAATCATAGAATGGTTTAGGTTGGAAGGGACCTCAAGGATCATCCAGCTCCAACCCCCTGCCATAGGCAGGGACACCTCCCACTAGAGCAGGCTGCTCAAGGCCTCATCCAGCCTGGCCTTAAACGCCTCCAGGGAGGAAGCATCCACAACCTCCCTGGGCAACCTGTTCCAGTGTCTTACCACCCTCACTGTAAAGAACTTCCTCCTAACATCCAGTCTAAATCTCCCCTCTTCCAGCTTAAACCCATTCCCCCTCGTCCTGACATTACTAGACCTTGTCAATAGTCCCTCCCCAGCCTTCCTGTAGGCTCCCTTCAGATACTGGAAAGCCACTCTAAGGTCTCCTCGAAGCCTTCTCTTCTCCAGGCTGCAGAGCCCCAACTCTCTCAGCCTGTCCTCATAGCAGAGCTGCTGCAGCCCTCTGGTCATCTTCGTGGCTCTCCTCTGGACCCACTCCAGCAGTTCCATGTCCTTCTTGTGTTGGGGGCTCCAGAACTGCACACAGTACTCCAGATGGGGTCTGATGAGAGCAGAATAAAGGAGGAGAATCACCTCCCTTGCCCTGCTGGCCACACTTCTCTTGCTGCAGCCAATTAGCCTTAAACCAGCACACTAACTCTTCAGAAAAGCTAGAAATCATCTCAAACATTTAGTCATGGGGAAAACTCTCACACTTTGTTCCCATCCCTCTACCTAAGGATAGTGGAACACTGGAACAGGTTGCCAAGGGAGGTGGATGGGGCCCCATTCCTGAAGATATTCAAGGTCTGGCTCAACAGGGGTCTGGGCAACCTGATCTAGTGGAGGATGTCCCTGCTGAGTGCGGAGAGGGTTGGACTGGATGACCTTTGGAGGTCACTTCCAACCCAGACCATTCTGTAATTCTGTGATCTGAACCCAGCATGCTACAGGAATTGATTCCCTGCAGAGTGACTCCTGGGCTGTGATGGCTTGAAGGCAAACAGCACCATATTTTTAGGAGTATACTCACCTCAATATTTGACTCAAATTGCCAGGTTTAGCCCCAGCCCTTGCTAAGCCTACACAAAAGAGAGGGACTGGAAACTGCTGCTCAAAACCAGACCTAGTTTTAAACGGGACAGCATTGAGGGCTCCAGACGGAGGACAGAACCTCCCTGTCTGTGGGGTGTTGAGCTCTGCAGTGTAAAAGGGAAGTGCTTTCCTCACCGTGGCCAGAGTCCAGCCTGTGCATCAAAGCCCTCCCATGAACACCCATCACCAGTTTATGCTGCTGCAGCAACTGCAGGAACCACTTTGAGAGAACTAAACCTTTTGTAATTTCAGTAAGCTATTTCAGATTCAGCTATGCATGGGGCAATTAAGTTTCAAAGTTTAAATACACACGGGGTAGCAATATAAACAGAGAAAGAGTTGCTGTTTTATTCAGCCGGTGGTTGCACGATCCCAGCCTAAAGCACCAGGTGTGTGCTGTAAGAACTGGTAACAAAACGCTGCACAGCAAATAAATAATTCACCTCCCTGCCCTCACAGTTGTAGTAAACAACCCTGTACAGATTTGTCATCCAGCTAACCCCCACAGAGGACTCACCTGGACTTCAGTGCCAGGCTCTGCAAAGATGACCTGGCACTGACTATGATGCTATCAAACCCTCAGCAGTTCACATCCACAGCCTGTCAGCAAACCTACTCCTGCTGCTCTCTGCTGCAGCAGAGGAGCTCAGGAAGAGAAGGTGATCCTGGAGCAGGCAGCTCCTGAACCACACATGGCTTCGTGGATCACTACCAGCATCATTACCTTGCAGCACAGAAGGCGGCACAGCTAAGGTGTAACGTGCTGTGGCCAAACCACTCCAAGGTGGTGAACCACAGACTCATAGAATCACAGTATGGTTTGGGTTGGAAGGGACCTCCAAAGCTCATCCAGTCCAATCCTCTCTGCAGTCAGCAGGGACATCCTCAATTAGATCAGGTTGCCCAAAAGCCCTGTTGAGCCTCATCTTGAAAATCTCCAAGGATGGGGCCTCAACCACCTCCCTGAGTAACCCGTTCCGGTGTTTCACCACCCTCATGGTACAGAATTTGTTCCTCATATCCAATCTCAATCTGCTCTGCTCTAGTTTGAAGCCATTGCCCCTTCTCCTGTCACTGCAGGTCTTTGCAAACAGTCTTTCTCCACCCTTCTTGTAGCCTTCTTCAAATACTGGAAGCCTGCTCTAAGGTCTCCCTGGAGTCTCCTCTTCTCCAGGCTGAACTAGCCCAGCTCTCCCAAGCCTGTCTTCGTAGCAGAGGTGTTCAAGCCTCTGAACCATCTTGTCTCATATCCTCTAACCCAAGCCTGCACAGCACATGGCACAGCAATCACTCCCTTCAGCCTGCACCACTGCCTGCACAAAGCCAGGCCAGGCCTACGGATGAGGTAGCAGTGACTAGCTGGGCACCTGCTGATTCTCAGCTTCTTCACCCATCAGAACGCGATTCAATGCCCCTCTCCTCCTCTCCTGGCCTTCTCCAAGTCCAAAGAGCCATCTCTCATACAAAGAGGCTTTGAGCGGAGGGGTGGGTACCTACAACCCCAGCTCTTTCTATGGCCTGTGGTTCTGCTGCAGGGTAACAGGTGGAGCAAGGCCAGGAACTCCACAGCAGGAAGGGACCCAAGCGGTGAGGACATAAGAAGGATGCACTATGATGGAGGAGCCAGGAGTGCATGGAGCAGCAAGGTTGGCTTTTCCCAGCAAAGGCCTACAAGCAGTTGAGGTGTGAATAATTTCATGATACCAAACAGCCACATCAAAGAACATCCACTCTGCACAAAAGGAGGAGCCAAACCACCCTGCTCTCTGCTCTAGCATTATTTTTCTTTGCATTATAAGATCATCTCCATCCTCTCCAGACATAGCTTGAAGCTGCTTGTCTCAAGCTGCTCTGGCAAACAGAAAGCTCAGGAACAACTGAAACTCAGTCTAGTAAGAAGTGACAAACTGCTTTCTGCAAACGCACTGGTGCCTCGAGAGCCCAACAGCCTTCACCTGCAGTGTCCAAGGGGCTCCAGTGATGGCCAAGACAAGAATTGTAACAGGGGCACTCACAAAGCTTTCAGAAAGAAAGAGAGCTAAAGATGAACAGATGCTTCACTCGTTCTTCCTGTAGACTGGCAACACCTCACAGCCAACACTACCAAAGGCTACTAACCTACCAAATCATCATCAGTCTTTGTCTGTCAGAAGAAACCTATCAGACATAGGGATCCATTTAACTGTATAGTCTAATGCAGCAGCTTCACCATGTGCAGGCCTAAGACCACAATGATGGCAGGGACCCAGGCAACAGCAGCAAGCGCTCCCAGGTTCTGCCTTCCCTGCCACACAGGAGCTAGATCCAGCAGTGAGGGACCCCCTGGATGTTTCTCAGGTTGAAGGAATGATTTCTACAGAAAGATCTAACACCACTTCCCAAAAGAAATCCCTGGAAAAGGCAATAAAAACGATCAGTGGTATCTAAAAGCACCAGAGAACCACAAATCCATCCCTCTGGCACTTGTAGTGGGAGCCAGAGCAGTGATTCCCAAAATGCTCATCATTGCTCACCAGCAAATTGCCAGTACTTGACAGTCTGGAGAGCACCCACCTGACGCCCAGCTCTCCGTGTCCACCTCCCCAAGTGCATTAGGGAAGTTTAACACACATTTGATGTTTTCACAGAACACATTCACCATCGAAATGGCTGAAGTTGCCACAGAGTTGTTACCCAGCCTGAGGAGCAGGAGTGACTGTGACTGCCCTGTTCTACAAACCCAAAGAAGTGACACTTTGCTCTCTAAAACATCAAAAAGACACACAAGTATGATTAAAACACTGACAAGCTGGGCAAGCCTTAGGAATGTGCAGCTTTGCACTCATATTTGGTTGCAGCAGAGTTTCTACACAAACACTAACACTGCAAGTGCTTTGAAGGGCCAGGAGAGACAGAGAAAGTTTTGTCTTTTTCTTTGCTGGACATTGTTTTGTCTTTATAATAGCAAGAAAAGCAAACAGGGACACAGATAAGCTGTTTTCCACAGTATGGCTCAGTAACTTCTCCAGTACAGTTATCTCCACTCGTAGAACGGTTTAGGTTGGGCAAGGACACCTCCCACTAGACCAGGTTGCTCAAGGCCCCATCCAGCTGGCTTTGAACACTTTCAGGGATGGGAAAACCTACCAAACAAGGCTGTGCAAACACAAGTGATAAAGTTTCCCATGTTTTTCTTGTACTTAAAGAGCTGAACCTCCCAATGGCACGAGGAGGATGTTCTGCTGTGAATGAGAGCCTGCACAGCCAGCATCCCTCCATATACCCAGACAGCACACTGCCAGGCACAGAGCAGGAGCTGCCTCAACCCCTATAAGAGACCAAGTGAAGAGGTCTTAGATGTAGCTCAGTAACAACCTAAAAACCTTACTCCCTTCTTGGGAGAAACCATTAGGAAGAAACTATGCGATCAGTTGCAACCATGTTAACTCTCTCAGCCTTCCTCCAGTTGCAGATTTCCTCCTTCCCAAGCTGGAAGGAGAAAGAGTGCTTTGGACCTTGCCCTATTTCTTACTTTTCCACAGAAGAGAAGCCAGCACAGACACTTATTTTTCTTCCTTACATTCTCCCTCTCTGACATGAGGAGGAGGAAGAAGACTGTTTCAAATCAGAAAGAACCTCATGATATCAAACACATGGCTCCCACCACCCAGCAGACACGGGTGACCCAGGGGACATGGTGAGGAATTTCAAGTTTTCTTCACTTCAAAAGCCCTGTCTGGACACTGCTGTGTGCCAAGCAAAAAGGCTACAACAGTATCTCTGCAACGGGGCTATGGTTTGATTCTGTCCCTTTACACCACACAATGAAGCCTTTCTCTTTATGCATGCACAAGACATTGCCCCTGAACTGCTCACAAAATGATCATTTTCTTGATCATTCACAATTAACATTTTCACCAGCTTTAACCGAAATTCACCACCTTATGCAGGCAGCTTAATTCTTTTTACTTTTAATTCCTTTTTTCTCCACTCTAACACCACTTTGCACAAATTCTTTTAATTTTCCAAGTCTTTTAAGTTTTCCATTTCTCAACTGCACAACACTTGCCAACCTCACCTTGTCACCTGTGGCCAAGTCTTAACCAAAACGGGCCAGGACACATCCTTTAAGCCTTGTGTCCAGAAACACATGTGCAGAGCACTCCACTTTCAACACTGGCACTACAACTACTTATTTCAGTATTCTTGCTTCTTGTTTCTAGACAGCTTTGTTAAGAAATGGCAGAGCATCGTCCCTTAACCCCGCAGCAAAGTTTCTTGTGCTGCGAGGTAGTTTGGGGAAGATCTGCAGCTGACCCAGGGCCTCCCGAGGCATGTGCGAACCACAACAGACAGTGCCTCTGCCCTTCACCTCTTCCACCCGCTACTTTGAGGCAATTACCAGAGCTGGCTCAAATGCACGAGTTACACTCTAGTGAATACCTGTCATAAAAAGCATTCATCCAAGTGACTCACCAGATTTTAATTCCACTTTTTACACTTTTAGCACTTCTTGAGAACTGCTGCAAAGCCGGTAACGATCCACCACCCTCTCCTGTAACACCTGAAGCAGGAAAACCTGCCCGCACGACTCCCTCCTCATCCACCTTCCCCACCACCACAGTTATAACGCCCGGTACCGCCCACCAGGCAGCTCCGGCCAGGGGAGGGTCTCGCAGGTGCGGGACGCGTCCGGCCGCTGCTTCCGTGAAGCTCCTCTGGCTGACAGCTCCTAAAAGAACATCCCCCACCCCCACCTCGGCTTCTCCACCACCGGCCGTTCGCGGCCCGAAGGCAGCCGCCGCCGAGCCGCCCGGGACGTGGCACCTCCCGCGCCGCAGCGCTCCGCGACCTCGCCGCCCGGTCGCAGGACGCTGCTGAAGCGACTGTGTCCGGGCAGCTGGGTGAACGTTACTGCTCTCGCTTCCCCGTCACCAACTTCCCCGTTTCTCACAGGAGCAGAAAACGTTAACACACGCTTCGGAAGTTGCGCCCGGCCGCCTTAACTCCAGCGCGGCCACTCGCCCATTGTCTGCCGCACCAGCATGGTTTGGGGAGAAATGAGACGAAAAAAGGGGTCCCCCGCCCCGGCCCGCCCTGCCCAGGCTCCGCCGCCGCTGCCGCTTTTCCCCCGCCCGGCGGCAGCCGCCGCTACAGTAGGCCCCGGCCTCGGGCACCTCGGCGGCGGCAGGGCCGGCTCGGGGGTGGCGGTGGGACCCTGGCAACCGCCTCCACCCGGCATGGAACCCGCCGTGGGGCGCGGCAGGGCGGCGCAGGTCCCCGTGGGGCGGAGGTGCCCGATCCGGGCTCAGGGGCGGGCTCTGGACGAGCAGAGTCTTTCCCGCTCGGCCCTCCCCGCTCCCGGGTAGGCGCTCTGCCGCCCCGCCCGGCTCCCGGCGCCGAGGGGCTTTCCTTCGCCCCCCGCATGCCCCCAACCAGGGCGGACGCGGAGCTGGGCCCCGCCGCGCTCCCCTCAGCCCGGCCCGCCTCGCCAAGGGTTAAGCCGCAGGGCTGGCGCGGCGATGGCAGCCCTGTCAGCCGGGAAACACCCCGGCTGCCCCCCGCACACCGCTCCTCCCCGCTCCCGCCGCCCCGGGGAGCCTCGGAGGACTTGGGGGGAGAAAGAGGGGGGACCCGGAATTCTCTCCCCGACTGGGATGCCGGCCCAGCCCGCCGCGCTAGGCAGTGTAGCCCAGTGACAGGGCGGCGGAGACCCCATTTTCCGCCGTCGCGGTCTCCCGCTCCCCCTGCCCGCCCCGGGCGTGCCGCGGCCAGGCCCCCGGCCGCCCCAGGCCCCGTCTCGGTGAGGGAAGGAAGCGGTGCGGAGCCGAGGAGAGGGCGGCGCGGGACACACAACATCCCGGCGTCAGAGCCGCCACCGCGGCGCTGCCATCGCCCAGCCGGGCCGGCGGGAGCGATCCCCTCCCCGAGAGGGAAGCACAATGGCCCCCCCACCCCGGTGACACCGGAGCCCCGAGGATGGGGGGGAGCTTTGTGCGGGGAATACAGCAAAATTTACAAAACAAAACACACACACACACACAAAAAATACAACGGAGAGAGAGCGAGCGAGAGACGGGGGCAGAGTGGCTCCTCCTCCTCCTCTCCAAAAAGGCCTGTTGGAAAACTGCACACGGCGGCGGCTCCGGCAGCGCCCGGCGGAGAAAAAGGCGGCGAAAGGCGGCAGGACCGCGGCGAAAGGGGGGGAAAGGCCCGATCTCTTTGTGTTACCTGCCGTGAAACCAGTCCTTGCAGGCATCGCACTCGATCATGAAGCGGGTTACGTCGTAGGGCAGCCTACAGATGCAATAGACGGGCACCGTCGCCATGTTAGCTCCCTTCAAAACAAGGCTGGCCGCCCGCGGGAGCGGGGCGAGCGGGGCTGGCGGCGGCTCCTGCCGCGGGGTCGCTCCGGCTGCTGCTCCTGACGAACCGCCCGCCAATTCCCGNGGGGGGGGAAAGAGGGGAAAAAAAAAATCAGATAATGCAATTACGGCTCCTCAAGGGCGGGCGAGCAATGTCAGAAAAATAATAAAGGGCTTCCCAAAGTTTGGCTGCATGGTGGCTCCTTCGGCTCTCCGAGCGCCGGCCGGACTGGGGCTTTTTTGTTGTTGTTGTTGTTGTTAAATGATTATTATTCAAAATGTTTGGCGAAATGCATTCTATTGCGTGCCCCCTGGTGACAGTACAGTACCGAGGCTTTTCATAAACACTCCGAAATGTAGCCCTTGCCTTCTCATGTCCTTACGTCAGCTTGCAACATCGCAATATTTCCTCTGCCGGGGCTGGGGCCGCGGCCGGGGCCGGGGCGAGCGGCGGGCAGCGGCGGGGCTCGGCGGAGCGGCTGGCGGGGCGGGAGGTGCGGGGGGGCTTGTACCGCCCGGCTGCCGGGAGGGACTTTTTTAAAGAAAACGGCCCGGGCGCGGCTCCGGGCTCCGTCCCTCTGCCCCCCGACACAGGCAGTGCCCGGGGAGGGAGCTTCGGCAGCGGGGCGGCGGGAGCGATGCGGCGGGCAGCCCGCACTGCCCCCTCGGCGCAAAGACGGCGCGGGGCGATGCGGGATGTGCCTGCGAGAGCGGAGCACAAAAGCCCTCTTGTAGCGACGAGGCACCGCGGAGCGGGCAGCTGGAAAGTGCTGTGAGTACCGCGCTGCCCCAGCAGCAGAATTCACGCCCTGCCGGGCTGCTGTCCAGGCGGCAATGGCGGGTGAGGGCCTGTAAAGACCCACGGGGCTTGGCTTATGCTAAAAAAAAAACCAAAAATACTTTCTTTTTAGCTGTTAGAATTATAGGACTGCTTCAAAGTTTCCCACCGCTGCCCATGGCAGCCCTTTCACCCTTCCATGTAGGGCTGCTACGGTAAAAAAAGTGAAAATAGAGACCTCGTGGCTATGAATCATAGAATCATAGAATTGTTTGGGTGGGACAAGCCCTCTGAAATCAGCGAGACCAACCATCAGCCCAACACCACCATGGCCATTAAACCACGTCCCCAAGTGTCCACACATTCCCTGAACACCTCCAAGGATGGTGACTCCACCACCTCTCTGGGCAGCCTGTTCCAATCCCTGACCACTCTTGCAGCAAAGAAATTTCTCCTCATCTCCAACCTAACCCTCCCCTGGCACAGTTTCAGGGAGGATTATATCACCTATCCGGTTCTATCACCTGCTACTAGAGAGAGGAGGCTAGTGTCCACCTCACTCCAACCTCCCTTCAGGGAGTTGTAGAGAGCAATGAGGTCTCCTCTCAGCCTCCTCTTCTCCAGACTGAACAGCCCCAGTTGTCTGAGGACCAAATCAAGATGGGAAAGTGCTGGGTACATTCTGAGCAGGGTCACCAAGATGCAGACTGCCTGTGGTGCCCAGACCTACCCACTTCCTCCTGCACTGAGGTGGGCTCATGCCAGCAGCAAAGGCAAAGGAAGAACCACTCTGAGTGAGACTAAGAACACAGAATCCCACTTCCCCCAATGACAAGACTCTGTAGGTGGTTAAAATGATGGCAGTGTGGGCATTTGCGGGGGATGCGTGTCCCCAGGGCCTTCAAGATCCACTGGCACACTTCCCTGAGAAGGATGAGAGTTTCACATGAAGGACCCACAGAGGGAATCCCAACTGAGATGTGATTTGAATTCCAGTTGTGATGGATTCAGTGTCTTGAGTCCATCTCATTTAAGGAAGGGGGAAGAAAAAGAGAAAAAAAGAGAAAAGAAAGGAAAACAAAAAAGGAACAATTCTGTTCCCCTTTGAGCAAGAAGAGAAAGAGGACAGATGTCTGCCATAATTCTGTTCACCTTTGAGCAAGAAGAGAAGGAGGACAGTTGTCTGCCATAGATATCAGTCTGGAAAAATCCTCAGAAGTCACCTGTGGCAGACAAGGGAATTTCCAGGGGCCAGGTGACTTCAATTCTTGTTTGTTCTACAGAGATGCACATCGCTGGTAGAGACAGAACCTGCCTAGGATCTCTGAAGAGGGACTCACATCATTACTTGCCTTGCCCACTGAGTTGCCATGCCACAACGATAACTGCCAGCCAGTGTTCATGCAGAGCTAGTCTGGACCTGTGGTTGGAGATGGCACACTCTGGTCCACCATGGGTGGTGATGAGAACACAGCTGGATTTCTGGCATAGCTCAAGGTGTGGCAGTGTGAGGGCAAGGTTATAGGCCTGCATTTCAAATCATGACTCAGTTGTTTTGAACAATGTGTCCTTAATATCTCTGGATACACAAAGGGGCCTATTTTCTTCCTTACACTGAGTGACTTAAGTAAACCCTCTGAAAATCAGACCTCTTTTAAGCTTAAATTTGTCCGTCATCATGATTCCAATTGCTTGGAGCTTCAACTGGAAAGCAGAAGAGCAAGTTTAGGGAGTAATGCAGGCTTGGGATCCATCAGGAGAGGCTGCTCAGTGCTCGGCAATGCTGACTGCATCAGCCAGCACCTCTCAGCTCGGTGTTTGAACAGAGTATTTGGCTATTTGGATACCTTTTGGCATGAGACAGTTGTGGGGAAGTGGGGCTTCATGCCTCTGCACACCCAAAATGCATGCAGCCACAGCCTGGAGTGCCACCTGCCCTTCCTAAAATGGCCTGGAGTGCCACCTGCCCTTCCTGAGTCAGCATTTTCATTGTAAAGAGCGTGGAAGCACCTGCCAGTGTAGCAGCTCCTCACACCGCGTTCTGTGCCCATTTCCCAGCTGTTTTATGGGCTTTGCTCACACCCAGCCCATACAACCTCCAGAAAATTATACCCTTGTTGCCTTTCCTCCAGCCCCACCAGCAGCTCCATGCAAAGAGCCCCAGTTCCAAAGCACCACCCCAGCCACTGCTGAGCTAAACCTTCTTAATACCATAGGGACTTTGATGACCACAACACAGAGCAGCTGGGATGTATGAGTGCCTCCAAATGCTCCTCTGCACATGGGGCTGGAGCAGTGTCAGGATCCTTGGCTGTCCCACACCTCTCCTTGGGTGATGGCTGTATCCAGCAGCAGAGCTGTTCCTGCAGTGTCAGTATCAGTCCTTTCCCCTGGGGTGAGGCTGACTGAGTTGAGGTTGTTCAGTCTGGAGAAGAGAAGGCTCTGAGGAGACCTTACTGTGGCCTTCCAGTATCTGAATGGGTGCTACAAGAAAGATGATGAGGGACTTTTTAGGGTGTCAAGTAGTAACAGGAGTGGGGAGAATGGATCCAAGCTAGAGGAAGGAAGATTTAGATTAGACGATAGAAGGAATTCTTCACCATGAGGGTGGTGAGACACTGGAACAGGTTGCCCAGGGAGGTGGTGGAAGTCTCATCCCTGGAAGTGTTTAAGGCCAGGCTGGATGTGGCTCTAGGCAACCCAATCTAGTGGAAAGTGTGCCTGCCTATGGCAGGGGGGGTTGGAACTGGATGATCCTTGGGGTCCCTTCCAACCCTGACAATTCTGTGAATCATCTTACATGGTGCTGGAGGCTGCTGGAGCCAACATCGCTAACATTGCTTGGAAGCAAATTATGTGAGACCTGATGACTCTGGCCTGGCAACTTGGACACCTTACTGATTGTTTTTCCAGGGACTCAAAGATAAAGAAACTAATTGGTGAGCTTGTCTCGTTGTCCTGACCTCTCCATGGGTATTTCAGTCTAGAATCCATGGAAGGAGGGTGCTTGGGCAGTGAAATGCCTCAACAAAACCTAATCTGATCACTGAGTTAACTGGTTTGAGGTTTGGGAGTTTTTAACACATACAATTAAATCAACTGGAAAAAAGTCTTCAGCATAGGCCCAAGAAGATACCCAGGAAACACCTGCAGGGTGGCCAGAGAGCCTGCAGGCAGGATGCAGTTGGACATTTGCTGCTAAAGTGCTGGCAGTCCAGGGGCATGAGGAGATCTGCTGCTGTCCTGGAGCTCACGGGAGAGGATGGGACGGTTCAGGCTGGGGCTAAACCATGGCCTTCAGCACCACAGCTCAGCCTCTCCAAAACGCCTCCAGGGATGGGGATTCAACCATCTCCCTGGGCAGCCTGTACCAAGGTTTGAGAGCCCTTTCAGTGAGAAAGTTTCTTCTGATAGCCAACCTAAACCTCCCCTGGTGCAACTTGAGGCCATTTCCTCTTGTCCTGTCACTTGCTGTCAGAGAAGAAACTGGCTCCATCCTCCTTTCAGGGAGCTGTAGAGAGCAATGAAGTTTCCCCTCTGACTGCTCTTCTCCAGACTAAACACCCCCAGGTCCCTCAGCTGTTCTCACCAACCCTGTTCTCCAGACCCTTCCCCAGCTTTGTTGCCCTTCTCTGGATGGGCTCCAGCCCCTCTATGTCCTTCTTGGAGTGAGTGGCACAAAACTGAACCCAGTGCTCAAGGTGTGGCCTCAGTGCCCACTTTCCTGCTCCTGCTACCCACACCATTGCTGTTCCAGGCCAGGATGATGGTGGCCTTCTGGGCCACCTGCACACACCCTGGCTCATCTTCAGCTGTCTGTTGCTCGGCGCCTCCAGGTCCTTCCTGGGCAGTTTCCAGACACTCTGACCCAGGCCTGAGGTGTTCATGGGGTTGTTGTGACCCAAGTGCAGGACCTGACACTTGGCCTCGCTGAATCTCACACAGCTGGCCTCAGCCCATAATGCTGTGGAATCAGCTCTGCTTCACACGAGGTGCCCCTGAGGCAGGGTTTGTGTAGGTGCTCCAGCAGCTATGCCCTTCCCCAACAAGGACACTGCACCATCCTCACCATTTGCTCCGTGTCTGAGTTTCACACACACCAGAGGCTCCCTGGTGCTCAGCAAGTGTTGTGACTGAGCTCGTAGTAAAAGCAAGATGTGAAGGCTCCACGCTGCTCCCAGGAGCACTGCCCATCAGCACCAGCTCCTCCCCAGCAAGCACGGTCGGGTTAGGCTTGGCAGCCCTCTTCAGGCTCTGTGAGCAAGTGTAAGGAAGGGCTGGAGCACCAGGGGCACGTTTGCTCATCCGAAAATACAGACCCCCAGACATGGTGTGCCAGCTCATGCCCCCTGCCACGCTCAGCTACTGCCTCTCTCTCAAGCTCAGGCTGAATCCCCCAGTTCTGTGCAGCAGAGGCCAATTCGGGCAGCACACAGCAGCAGACCCAAGAACCCTCCCAGTTGACTGCCACAGCCTCAGCCCCCAGCGTGCCCTGGCTCGTGGGTAGCACTACCAAGGAGACCTCCCTCAGAACTGACCCATGTAGGACAGCAGAAGCCACTCTGCTCCTTCCCTGCAAAGGCCCTGCTTCAAGGGCTGCATGGGATGTTTGAGCCCCAGAACTGTGGCTGGGCCCCCCAGACCATGCACTTGGGTCACAACAACCCCATGCCACACTCCTGGCTTGGGAAAGAGTGGCCCAGCAGAACAGGACCTGGGGGTGCTGGCTGACAGCAGTGAAAGATGAGCCAGCAGTGTGCTCAGGTGGCCAAGACGGCCACCAGCATCCTGGCCTGGATCAGCAAAGGTGTGACCAGCAGGAGTAAGTGATTCTCCCCCTGTACTGGTGAGGCCACCCCTCAAATACTGGGTTCAGTTCTGGGCTCCTCCCTCGAAGGACATAGAAGGATGGAACAAGTCCAGACAAGGGCAACAAAGCTGGGCAAGAGTCTGGAGAACAGGGCTGGGGAGGAGCAGCTGAGGGAGCTGGGATTGCTTAGCATGGAGGAAAGGCTGTGGGGAGACTTCATGGCTCTCTACAGCTCCCTGGAAGGAGGCAAGAGCCAGGTAGGGGTTGGTCTCTTCTCCTTCCTCTCCGGTGGTAGGATGAAAGGAAATGGCTTGCAAATGTGCCAGGGGAGGGTTAGGTTGGGCATGAGGAAAATTTGCTTTGCTGCAAGAGTGTTCAGGCATTGGAACAGGCTGCTCAGGGAGGTGGTAGAGTCACCATCCCTAGAGGTGTTCAGGAAACATGAGGACATGGCTCCTGGAACATGGTTTGATAGTTATGGTAGTGCTGGGCTGGCAATTGGACTTGATGGTCTTAGAAGGCTTCTTCAACTGTAATGACTCTGTGATTCTATCAAACCATGCTTGAGCCTCCCAAACCATGCCTGAGCCCCCAAACCCTGGATAAGCTCTCAACCACAAGTGAGCTCCCCAACTGCCCCTGAGCCCTCAAACCATGCTTAAGCCATCAAACCGTGGCTGAGCCACCAAACCACACCTAAGCACCTCAAACCATATCCGAGACCCCAAATCACACTTGAGCTCCCAAACTACCACACCCAACCCCCCCAGACTACACCTGAGCCCTTCAATCTGTGCTTGAGCCTCCTGAGGAACAGCAGCCTGAACACACCAGCACCAATGCAGAGTTCAAAGCAGAGCCCAGTCCCCAGGCAGCAGTGCAGGTAAAAAGAAGGGGAAAACCTGTCAATATTTATTAAAAAGTGGTTTCCTAACCCTTCCTGTCGGGGCTGGTTCCTGGAGCAAGGCCAGCAGGGCTGCTCTCTGCTGCCATCCTAGGAGCAGGAGTCACCAGCTGGGTACCAGGCACTCACCAGCTGGGTACCAGGGCTGAGATGCAGCAAGGACGAGAACTGTTAAGAGCAGTTCAGCTGCAACCTCTGGGAATCAGCACCTGGTTGCCACAATGGGTAAGGAAAAGGCATCTTCTGGAGGGGTGGAAACAGCAGGCTCCTCCTGGGCTCGCCCCACAGCTCTGGCACAGGAGCACTGGTGCTGGCTCAGCTGCTGTGGCTGTCCCCTGCCCACACAGGCTGCCAGCCCCAGCAAGAGCTTTCCAAAACTGCTCTTTAACAAAGGGGTTTGGCCACAGTTACTCAAGTTCTGTGGCCACCGTGGAGCCTGCTGCAAAATGGTTTTTATAAACACTTAAACCATTTGTAAACAAGGTTTCATAACTTGGCAGGCAGGCTGAGTTTTGGTTCTTCTTCACCCAGAGAGGCTGCCATGCTGTCTCCAGAGCAGGGACACCAGCTTCTGCCAGCCTGGAAGCTCAGCCAAGGAAGTTGTGCTGAGTGTGCCGCTGCCGCCAGGCTGAGCAACATCTGTCTCACGTCCTGGGATCATGAAGCTCATCTGTTAGGAAGCCCAAGAAGCCAGCTCAGCAAGGAAAGGAGGCACCCAGAGTGCTGCCACTTTGCTCTTTGCTGAGAGTCTATTCTGAAAGAGAAGACAGAGCAGGATTAGAAGTGGGACAAACATGATGCTGCTGGAGACCCAAAGCAAAGGGATGTTTGCTGCTCTGACAGAGCTCACTAGAACCGACCTCTGGGGACAGGCTTTTGGGAGATTTGCAGAAAAGGTGCCTGAAGCAGGGGCAAAATCCACTGCTGAGCGCAGACCTGCTGAGGCTTCAGCCCTCAGCACAGCCCTGATGCACCACCTGAAGAGGCAGAAGAAACACACGTATGAGTTGCCTGCCTCCTGCCCAGCAGCCAGCCAGTGAGCCCAGCCATGGGCTGGGGCTTCTGCCCTCACCCTCATCCCCTCCAGGAGGCTCTGGCCCCCATGGGTGCTGCATCTCTGAGCCACCTGGCTTCAACACCACCATCCAGCAGCTGCTCAACATCACAGAATCATCCAGGTGGGAACAGACCTCCAAGTCTCATCCAGTCCAAACCCTCTGCAGTCAGCAGGGCCATCCTCACCTACATCAGAGTGCCCAGAGTCCTCTCCAGCCTCACCCTGAGTATCTCCAGGGATGGGGCCCCAACCACCTTCCTGGGCAACCAGTTCCAGTGCTCAACCAACATCCTGCCGTCCCAGCCCTCTGCTCCTATCCCATCCCATCCCACTCCCATCCCCAGAGCAGCAGCTGCACAAGTGCTCATGTCTCTCCCTCACCCTTTCCCTGGGCTTAGCTCCTTGCCCATGTCCTTCAGGTGTTCCATACCTCTGGCAGAGGTTGCCAAGTGTCACATTTTATCACAAACCTCTACCAGAGGCAGCAGGAATTAAGCTGAACGCTGTGGGTACTTTCTGACCTTGCTGCTTATCTGCAGCCCCTTGCCCAACTTTTCCTCAGTATTTCAGTCTGCACCCTTCACTCATAGGGTTTTTGAAGTTTTATTGCAGCCAGCCAGGTGTGAACAGGCAGGATTTCAAACAGAGCCTAGGGCACACCTTCAAAACACAGCAGTGAGCCCCCAGACTGAAATGCCAAATCCAGGACAGGTCACAAGCCCAGAAGTGCCCTGAATCCCTCAAGGCATTGCCATCTTCTGCTTGGGGACTATACAGAAAGAACCAGCACCTAGCTCTTACCTGATGCTTTGCTGTCTGATGGCAAAGTCCCCAGGGAAGGGCTCTGGAGCTTCTTGCTCTCCTCTGCCTAGTCCAAGGAGAGGTATCTCAGGATAGGGTGTCTGGAGGGGGCATGAGGTTGCCCTCAGCTGGGTTGTACTTGCACATTCTTTATCCTCTGCATCCCCTCCTGACATTGGATCCCTCCTTGCACCTGCATCCTTTCTTGCCACAGCGTGCTGGACCAGGCCGTGGCAGGGTGAGCAGAGTACAAGCCAGTGGCTCAGACCAAGTCTAGGAAGAGGCACTGAGTGAGCAACAGGCAGGTGCTGAGCTGGGCAGAGACCCACGGCCCCTCCAGGGCCGGCAGAGGTGACTGCAAGGTGTAGCCCCCATAGCTCACCAGATAAGGAAGAAAAAGAGGTCACAAAGAGACCTCCCCTGGGCTTGGAGTAGTGTGCAGAGGGGAACAGGGCAAACCTGCTGTCCCCATGGGCAGGAGGGAATGGCACATGGATACTGCCTCTGGCTTCACTGAAGGGACCCAGCAGATCCAAGTACCATGTTTTCTTTTGAGCAGCAGCCTGCTAGAGAAGCACTGATGCAAAACTGCTTCCTTTTCACCAATTTGAGATGTGTGCTACTAAATCCTGCCAAACCCAGCCTGAGGGCTGCATCCCTGCAGCTGCAATAGCCCCATCCCCTTCACCGTGCCCCCGGGAGAGCTGCTGCTCTTAAGGCTTTCACCCACGGGTGGCCTGCACATCCTGGGCCCGGGGGACAGCAGTGGGACATCGGGAGCCGTCCCATTCCAACCCACTGCATGCCCCTGCCACCTCCCAGAGGCAGTAGGACCTGCTGGGGGGCAGCTGGTGCTGGATGCCTCACTCACCCCACGCTGCGCGGCTGCTCGGTGCAGCCCGGGCGGGCTGCCGGGGGCTGCTCCGTTGGCTCTCAGCAGCAGAAGCGGTTGCACAGGGAGCTGCCATCTGCCCGGGCCTGGCTCATTACGCTCCCAAGCGCCGACCGCGCTGCAAACGTGCCCGCGGCCTCCCTGCGCGTCTCTTCCCGGCAGAGTCGGGGGCGGCTGCACCGTCCCGTCCCCGGCCTCGCTGCGAGCGGGCGCGGAGGCACCGTCCCGCTCCCCGGCGTGAGGGTCTCTGCACACAAGAGGCCACCGGCGCCTTTCCCTAACGGGTGCCGGGACGGTCCCCGGGCGGCGCTCGGCGGGCCGCAGGGCTGCGCCAGCCCTGGAAGGCTCGGCCCTTGCAGGCTTTGTGCCGAGCAGCTGGAGGTGGCGCGGCGGCGGCTCCCTCAGTCCGCCTGAGCCTCCCCGGCCGTGACGCAGCCCCGCAGCCAGCGCCTGCGAGAGTCCAGCCCCGAGCGCGGCGCAGAAAATGGTGGCGGCGCTTCCTCGGCAGCCCCGCTGGCAGGCGGCTGCACCCGCACATCGCTCACGGCTCCCTCTCCAACGCCCGCAACGCGACGCTGCGCTTCAGCTGCCGAAAACGTCCCGCGATGCCCGCGCTGGGCTCCCCCTGCCCACCGCCTCTGAGGACTCCCCGGGGATGTGGAAAAGGCGCCGGGTTTCTGTGGCAGGCAGGGATCGTCGCTAGCCGTTACCAACAGAGTGGCACCGTCTGCCAAGCCAGCCCAGGGAGCAGCCGCCATGCTTCAGCTGCTGGCAGCGAGCGGGGACGGCAGCGCGGCCGCACGGGCACCCGAACGGCAAATGTCCGCAGTCTAACTCTCGCCTCGGAGGTGGGTCCTGAGCTATCGGTCACATCCACGCCGGGCGGGCTGAGCGCCACCGCCTTTACTGATCAGTTCTTACTCTGGCAACGAGAAGGCTCCTTTTTCATAGAGCCCCCTGGCCTTCACAACCCATACCAAGACCCCAGCCTTGGGCACCCTGTCCCGGACGCCGCCACCTCCAGGGCTGTGCTCGGACCCAAAGAGCAGCTTCACGGCAAGTAGCTGGCTTCAGCTGCTACACTCGGAGCCCTTTTGCTGGGTCACTAACAGGGAACCTTCAGGCCAACACCAGGAGCATGCCACCGACCCCGTACCGCCCGATGCCAGCGCGGAGCTGCAGCAGAGGTAACACAACCAGAGGGGACCACCAACAAAACGCAAACCAGCAGCACCAACACCTGCCTGCTCGGGACCGAGCCGCTGCCAGCTGCCCAGAGCAACCTGCCTACGCATCAGTAACATTACGAAAGGATGTTAACTTCTCATTAGCATAGCAAAAAGGTCCACGTGATAGAATCACGGAATCGTTTTGCTTAATAAAGGCCTTTGAGATCACTGAGGCCGATCCCTGACTCTACCAAGGCTGGTACTACACCACGTCCCTCAGCACCACGTCTCTATCTTTGAAACACGTCCAGGGGTAGAGTTTCAACCACCTTCCGTGCGCGCCTGTTCCAGTGGTTGAGAACCCTTTCAGTCAAGATTATTCTAAGTGCACCAGGGCAGGTTTAAGTTGGGCTATTTCCTCTCATCTTATCACTCGTTACTAGGGAGAAGCACCCAAACTCTCCCCTCCCCCCTCCGGCCCTCCTTTCAGGGAGCTGTAGAGCACAGAGAGGACACAGCAAAGACAGTTGCTGATGTCTGCACCCACGGTGCAGGGTGTTCCGCAGGAGCAAGCCCAGGCACCGCCTGATCCTTCTGCAGCAGTACCGAGACCAGTGCTGTTCAGGATGGTCCGAGCTGTAAAGAAAACTCTCACTTACTGGGACAGTTTATGCTCAGCTGGCAGGAGCACGGGCACTGCCACTCACATTCCAAACCCTGCAAGCAGCTGGGTTGATCCTTCTCCTCTTTAAACCACCGCCCCTGTTCCTTCTGCTAAACCACCCTGCATTTGAACAAGGAGATAAAAGTGAGAAGGCCAAGGCGTGACCCCAAGCAAGAGCAGCATCCCACAGCAGCAGCAGCGAGGTGGCAGGGTGGCCTTCTTCTCCAGCTTCCAGGAGGACAGCATGGCAAACTCCCATCGCTTTACTTGGGTGTAGGACAAGAAGTGGATTAAAAAGATCTGACAAAAAAGGCATACAGGATTTTATACTAAAAGAATAAAGATTTTTATTAAGCACTGTAAGTTGCATTCAATAGCCTTCAAATACACCACACCACAATCCATCTACAACCAATCAAACCCAACAGTAGTTCATTCTTGCACAATCCATGAGTTGGGGCAGAACTCCCTTCAACTTACATTAAGATACCTACTTAGCTCTTGCGGGCAGGGAATGGGGAATTACACCTCATTTCTGATCACTAATGTGTGATGAAGAGCATCAGGAGAATTATATGAAAACGAATATAAAGAAATGATTCTGATTTTTGAAGTACATTTAAGTTTGGAAACACTAACAAAAACATCAAAATGATACAGGTATATTTGCTTATACTAAATCCTTGATGGGAAAGTTCTCAAGAACAAGCCATTTGTTTCCTGCTACAGAAGGGGGGTAACTTTTTTTTTTTTTAATGAAGATCAAAGCATATTATTATTATTATTATTTTTTTTTTTTTGTTTTTCCACAGAATTTCATATTTGCTAATATGAAGGCATAAAACAGCAACAGAGAACAATAATGCATACAGCAATGAGTACACCAGGGTAACGTTGATATTCAAAACGGCTAGATAACTCCTTTTTTTTGTGTTTTTTTTTCTTCTCTCAAAACTTTTTTTTTTTTTTTTTTTAGAATAAATGCAACAGAGGTCAATAATCACAAAATTTTAAAGGTTAGAGCAAGATCAGTCAATGACTAAACATAGTTAACATCTTTTATAGGACTATTACTGATTATTAGC
Organism: Tricholaema leucomelas; assembly: GCA_013400475.1. Classification (NCBI taxonomy): domain Eukaryota; kingdom Metazoa; phylum Chordata; class Aves; order Piciformes; family Lybiidae; genus Tricholaema lacrymosa; species Tricholaema leucomelas. Next base: position 589,338 of record WAAF01014964.1, on the reverse strand, counting down.
TTTTTGTTGTTTTGCGAATGGGCACAGTACTTGTAAGAATGGAAGAAAGAGGACAAGAACATGCATAATATTAACTACACACTTTAAAAATCATGAACCATGCAGAAGTTTAGCTCAAATAGTAGTACTAATGGTCTACGTCTGATTTCCAAAACCACATAGTTCATTGATCACGGATGCATGGTATTAGTCACAAAAAAGTTTCCCAACACATTGGTGTTTGTATTTCTTATTGTTTGGTTTTGTTTTGAAAGGTCGTTTGCGCATCGTCTATGGTTTGGAGGCTTTTTTTATATCTCCATTTAAAACCTCGCTTGTTAAAAGCATGTATGATGCACACTGAAAAAACCAGCAGAGCTGCTGCAAGAATGCTGGAGAATTGGTTGTTTTCCAGAGTTTTGCACAATTTGAACACAAAAAAAAAAACAAAACAAAACAAAAAACCAACTCCCCCCCCCCAAAAAAAAACAAAAGGAAAACAAAAAAATAAACCACGGCAACGGTGAGGAAATTTAAAGAAAGAATGAAAAAAAATAACACACACACCCCCCAAAAATAAAAGTAAAACCAAAATGTGGTTGTGCCTTTCCCCTCCCCACCCCCCCCCGATCATGAAATCAAAGCCTTAAAGAAAGCTTTATTGTGACACAGTAATGCAACAAAAAAAAAGAAACAAAAGGAAAAACCAAACCAAAACAAAAAAACAACCCAAATATAATGGCATACATATGGTGCCAAGTACTAAAAAAATAAAAGTATAGTTGAAGCTATATATACTTAAAGACTGCCAAAATTTTGTTTTCTTTATAGTTCATAAAGAAAAAAACCTACAAGCTTTTGTCATAACCAGTTTAAACTTTATGTATACTTCATTTTAAGTGCGGGAGTCAAATGCTCTTCATTCTCTTTCTCTCTCTCTCTCTCTCTTTTTTTTTTTCTCCTTTTTTTTTTTGGCTTTTTTTTTTTTTTCTTTTATTGTAGCATTTTGACTACAACTGGTTAAAACTAAAAAAAAAAAAAAACCAAACAAACAAAATCAAAGGAAAACAATTGTGTTGTTTTAAATCTCTGACGTCCAAGAGGGATCCGAATTTCCAAAGTCCTCATTTTTCTCTTACGGAAAGGAAAAAATGTACGTAACTGTAGGCTCTCTTTCTTTCCAGATATTCCTAATCCTGACCCTTCCCAACATCCTTCACCCTCTATAAAAAATAAGTTTACTCTTCTTTTTTTAAGACAGTGGCCTCAAGAGCATCATCTTTATGGCAAACACTGTCTGCATTTAGTGCATTTAAGTGAGGATTTGTATTGCACATTTTAGAGTCATTACTCAAGGCACTTTCAGACTGATTGGAAGCCCTGATGTCTCCTGTGTTCCCATTCATCTGGGAAGCTGGTTTTTCCTCATTCACAACTCCATTTTCAGCCAGGGATCCATCTGAAGACACAATTGAGGATTTAGATTCCTCTGATTTTGACTTAAGTTCTTTGGCTACTTCTTCTGCTGAAGCAGCATAAGGAGGTTTGCCCTAGTTTTTGAAAGAAGAAGACAATTACTGGAGATCCGCAGCCCGGGACAACCACACCATTCACAGCCAGCATGCAGGGTGCACAAACATCACAAGCCACTACTGACCAGTGTGGACTGCTGCAATGAGAAGTGGCAGACAGAATAAACAGCAGAGCACAGAGGAGAAAGACTTCTCAGGATTTCTGAGAGCCTTCCAGCCAGGCCTTTTGCTGCTCCTCCTGTGGTCAAATGCCCCTTGCTAACTTTGATGCTTCAATGCATCTGGAAACGCCAACACTGGGAATGAATATAGAGCTTAACTCTGCTTCTTGGTTCACACAGAGCACGATTTAATGATTACAGGTGACTCAAGTACAACCCAAAACCTTTTTTTTTTTTCTGGACAGCTTTTAAACAGGTTCAGAAGTTCCATGCAATATTATCTACACTGGTCTAGATGCTCCAGGTGTTAGGCAAGTGACTTCATACAAAAAGCACACAGTAGGATCTTACAAGACTGAGCACAGCCATCAAAACCAGCTCTGGGCAGCATCAGAAGCTGTATTTAGTTTGTAAGTATATCTGCAATGACTCTCAGCATTCCAGAATCATGGTAGGCTTTAAATACCCCCCCAAAACCAGCAGGTTTGGTTACTGTGAAGCACCATCCTTCATGGTCATGCTGTTACCAAAGTCAAGAGCTAAGATATGACTTAAGGTGAGGAAGTCTTTTACACCTCAAACAACAGCAACTAGTGTCCTAGGACAACCACCTTCATTTTCACACACTAGACAGAGCCGGGCTTAGGCCTTCTCTGAACTGCTGGGAGGTCACTGCAGGTGACAGCCGTCGGCCTCTTGTACCCCCAGAGGCCACACACACTGCAGTAACCCTGCCCAGGTGTGACTGGTCTATGAGGACAGTGACTGCCCACCATGTGTAAATGTTCTTGTCAGGCTCTACCGAGTGTTCAGCTTGAGATCAAAGACAGGCTTTGGCTTCTTTCCAGACCAAAGCCAAAAGTCTCCTCTTGTGAAACACCAGGCATGGCTTTTATGTGGAATAAACACAAACTGCTGCTTTCAGTCAGGTTCTCCAACCTGTCTTCCTGTCAGCTCACAGGGAGCGTCAAGAAAGCCACTGCAGGGAGGATCTTGGTGTAAACGCCTGAATCTGGCCCTGCACAGGCACCTTTTTCTCAGTGGCCCAGGTCTGTGAACAGGGAAGTACACTGGTGCCAGCTGGTCTGAACTGGTATCAAAATCTACTTGTCATGCATTGAGTTTCTCAAGCTCTCCCTGCCACACGCATGTCACTTCACCTTTTCACCTTGCCTGCAAAAGGAACAGACACCAGCTCTAGCAGAGTGCCTTGGTGACCCGCCCTGGGAGCTCAGAGGCAGTCAGCACAGATGACACTTTGCTTTCTTCTCCCTACCACAGGCACGACTTCAGACCCAGATCCCTGTGATCACAACTATTTACCATCCAAATTCCATTAATTAAAATGTGAATACCCAAACTTGCTGACTGTCTGCCAAGACTAACCACCCTCCACCTCAGGTACTATCCCAACTGTGTGTAAACCTGTAGTAAGCCTGGAACATCTGAGAAGTCCTTTTCAGGGCTTTCTCTATTTCCCAGGTGAAAGTATGTGGTAGTTTCTAATTGCCACAGTGGTTTCTTCTCTATTTAAAGTAAAGGATGTAAAGGCATAGGTACATTGGTAGAGATCAATTTCTGGGTACACAGATTATACAGCAAGGAAGAGGAGCATTTGAATTTTTACACACCAAGTTTTACTTGAAGTTAATAGTTGCTTCATTATCCATTGGAGAAGTTTCCTTCTCTTACTGTCTGATACCTGCAAACACCTCCTACTCTTCTAACTAATGTCTCCGTGACAAATTGCACATCCATAGGATATATTTATAGGGAAAAAAGTTTTCCACCTATTTACTACCCACTCAACCATTACCACTGGGACTTGAATCAGCATTCAGAACTGCAGAGCAGCAAGAACAATGGAAAAGGGAGGAAAACAGAACTCTGAAGCAATTGGCATTTAATAAGAAACAGCAGTTTGCTTCAGCTGGTTTTAGAGGATCCATGGAAAAGACAAACCCCACAATCCACAGACGTTTCATTACTGAAATGAAACTTTGTGCTCATGGGGGCAAAGACTTGTTATTTCCTACAAGTTCAGAGTAAGTTCTTTATCTTTGGAGCCATGCAGCTACAAAGATCCTTCTACTGCTACTAATTTTTCTCCATGAGGTCAGGTGAAGCTCCCAGAAAAGAGCCTGGGAAGGAGTGAGGGAGGGACCAGAAAGGCCTGATTTGTTTCAGCTTTGTGTTTCTCCCATTTTCCTACATTTTCTGCTAATCCCAGGGCTGGTCAGACCTGTACAAGCACAGCCTTCACATCAAAAGAAGTTTCCCCACATCTCTCTTTATAACCAAAGTTTGCTTAAAACTGAGATGCAACTCTAGCCTGTCATCCATCACTGCTGGTGCAGCTTACAGCTTCAACACGCAGGCAAGATCACTGCAAGGAACACTTTTATCTTGTCAGTATTAGCTGGTCTGAAGTCCACACCATACTAGCCTGCAAACTATAGAGTGTTGTGAAGTCAGGCACAGGGCTTTATTACCTGAATTGCTCCCTGGCTTTTATAACCTCTCCCATAGTACCTTCCGCCTCTTCCAAAAGTTCTTATCACTGGAGTGGAAATAACTCCTCTAGGACGCCTGTAAGATGTGAGGAGAAGGGAGAGAGAAGAACACAGATCAGCTTTAGTTAAAATTGCTTCAAATTCAGTTTGCTGGAAGATCTTTTTTTCCTAGCTTTACTGTCAAGTGACTAACATTCACAGCTTTACAGAAGCAATGTGAGCAATTCAGAATTACAGGGTTCTGCTGCTTGCAAGTGCATGAAACCTAACAGACCTTTTGTTTTCATACCCTTAAGATGACTATTTCTACATTTCACTCTTAAAAAAAACAATAAATGAGTACTTTCAAGCTTTGCAAAAACATTTTCAGTGTCAGTTTACCCTTATGGTGCTTCAAAAACAGAGCTCATAATACTTTCTCTTTAAAAAATACAAAGCAATTGGAACCATTCATAAGGCCATTTCTCCCATTTAATAACACATCCCACGTACAAACATGCCAGACAGAAGAAATCAGATAAAAGAAAAGAAGACAAAATACAAAATTGCTTCAGTTTTGATGGGAGAACACAAAATTATCTAAGAACCTGAGGGGAAAAGGAGGCTTCAGCCAGATCTGACATAGCAATTTATCGAGTTTGGATGCTTTCAAATGGAGACTTCCAACCAGGACACATCAAGTGGTGGCTTTTTCATCTGATTCAATAAAGATCAGATCAAAACAAAACTTCACTTAACTAAAACTATTTTAATGCCATCAATTGCAGAAACTCAGCTTCCTTATCCTTATGTCAAGGACTGCCTCTCACCTAGAAAGTCGTTCTGTTTTGGCTCCCAGAAACACAGGACTGCTCTGCTTTGCTCCCTAATTCACTGCCCCATACCACAAGGTCCCAGCACCAACACTGACATCTCTCAAGCTGGCACAGAGCGGCCAGATGCTGCATCCAGCCCCAGTTTCTAAGCTGTGCGGGCTGCAATTGCCCAGTTTGTGACTCTGGCAACGCAGGGCAGTCACAGTTCAACCACATCTCATTTGCCATCTACCCAGCAACCTCATCAGCTGTCTGAGCTGTACTGAAATCTGCATGAAGAGAAGGGAAGGTTTGCTGGAGTGCTCCTACCTCCCCTGCTGCTCTGCTGGGAAACCTGAGCTGACTCAGTGCAGAAACACTGCTCTCTGCCATGGAGTCTTCTCACACAGGCTGCAGATTCCCACACTGAGCAGTAAGAAATTAAATACTGAGATTTAAAAGCAACAGTGAAGGATAAACAGGAAAGGGCTGTGTTTGATACTTTCACTCCCACTGCATTCCTTCCAAAGGTTTTAACAGGGCTTACCTATCCCACTTAGAACCATAGAATCAACCAGGTTGGAAGAGACCTCCAAGATCATCCAATCCAACCTAGCACCTAGCCCTATCCAATCAAGTAGACCATGGCACTAAGTGCCTCATCCAGTCTTTTCTTGAACACCTCCAGGGACAGTGACTCCACCACCTCCCTGGGCAGCCCATTCCAATGGCAACTTGCTTTTTAACAAGGTGAAAGTGTGCCCTTCAGAGAGCTGAATAAGATTTTTTCTACTCAGAAAAATCAGACTTAAATCCATTGATGGATTGAAGCCAGTAGAAAGCAGCTGGTCTGATTTCACACAACAAGAACAACATCCAAGTTCCGTGTTGCACAGAGACAATGGTGACATGGTGACAAAGCCTGACATGATCTCCTCAGCTGAAATAGATAAAGAAATGAAACAGAAGGCTGCAGGGCTAGGAGATGAATTGCAGGCAATGTCCTGTGCAGTTTCCTGGTGGAGTTCTTTCTGCCAACAAGGACCCCAGCCTTTTAAGCTGCCTGGACTGAGAGCACCACCATCAGTGTGCCTTCCTAGCAAGTGTTATTTTTAGTACCAACTGGCACAACAACCACAATACAAACACACACACACAAAAGAGAAGCTCCTGGCAGCAGTCTTTCCTTCTCTAATTTTAGTAATGCCTCATGTAAAGAATTTAACATCAGTGATGATCTGATGGAAACAAGATCTGCCATTGACAGTTGTCCTGTCTTTCAGAGGTGACAACTTGCACCCAAAGGTAATGTCAGCTATTTGATCTCCTGACTACAAAGCTACTATTGGAGATCTCAGTTTCTTCATCACAAAGGTCCTTCCAGGAGCAGTTACATCCTTTCAGTGATCTGATCACTTCCCAGGTAAGGAGGGCTCTCAAATTAGGACCTTGCCAGTCTTAGTTCCTGGCTACTAATATATATGGGTAAGCTTTTCTGTGCAGGAAGCCAACGGCACAGCAGAAATGTAAGCCAGATCTGTGCCTCCAGACCATCACATGGGGGCCTCAGCCAGACAGCAGTTGAGGCAGGTCACTCTAAATGACACAGATGTGTTTCCAGACTGCATTTAACTGAAGAAAAGCAACAAGCTCTGTAGACAGGTTCTTCTGTTCATGGATTCTCATAGAAACAGAACCTGGGAGCACTCACTAATCTCATTTAAATGGTGACAAATGGCATTTCATCCACTGAAACTAAGGAGTCAAAATACCCAAAAGCACCTAGTGCCTTATCACACACCTTAGCTTAGCCTTGGTCTCTGCTGTTCCCCTGGAAGAGCACTCGAGTCCCAGGGACCCAGCTAGCCGGCACAATTAGCTAACAGTTGTTGGAAGCACCTAAGCACTGGATGCTTATGATCTGGCAACTGAATCCTGTTCTACAGAATCGAGTGTTCCTGCCAAAATTCACTTCCCTCAAAACATGGACTCTGCTCTCACCCCAATCCTGCTTTCCACTGAACCTTTTAGTCTTTGCTTGTGTTGTTCCTAGCTCTCCCTGTACCCACACCAGCAGCTTCTTCCTATTCTCGCAGGGCACCAGATTCAGCCATTTCCTCCCTCAGCTCAACAAGACAGATATTCCAGCTGCTGACTCTAGCACTATGCTTTACACTGCACATTTCATTTGATTAATGGATAGAGAGGCAATCATACAGTTTAGACTTGCTCCTTCAGACTGCTGTTTCCTAGCTCAAGAAGGCACAAATGTACCTACACTACTCCATTCCTTTAGCAGAGTTGAAGACAGACATAATACATAAATCACTTTACTTTGGGATTGTCTCCTCTAATAGATACAGTCCTAATTAAAGGTAAGGCACAGAATGATTAAACCTATGGAAAAAACCAAACCAAAACAAAATAACCAAACCAAGAATCTTTAAAGTAAAGGCCTAGATAACTCTTGTAACAAAATATTTCCTTTTCAGCAATGTGCACCTGTAATTTCAGCTGTAGGGAAATGAAAAGGAAAGGCTGAAGAAATTAATATTCTTTTAAGCACATCTCTCATCACAACTGTAGCACAGAACTATTAAACCTAGAAGTGTCCTTCAGGTGTTTTCTGCTTCACAGAAGAATTGCATAATGAGGTTATTAAAAACTTTTATCATACAACTTAATAAATGTTCTACCGTGGCATAGAAAATGAGTGCTGAAAAGAGTCTGGGTTGGGTGTAATCTATTTATTGATCCTGTGGAAGAGAAAGCCCCCAAAATCACAGAATTAACCAGGTGGAAGAGACCTCTAGGATCATCGAGCCCAACCTATCACCTAACCCTTCTAATTAACTAAACCATGGCACTAAGTGCCTCATCCAGCCTTCTCTTAAACACCTCCAGAGATAGTGACTCCACCACCTCCCTGGGCAGCCTATTCCAATGCCAATCACTCCTTCTGTGAAGAATTTCTTCCTAACATCCAGCCTAAACCCGCCCTAGTGCAGTTTGAGGCTGTGTCCTCTTCTGTCACTGAGACCAACCCCCACCTGGCTATAACTTTCTTTCAGGTAGTTGTAGAGAGCAATAAGGCCTCCCCTGAGCTTCCTCTTCTCCAGGCTGAACAACCTCAGCTCCCTTAGCCTCTCCTCACAGCCCTGCTCCAGCCCCCTCACCAGCCTTGGTGCCCTTCTCTAGACAGGTTCCAGCACCTCAACACCTTTCTTAAATTGAGGGGCCCAGAATCGGACTCAGTACTCAAGGTGTGGCCTGACCAGTGCTGAGTACAGGAACAGAATGACTTGCATGGTCCTGCTGGACCATCTTCTGCTGGAAGTCATCTTCTCCTGTAAGTCATCTTCTCCTGTCTGTGTATGCATGTGTCTCTCTGTGTATATATATGTATAAAATTCAGAGTATGAATTTTACCTGCATATCAAAATGTTTACACTCATCTGAGTAACTGATTAAAAACATCTCCAAACCAATGAGAAGAACTTCTACTCCCTGGGTACAGTTTACTTAATGCACATGTGCTTGCATCCAATTTCCAATGCCCTTCAGCTTCTCCCTCTTTTACTTTTCTGCCCCATCAGCAAATTGCACACTCCACAAGACTGCACTTACCCTCTGGATGGGCCTCCCACAGACACAACCTGCAGAGGAAACGGTCCTCTACCCCCTCGTCTGCATCTGCTTCCAGCCCAGTGGCCGACTACAGTGCCGGCAATTTCAAGTTTCCCTCCCTGAGAAGGAATAGGTTGGACTCCTGCACATAAAAGCAAAAGCAAACTTTGACCTTCACAATCGTAACATTAAAGTCACAAATACATGGGAAAATTGGTATGCCCAGATGGTATCATTTACACTGTTTCCTCTTTTGACACTGGCAGAGTCTCTCTCATTCTGCAGTCTTTCAGAGGTCTTTCTTTCCCCCCTTGTATCAATTCTGGAAAATGAAATGACCTTACATGAGCCCTTCACTTGCAGGAGCTAAAAATATACTTTAGAGAAGCATTAAAGAACTAAAGTGAAATTTTACAAGCTGTCTGAAGAGTGTTTTTTCTCCCCCTCTTGCATTCCTACAATTGTTTCAGTTGGAAAAGACCTTTAAGATCCTCGAGTCCAACCATTCTCTAACTCCACCACATCTGGTGTGTACTTAATGAAGAAGTGATTTTTGCAGGTTTAAAGGCACTTTTAGTTAACCCCTAGTTCAGCACAGGACACACAGACTGCAATTGCTATCATCAATTTACTAGGCAGATCTGTGCTAACAGAAGTTGGCATAAAAGTACAGCATTGAAAGTGTAAGAGGTAGAATTAGCTTTCCCCTACCAAGAAAGCAGCTAAAGTGGCAGCTGTCTACAATATAAATCCACTTTATACTCAAGTTGCTGTGTTTTGCCCTTAAAAATCAGCTCTGGGGCGTAACACAGATTTTGAGAAAGCCAGGTAAGTGCAGCTGAGCCAGATGTGACTGGTGGGACCATCAGCACTGAGAGGGTTACGGACACAGCCTTGGTGCAGCTGTGATTTAGTCTTCAAAGATGAATATGCTAGGAACTGATTAAAGGCAAAAAGGTTCACGTTCCCCCATCCAGGCCTTCTGGCTTCAATGGCACATGGAGTACAGGGGCAAAGTTATTCACACAACCAAGCACTAGAGGGATGTTCGCCCTTAAGATAAAAGCTCAGAGGCCAGAAAGAACAGCTAAATCCATGGGAAGTTTTTGACCATATATGGGGGGTTGGAATTAATGCTTCCATTGTGCCACCTTGTACAGGAGGTGGGCAGCAGGCACACAGGTAGGTAGGTAAGTAGATAAGTAAATCCCATGCCTGTGTCCACACCAGCAAAGGGATAAGCAGGGACACCCAAGTCAAGGACTTCTATGTTGAGCTGGTCTTGCAATAGCTCAACTGCCCCCAGTTTTAGAGGGTAACTGTTAATACAGCCAAGCAAAGTTGAGCTGATTACAGACTCCATCCTTGCAGCTTGCAGCACAAGAGACAGACCATCTCCTTGGGTTTCACAGCTACCCTGTAATTTGCAGGAGGGGTTCTAGGCATAAAAGAGGCTGGTGCCTGGGGGGCTTGCGGCAAGGACCTGGGAGAGCAGAGCGGAGAGCAGCCTGGGCAGGCTCTAGAGAGGTAGAGCTGAGACAGTTAGGGAGAAAGGGAGACTGGCAGTCAGCAGGAAAGCCTCAGACCAAACCATGAAGTGAAGGAAGCTGTTGCCAGAAGCTCTAAGAAAAGGGGTTTGGGTATAATTACCGCCCTGAAACTTGCTAGTCCTGTTGCTGTCATTGCCAGAGAAGGCTCCGGAGTGTCCTGCCGCTGCCGCCACCCGGAAGGCCCGGTAAGTGCCTGTGGCTACTGTTTCCCCATAAGGGCCTCCGAAGCCATAGACTCCTGTTAGACCCAGGGTAAAGAAAGACACGGGAAAAGCTGTGAGGGGGCCAAGCATCCGGGAAGGCCCCCAGCAGAGACACTGCTGCCTCCTTCCACCCTTCCAGAGTCAGCAGAGGGCCAGGCTCTTGCAGGTACTGCTGTGCAGGAGCAAGCCACCACCGCCCAGGAAGCCCTGGCCGAAGCTGTCCTGCTGCCTTAGTGAGCATGGGGTCTCTGATCCTTTGGGACAGGCATCCTGACAGCATGGTGAGCGCTGCAAAGGCTTGTGACAAGTTCTGGGCAATGAGGTCTGAAGGCTAGAGTTGTGGCACCCCAAGAACTCCCAACATCCAGTATCAACACACCTATAGGCCATGGTACTGGAGAGATTTAGAGAAGGGGAATGAATCTAGAAACAGCCTGGAATGGTTTTATCAGCATTTACACACTCGAGGGTGCCAATGGTTAAATGACTGTAGCAAAGCAGAGAGGGCCAGGGAGGAAAGGTTGTCTTCGACCCTGAGGGTTAAACTGTATCCATTCATTTGGGCATGCTTAATATTTATAAACATCAGAGTTTTGAGGCAGAGTGCAGTGCAATAAGAGCCTTTTCATGTCACCCAATGTTGATCCATTCCTCTTTTCTATTTCCTAGAGCAGCAGTACAAATATTTTGATCTGGCACAGTTACTAACCATCCTGATGGGAATACTCAGCAATACAACATATTCCATATTGCTAGGCTGTGGCTAATGAAGCTAACAACCAAGTGCAGTGACTGGCACATGCCAACACGTGCCAGCTGCTTGCTTTGATGGATGTTCCCCGCAAAACTGCAGGGGCAAATCAGTTTGGAGTTCCGGGAGAGGGAAAGGCAAGGTAACACCAACACATTCCACACTGCTGCCCCAGCACTTACCAGCAAAGCCTCTCCCCCTGCCCTGAGGTGGTGGGACTGGCCCAAAGTGTCGAGGATACATAGAAGCTGGATAGAAAGGCATGGCAGGTGGAGGTGGGAAAGGGAGAGGATGGTTCTGCCTGGAGAAATTTAATCCTTCTAGGATGCTCTGTCGCATCTTTTCAACCTTGGCTGCCTGCTCAGCCTGTGAATGAGGAGAAGGTCACAGAAGTTAAAATTCCAATTTCAATTGCATCAAGCTACATTTACAAAACAAATCCAAAGAAAGTAGAAGAGCAGCAGAATGGGTAACTACTGCAAGCAGCTTCCAGAAAGCTAGCCAGAAAATTACAGTCATCTCTCTTGCAGATTACTACTAATAGTTCACTGACATTGGAACTGTTGGTAAGAAAATCTTTATGCGTTGACAGAGAAGTGGGAGTTTAAATCCTGAGACCTCTTAGAAGTTGGTAATGCAGAAACAAGTCAAAAAGGCTTTTTCAGGAAGAAACTGAGAAACTTCTGTCTGTAGTCTCCTGAACACTTAAAGCAGCCCTTTACCTTAAATAGCAATTGTCACAAACAGGGACTGCAAAACAAAGTCTCTGTACAGAGGCTAAAGCACACTTGGAGGCTATAAACCTGAGAGGCACCACAAGCATTATCAATATTTAATCTATGAGCAGTGTCCCCTGAGTCAGAAATCATAGAATAGCTTTGGTTAGAAAAGCCCTGTAAGATTATTGAGTCCAAACCTTTTCTAACTGTACTGGTAAAGGCTGAGGCTAAACCACGGCCCTCAGCACCACATCTTTGCCTCTTTCAGACGCCTACAGGGGTGGGGATTCAACCACCTCCCTGGGCAGCCTGTGGCAGTGTCTCACCACCCTTATGGGTAAAGAACTTCCTAACATCTGATCTAAACCTCCTCTCCTCTATCTTGGATCTGATCTCTCAGTCTGTATCACTACCTGACACCCTAAAAAGTCCCTCACCAGCTTTCTTGTAGGTCCCCTTCAGATACTGCAAGGCCACAACAAGGTCTCCTCAGAACCTTCTCCTCTCCAAACTGAACAACCCCAACTCTCTCGGCCTGTCCTCCTAAGAAAGCAGCTCCAGCCCTCTGATCATCCTTCCCGGCCCTCCTCTGGACACACAGCAGCACCTCCAGATCTTTCTTTTAATGGAGGCTTCAGAATGGGACAGTGCTCCAGGTGGAGTCTCGACAGAGTGGGGCAGAGAGGGAGAATCATCTCCCTTGACCTGCTGGCCACACTTTCTCTTGATGCAGCCCAGGATCTGGTGGGTTTCCTGGGCTGCAGGTGTCCACTGTCAGCTCACATTGAGCTCATTTGTTCACTGCATTGCAACTGCACTCAACTTTCAGTTTCTGGGGAGAAAACCCCAAAACCTTTCACCTCCTGTTTCTCTTTTAGAAGCAGAGAGATGAGCAATGAAGTAAACACCTCAGCCACGTGACCCCTGGCAGCCACGGCTGCTCTGTCCCGCTCCCCAGGCTACACACCTGACCATCACAGAGGTCAATGAGCGGAACTTTCTCCCGGCTTGCTTTGATGAGCTTGGTCTGGAATAATTTTCCATCAAAATACATCCAGGGACAGCAGTGCTCCCACGGGATGGGCTGGCCGCAGGCGTCGTTGGCGAAGAGCGCCATGTCGACACCGCTCATGAACAGCGCAGACAGCTGGATTCCTCGGGGGTCCAGGTTCTCGATCTGTTCGGAACAATGGGCAGTTTGGAGAGGTCAGCAGCAGCTGGAGACCAAAGCCGCTCCAATAGTTTGCACAGAGAACCAGGTTGGAAGAGGCCTCAAGGATCGCCTGCTCCAACCTTTCCCATCCCATCCTGCTTCTCAAGTCTCCAACCTGAACGCTGGCACAGATGCCTGAGAGCTCAAGACTGGCACAGAAACACCCAAGGCACCTCCTCAGAACTCTTAAACCAGCACAACGTTCACTGCTGGTCAGAATTCTCACACGAGAGGGCCAATCTGACTGGAAGGAATATACCACCTGAACGTGCACAACTGCCACACTCAGGAAGCCTGCTGGGCCCATCCTTCCACTCCAGAGGAGAGAAATAAAATCAAGCCTCTCTATTTTCTCAACAATGCTTATTCTAATTTATCAATCTCTAACATTAATGTCTAGTATTTTCATGGTTTACCTCAATTTACTATCAAGCAGTCAGCAAAACATCTTAAATACTGTGATGGTTTGGGTATCCCCTGCCCCCCACACTTTTAGAAATCGCCCAGACTAGACTCAGTCGGCTCTGGTTACTCTGTGGCATGGAACCATGGAAGATGCAAACTTTGGCTGCATTAGATCATTGATAAATACGCAGGGCATAGGTTTTCAAAGCAAGGGAAGGCTCTGAAGACACTTGTAGGAAATCAGCAGCAAAAAAATGCCCCTAAAAACATATTTCAAATAATCTTGTGCAAAGTTTCAAGTCTGAGCTCAGTGTCAGCATTCGGTTTTTCTTCCCAGGTATCACATTTCCCTCCCAGCTCCTTCAGAATGGATTTTTCTATTAGCTTGGCTCAAGATTGTGCTGCTGGAGTGTCTCTTACTGACGCAGCGATGCTTACACGTATGGCAGCTCTGGTTAGGATGCAGGCTAGAGACACAAAGGCAGAGTTTAAACGGTGAATAGCTGGTGGTGGAAGGAAAAAGGATTTGCTTGCAGAGAATGTATTTATAGCTCTGGCATAGGAAAACAGCACTGCAAGTGTTCTCTGCAATACTTCTGAAAATATCAGCCCGTTCTTGGGAACACTGGCAAGGCCTTGGCATTAAATGTTGAAATTGAACTGCATTACCTTGCTTATGCACAAGCAACCTTTAAGATGTGAAGACTATCCAGTTCATTTTGCAGCTGTGCAGCTGGGTTCAAACTCAGCTGCTGTCTTTCTGGCCCACTTCAACAAAAAAAAGAAGCAGCAGCTTCAGGTGAAGACAGTAACAGCATCCCACCAAACACTTCCTCTGTTAGTTGCCCAACATAGAACATGGCAACGATACAAGTTACTCTTCAGGAAACAAGTTACAACTAAAACCTGGAGAGCAATTTATGTTGAACAGAAACATTGTCTAATGCATCCTTGTTGCAATGGAGAAGGAAAACTCTCTGGGGACTCCTTTCTTAGACCTGAGACCAGCAATTTTCACAGCGGGGTTTCCTCCTCCTTGCATCAAATGAGGCAAGACTTTTGCTGACTCTTACAGATAGCTTTGCCAAAATCTCTGCCCCTAGATGTCATTAGATCATTGTGCTGTGCTTTGAAAACAGACACTGAGGACTAAGTGGCTGACACACTGCTGTCCAGCCCTGCCTGGAAAATGGACACTGAAGGCTAAATGGCTGACATACCCTTGTCCAGCCTTGCCTGTAGAACTCCCACTGGAATGTCCACCAATGCCCACAGGCACAATCACTCGGTCCTGGGGAGTCTGGCATAGATGACTTGAACCATGCTCTCACAAGGCTTTAAAAGGCTCTCCACTACACTCTGCTTAGTCCAACACTTGCCCCTCACGCAAGCTATGTACTTTCTTCTGAACACACAGGCCAGCTTGCTGTCACTGAAGACAAAGCAATGCTCTTCATACAACACAAACAGTTTCTTTGGACCAGAGTCTCTAGGGTTCTTAAGGACTCAGTAAGCACGCAGGGCCTCCAGCATCCTGAAAAGGAGTTGCAGCAAACATCTGAATGGGTCTTCTGATTAGCAGGATCTACATTTAGGCTGCTTTAAAGAAATCTGCCACAGTGAGTAGCACTCAAACACATTTCTAACCCACGTCAGCAGCCAGGTCATCCCTATGTGCTGAAGCAAACAAGCAGCTCTACAGATATTCATCAGGTGTTCACTACAGCTGTCTTCCTTCCCTGGTTCTTCACATCTTTTTCAGCAATGAGGAGGGGGACACAAGTAGATGTCTTCCTGTTGGGTCTTATTAATATGCTGTTGACATCCATTCTTTGGCACATGGCAAGAGAGTTTTGTTCTTCTGTTAGCTCTGTCACTGCTACTGCTAACACGTGAATTCACTTCTTGTTGTGTGACAAGTTCAAACATGCTCTGAAGTGGGTTGTTTTCTTCTCCTCACATTTATTAGTAATTCTAAGATCTGGGTTTCCACAAGCAGACTGATTTGGTTTAAGGACTAAGGTTGAACTCCTTGCCAGAGTACTACATGCAGGAATGCAACCTAGACTCTGCCCACCACACACAGCAGAAAAGTAAGTCACTTGGCTGGCTTTGGGAATGGCTCTGTAGACTTGGCACTAGTGGCAAAATACTGCTTAGAGAAGTCTAGATTTTGTGTGAGATTAGTTATTGTTTCTTCTGAGAAGAGCAGTGCCTCTCTGCAGTCTGTGCCTGTGAACGGAACAAATCTGGCAAACAAGCACCTTCCTCTCCTTGCAGATTTAATGACAGCAGCACCTACCCAGACACTGCTGGGAGCAGAACTGGGCAGCAGACTCATGACCTGAGCCCCCTAGCACCTGAAAGAATCTCTGAAATGCCTTCTTCACCATGAGGTGTGGTGAAGTGATGAGCATCTTACCTCCTTTGTGATGTTGATCATCAGTGCAGGCAGGAGGTGAGAGAGATCATTTCCAGATGTGCATTTCCTATACATCCTAACACCTCCCAAAGCTTCCAGCCATCAAATACACTATTGGGCCTAACATACATTATGCAGAAAATTATTTCCATACAGAAAAATGCTTGCTTAAAGAACTTGCTTAAAGGACTGCATTCTACTGTTTTCTGCAGAGAGCTTCATAGTTCTGAAGAAAATTTGAAGAGCAAACAACGCAAAACCCAGATTTTGTCTCTTACAGCTCAAAGGCTAGAAGAGGAAACCAGTTTCAGTGTGAGCAGAGGAAGGTTGAGTGGAGAAATCTCTGAGTGCCAGGATGTTGCACATATAGACAGCCTGTTGCACTTTATTTGTCAGCTAAACAGCTCTCCATCAGTTGGAAGGTTTCATTTCATGCAACACTGCTGTGTTTGAAAAAATTACAACATTTGAGCTGAACTTTTTTAATCCTCAAAAGAATTCTGTCTCCAATTCCGTGAGTATTAACACACTCTTCCTTTTCTTCCTTCTGCATTTTCCCCCTCATGATTATGCAACTTTCTCTTTATTTCTGCACTTGGCTGCAAAAATCTGGATGCTGAATCAAGACAAAATACCCAGGTTGGTATTTCGATTACTTTGATTCAAAATCAGCCACACATGGAAGAAATCTTTTTGTCTTCTCAACAGAAGCACATCTGATTCAAACATCGAAGAGAGAATTCCTCAGGAAACTGTAAGCAAAGGCTGTGCAGCTCAGAAGACGTTTGAGACTTCAGTTGCCTATCCAGCCAGTGAAGCAGAACCGATTCATGATCCTTGCAACACTCCACAGCACTACACCTAACACTGTGGGAAGGCTTTTAGTGAGGTAGCCACATACACATCACTCACTACTAACAACGGATCATCTGAGGATAAATCTCTTAATTATGGAAGTTCTAGTTCCACATTACCTTGAGTTCCTGAAGCTGGTCAGGTTCATACAGCTTCGGAGACAACGCCTGGGCAAGAAAAGCATCGAGTTCCTGGCGGCGAAGTATCCGAACCCCCGGCCACTGTACCATATACCTGCAGGGGAAGGGCTGCATCACTCACAAGCTTCAACAGGTACATCAAGTGGTGTTCTACATGATCACAACTCAATAGAAACAGCTCCTTTGTTGAACAGACTCGTTTCGACTGTTCAGCCTGGAGAAGGCTCCAGGGAGACTTCAGGGCAGCCTTCCAGGATTCAAAGGGGGCTGCAGGAGAGCTGGAGAGGGACTTGATACAAAAGCCTGTAGTGACAGGTGAGGGGGAATGGTTTCTAACTGGAAGAAGATGGATGGAGATTAGACATTTGTTCTTCTCCATGAGTATGGTGAGGCACTGCAACAGGTTGCCCAGAGAAACTGTTGAAGCTCCAAGCCTGCAAATGTTAGAAGCCAGGCTGGATAGAACTTTGAGCAACCTGATCTAGTAGGAGGTGTCCCTGCCCATGGCAGCAGGCTAGAAGTGGATGAGCTTCAAGGTCCTTTCCAACCCAAACTATTCTATGAGGCTAACATTGCATAAAGGCATGAAATGCATAGACTGCATTCTATGATTTGAACAGCTAAAACACTAAAAAAGGCTAAAACACTAAAAAGATTTTAAGATCAAATATCCTTCCATTCCTGTGGAAGAGCTTCTGGCTGTGAATCAGTTGTGCAAACCTTGCTTTCAGTGAGGAAGGGGAGGACAGATCATCAAAAAGTTTAAAACAGAAGTGGATTCTGACACATCTAAACATAAAATAATCTAAAGATGAACGGTCTTTATAAAAAAAAGATGAATGGTAAAAGGACTTTGTGACCATATTTTCCACATTAGGCATTACACAGACATTGTCTATCTGGTGACTTTAATGCTCACCATGTCTTAATGAGCAATTTCTGTATGACACAAAGTCATAGGAGAGAAACATACTATTAGTGGTTTGAAATCAGAGCAGAACAGATTCAGATTGGATGTTAGGAACAAGTTTTGCACCGTGAGGGTAGCGGAACAGTGGAGCAGGTTGCCCAGGTCAATATTCAAGGTGAGCCTTGACAGGGCTCTGGGCAAGCTGCAGGAGGGTTGGACTGGTTGACCTCTGGAGGTCTCCTCCACCCCATTTCAAATGAAAGGAGGAGCTCTGCTTTAAGATACCATTTGAACTATTTTCTGGTATATTTGCTATTTCGTAAGAAGAGAAAGATGAGATTTACTGCTCACAAGGGAAGAAAAGTGTCAAACAGAACTAAAGGCTAACTGGCATTTATCCCTCTGAGCAATGGCTAAGTCTGTCATAGGCACCATGCTAACCTGGGATTCTGCCAGAATTTTTAGGCTAGTTGGATTGAAACAATCACCTCTTCCCAACAAGGTAATTATCTCTCCAACCCTCAGTCCATTTTCTATATGAAAATTAAACAGGCAACTGGTTTGGACCTTGTTACTTTCTCTTTGAAAAACTGAAGTACAGAATGAGTACTGCAACTGGTGGTTGTTATCATCTTAACTAGAGGACCAATTCAAACACAGGGAACTGAATGCATAAATAGCAGAACCCTGCATCTTGGCAAACTGCTATGCAGCTGCTCTCTGATGAACTCTCACTTTCGCTTTTTTAACTACACCAACATAGCCTTCAAGAGCCCAAACCTTATTTGTTAGTAAGGTGAAGCCTAGCATATAGTAAAGGTGAACAAATTCAAATGCTACAGTGGCCTCTTAGCAACCTAAGATTCTTTTTGTCCTCCTCCCCCCACTCCTCCAGTGCCTGAAGCAAGAAACACTGATTATACATCATGTTTTTAAGACCCAGCAGCAACATTCTACAAGCAAAACAGCCTCCTTCTTGTGATGTTGCATGTATGAACAAACGCTTTCTCTGCTCATGCTTTAATACCAAGTTAAATATGTCAGAGAAGTAATAGGCTCAAGCCTTGCCTCGGTTCTGTTTCACCTTCAGGGGACACTGACCTTAGCACACAGCAGAGCACCATAAGATGAGTGGGCACGTTAGTTGGGTTGAGCATTGCTGGTGTATCTGATCTCATACAGGCCAAGAACGCCCTCATTCTTCGGTTCTTGTCTTCCACTGCTTTTCCCAGCCACAGCTTCTTCAGATTAGGACAGGTCCATTCCCTGAATGCAAGTGCTTCCACCAGCTCAGGGGTCTGAGGAGACTTTCCTTTGTAAGCAGCCCATTCTTTAATGATCACTGGTGAAACTGCAGAACAGCAACAGTGAAAAGAAAACACGCTCAGTTAAAAAGCAGCCTGCAGTTCAAACTGTCTGCAAGAGAGTCTGATCTGAAGGGCTTCGCTTTGTGACAGCTACCAGTGCTCTGGGTGACACTGCCAAACTCTGGATGGAGCACCTTTCACCTGCCAGCCCTTACAAATCAAGCAAACCAGGTGGACATGAGGAAAGTGACATTAACCCTTTCAACTTCACATGCAACATAAAGGCACCACATGGATTCTTCTAGAATGAACAGCATCATCTGACAAAGCTTTTCCCCTAAGTATCTGGGTCACGATCCAAAAACACAGTAAGAAATAAAGGTAGGAATAGAAATATATTCCATCTGTGGTCTCTTCAGGAAAACATGATCCCAGAGATTTTAGTCACATCACCTTTAAAACTTACACTCATAGAACAGCTTTGGTTGGAAAAGACCTTTACAATCACTGAGTCCAACCATTCTTTTAACTCTGCCTAGGCTGGGGCTAAACCATGTCCCTCAGCACCACACCTCTGCCTCTCTGAAACACCTGAAGGGATGGGGATTCAACTACCTCCCTGAGGACCTCTCTTCCAGTGAAAAAGTTTCTTAGAGAATCACAGAATCATTGAGGCTGGAATAGAGCTCCGAGATCACCAAGTCCAGTCTATGCCCTAATACTACCACATCAACCAGACCACGGCACTAAGTGCCACATCCAGTCTTGCCTTAAACACCTCTAGGGATGGCGACTCCACCACCTCCCTGGGCAGTCCATTCTAGTGTCTAAGTACTCTTTCCAATAGAAAGTGCTTCCTAAAATCCAACCTAAACCTCCCCTGGTGCAGTTTCAGGCCATGCTCTCTGTTCTTCGCAGAAGTTGTCCAGCCTAACCCTCCACTGAAACATCTACAGGCCATTTCCTCTCATCCTACCACTTCTTAATTGGGAGAAGAGACCAGCTCCAACCTCCTTTCAGGTAGCTGTAGAGAGCCTCTTCTCCAGACCCTTCACCAGCTTTGCTGCCCTTCTTTGGATATGCACCAGCCCCTTAATGTCCTTCTTGGGAGTGAGGGCCCCCAAACACAGCAGAGTTTGTTCGTAGCTGCTCAGCTGCTGCAGTGAAGGAAGGTATCCTATGGGTGGGTTTGCTGTTGTGGGGCTTTTTGCACACAAGTTTTACAAACATGACTTTTAAAAGCAGGGTAGTGAATGGAAAGGCTTTTGTGGTGAAGAGAGGAGCAGTTCTGTCTGCCAAGCTCCTTTCCATCCGAAGCTAAAGAGACTCTTCAACTCAATTTGCTGCTAAATCATCTCCTTTTTATGCTGGAAGACAACCAAACAGAACACAAGTTCAAAACAAAAAGCAAAGTCAAGAGTGAGTAATGATACCTTTGGCCTTGGAATGACCCCAAATTTGACACAGCTCAAAATGTGTTTGCAGCCTTAACTCAGAGCCCAGTTATGTGGTGTGGAAAGATTCAAGGAGCTTGTTAGTGAAGCTTCAGGTTACAGCCTGCAGAGATTCAATTGCAGGAGCACAGATCTGCTCTTTCTGCTGGAAATCTCGGTCACAGATCAAGCAGAGTAGCACAGGTGCCAGACAGCCCTTACAGCTAAAAAGTCTTCTTCAGCAATCAGACATTAGCCTTACAAGTAATTTTATAGTTAGGACAGGCAAACCATGACAGGGGTGGTGACTGGGACTAGAAATGGACCCTCCAGAACATACCAAAGCCCTCTTTTGCTTCTCTGGAATAACATTAGTCCAGCATTACAGCTGCAGTTTGTAGAGCTCAGGGTAAGTTCTATCCAGACAACATGAAGCAATGAACATAAATATTCTGATATATTTAGTTGGTAGCCTCACTACAAAATCATGTTCTATTTCGGTTGCTACCAGTTTTCTATGCCACCAAGCTATGTAAGATGGCTGTAACAGCCAGCAGAGCCACTCCATTACTGAAGCAGAGCTTAGCATTCAGATTTTCACTCCATGCTTAGGCCTGGAACAGTGAACACGAACAAATAAAAGGATGGATTTTATGTTGGCTTTCAAAGACTGAATTGCATTAGGTCTCAGAAGCAAGAGACACAGATCACAGGACGCTGGGGTTGGAGGGGACCTCTGGATATCATTCAAGTCCAAATCCACATCCAGGCAGGGCTGGAAAGTCTCCAGAGGAGACTCCACAATCTCTCTGGGCAACCTGCCCCAGTGGCCTGTCAACCCTTATGGTAAAGAAGTTTTTCCTCATGTTGAGGTGGAACTTCCTGTGCTACAGTTTCCATCCATTGCTCCTTGTCCTATCCCAGGGCACAAGTGAGCAGAGGCTGTCCCTGTCCCTTCCTTCCTCACCCCCAGCCCTCAGATATTGATAGACATTAATCAGATCCCCTCTCAGTCTTCTCCTTTCCAGTCTAACCAGCCTCAGAGCACTCAGCCTTTCCTCATCAGGCAGTGCTCCAGTCCCTTCAGCATCCTTGTAGCCCTCTGTTGGACTCTCTCAAGTAGATCCCTGTTGCTCTTGAACTAGGGAGCCCAGAACTGGATGCAGTATCATAGATGGGGGCTCACCAGGGCAGAGTAGAGGGAGAGGATCTGCTGGACACACTCTTTTTAAAGCATTTGAGCCCTCTGAACAAATAGGAAGTGTGAGGCTACTATGCAGAACACTTTAATCTGTGTGTTAGCAGTGAAAAAGCCTCAAACTGGTGACAGCTGACATAGAATAGTTGTGTTCTGGAGCTCTTCCTTTCCTTCAACTACCTTTTGCTGGTGGTGGTGATGCCACTAGCTACACTCCATTGTTCAGTTCGAATGCCCAGGTAGATGCAAACTCTGTGCATAACACATCTAAGCCCCCTCAGATGCCCAGCTCCTCAGCTCCTCCAACTCCTGTAACAGCAGACAGCAGCACAGGGACATGGCTGTACAGAACACAAACCTTTCAGTACTGTTTCTTTCCCACATGAAGACCTCAGGCTTAGAAGAAGGGACTGTTTTGTATCTGTGTTTTCTCACTGCAACCCAACATTCAGACCTGGTTCAAAGATTTAACCTGGGAATGACAACTTCCACAACCCTATGAAGTTGAGGCCACAGGAAGAGGACCCCCAGTTTGCTCCCTGTAGACGTCACACTGAAGATCCACCCTAACTTCAAAATTCTGCAAAGTAATGCTTATTTTGGGAAAGTTACCCATGCCTCTTGCAGAAAGCTGTAATAAGAAGTCACTGTGAATGATGAGCATGAGGAATTGCAGCTCTCAGTCGACAAGGAACTGCAGCACTGTTCACCTAAATTTAGCATTTGACTTAACAGATGAATCGAGGACTTGTCCACAGCCACTCAGTTCTTCAGGGCATTTCTTACACCTTTGACAACTCTGTGCTGGGCCTGCTGCCAAAACCCGTCTTTCTCAGCTCCTGAGGATCTTTGTCCTCAGAGTAATGTTTTGTTTTCCTCCCAGGACTTCCAGCTGGAGATAAGCAATGCCTACCCTGAAGGCTACACTAGCTACAAGCAGCCCTCCTGATCACGCTGAACGTCCACCTGCTGCTTATCAGCAGACCTGAACATTCAAAGCTGCCCAAGCAACTGTATATCACCTTGACATCTGCTTTCACCGTTGCCCTCACCATACTTCCAGGTCAATCCAAGTAAAAAGGGTCAGCATCACTCTGCATTAGGGTATCCTGCTGATAAATAGGTGGTTGCCATTAACAGGCTCCAAGTCACTGGTGACAGCACCCTGCACGCTCAAGCTGCCTCTTAGAGCTCCTGTTGGTAAGCATAACTCAGGTGGGCTTAGGATTCTCTCTGCAGTTTATTCTTGATGAACTGAAGGTGAGGTGTGAGGTAGCCCAACACCAGCAGAACATGAGCTAGCTAATGCAGATTAATCAAGCCTCACTTTTAACCTTGTAATCTTCACTGACAGCACAGCTTGAGCTAAGCATGCTTGATTTTGCAGAAGGGCAACTGCCCAAGACACGGCTTCCCTTTTGGCAGGAGCAGCATCAGCTGAGGCCATCCTTGGTGGAGAACAGTACATCACAAGGTGGTGAGGCTTAAAATAACAAAGCTTTGGATCCAAACAGCAGTTACAACAGCTTGTACAAGCCTGGGTTTCTCCATCGAATGGCAAGGGCAGATGGTTTCATCCACACATGGATTTATCAGAAGATGGGAAGTAACCTGTCTCGGAGCCCGAGAAGGGCGAGTCAGACACTCTGTTCCCATCAGAGCCAGTGCTGTGCCCTTGGCAGCAAAAGCACAATCGAGAACTGTGTGACTCAAGCTTTACATATCCTCTGGGAGCAGACATGATGACATACACAGCAAAGGCATTACTTAGCAGACAATGATCACTGAAGAACCTCACCCATTACTGCTTCCAATGGATCTGTTGCTTTTTATTGGCTTTTCAACTACATTAAAATAATAATGATTTAGAAGGCAGGAAGTCATCAATCTTGGGGAAGATTCATTATCCTGTTGTCTATATATTTAGCAGTAATAGTCATATCTCAGCTTATTCTGTATTTTTCACAGCCACTTGCAACTGATTTGTGCACAACTATGGCTATGGGCTGTACAACAGACAACAGCATTTTTGTTGAGTATACTCCTTTTCTCTCCACATAAATCTTAAGGGCGACACACATTTCCTTTAGAAATTGATTATTTTAATGTCCCTTAATTTTCACATTTTTCTCTTGATTGTCTTCATTACTCTGTTTCATAACTGATTTTTGAGGGCAGCAAGAAAATTCAGACACTGACAGAGAATCAGCATGACCAGTTCATTACAGCCTGAGCCCTCGGAAAAGTTAGCTTGAGCTAATGAGTGTGACTAATCAACCTGAGAAATTGCCATTGCAGTCACTATTCTCTCTTTCTGTCTTGCACAGCATGCCCAGATCTTGCTGCTTTGTGACAGAAATGACAAAAATCACTGTGTGCAGCAGCACAGCCCTCTTAAAGCAGATGCTTGCCTCTTAGCCCAAATCCCTCTTCAGTGGCAGTGTTAGCAACTAACATCTGGGCAGAGGTCCAAGTATTTTTTCGTAGTTAAGAGCGTGGTCAGTCCCAAGATAGAAGTAGGTCAGTAGCTGGATGTGTCCTGCAGCAAGATTTGCTGGAGCTCCTGTAACTGAACCCAGTCAGCAGTAGTGTTCTTAGCCTCCACTGAGAAAAAAACCTCTAAAAAGCAGCACAAATGAAGAGAAAATTGAGATTCTATACGTTTCCCCAGTAGCCTCCAGAGAGAATTCCAGGTTTACAGGATAAAAACATTCTGAAGACTAAAATAGAGCTTCAGCACTCAGCTGCTTCCCCACTACAAACACTGTAGCACAATTTTAAGGACAGAAGTCTAATGAGGATAAATGACATCACTATTTAAATCCTGAAATAACCCTGTGACCTGAAATACTATGCTGTGTGAGTCTAAAGAACTCAGTTTCTGACAATGCATGTGCTGAGACATTGCTCAGACAAGGGAAATGCTAATTCCCACAGCAGAACTCGCCAAGATCGAGCACTGGAAGCTGATCACCTTCAGCACGAAGGTACAAAACCATTCCACAACTAAAAATGGAAGGAGAAAAGGGAATGAATGTAAAGTTTACAGCTGATTCTCCTGTTTCTCCCAGGAAGCCTCTGAATGGTGCTTTCATACCCTCCAAAGAGCTGACTCTCAGTGCAGTGACAGCAGACTCCCATACATAAATGCTTGCGCTGCTGCTGTCATTCACTTAATGCTTCAACATCCCTTTAACCTTTAAGAGATGCTACTGTAAAGTTCAATCACTTCCTTGTATGCATTTCATTATAAGAAAAGCTCTAGAATGAGGAGGTTGAATTTTCTGGAATGGCAGTAATTCCTGGAAGCAGAGGACTTAAAAGAGACAGCTTCCAGATTAACAGGAAGATTAACATTCTCCCCTCTGAGCAAAAGGAGCTTTTGACCTGTCTGCTTAAGTTCAGTCTGCTTACCCCCAGGTTTAACTCCAGTGACTTTAAAACTAACTTCTGTCCATTTCAAACCAGGTTTTTACATGCCAGTAAGATCCTACAGACCTGCAAACGTCACTGAAGGATGCTTCAGTACACATTTGGGCTAGCAGGGTAAGTTAAGAGAAGCACCTCTCATTTGAGAAGAGTATGTAAATTGGGATTTAGGGCCACATGCCCTAACCAAGCTCTGCCAAGCATTACTTGCTGCAAGCTTGATGGCAGCTTGAGCACACGTTTGAAAACTCCACGCCCAGGGCTTGCTTAGAAATGCTATCATTTATAGCTCTGACACTACCCCAGCAAATAATATTTCCAATTAACATCTTTTTCTATTATCCACAGGGTAAAACAAGCCTTAAATCCCTCCAGCCTTAGCTGCACCAGTGAAACCTTAGCAACTCTTCCCATGTGGATCTCAGCAGGGATGGATATGGAAACATAGGTGAGGGAAGGAAAAATAAAGCATGGATTCTGAGAGCACTTACATTCTGGTGGAAGTCTGTTCTTTCTAAAGGCAAGCCTTTCAGTTTTCTTTCTGCTTTCTGCCAAACTAAAGAGGACTCCGTAAACATACTGACGAACTGGCCTATAAAGGAGAGCAGCAGGAGGCAGGTCTTTGTTGGCTTCATCTTCTATAGAAACGGCAATTTTGATTTCACCCTTTGGCAGGAGAGAAAGCAGAAAAAAGGCACGTTACAGCCAGCAGGAGGGGGTTGGTTATGCATGGTAACTCAAGCCAGCTTTCACATTAACCTCAGCTAGTTAAGAGAAACTTGCTTCAGCAGTAAAGTGATCCCAGGTAGGTGAAGGTAGCACTCTAGAGAATTACCCTACAATCCACTTGCTTCCTTACAGTAAGTCTTCAGGCTCCAGTTATCCCTGTGGCTTTCCTCTTTCTCTTCTCCATCATACAGCTTTTTTTTGCCCCCTATCTGGACTATCTGCTTTCCTCTTTCTCTTCTCCATCATACACCTCTTTCCCGCCCCCCATCTGGACTATCTGCTTTCCTCTTTCTCTTCTCCATCATATACCTCTTTTTTTCCCCCCTATCAGGACTATCTGCCTTCCTCTTTCTCTTCTCCATCATACACCTCTTTCCCGCCCCCCATCTGGACTATCTGCTTTCCTCTTTCTCTTCTCCATCATACACCTCTTTTTTAACCCTATCTGGACTATCTGCCTTCCTCTTTCTCTTCTCCATCATACACCTCTTTTTTTTTCCTCTCTGGACTATCTGCAGGTGAGGGTTACCTAAGTATTAATGTTCAAATATGGACAATATGAAGAGTGAAATGGCACAAAAGAAAATACAGTAATGTGCTTGTAGACAGCCAAAGCATGTGTGAAGCTGCTCTAGATTTCAGACAATTAATTTAGGGAACATCCATCCTGGCTAAAACCAAGAGCAATCCTTGGGGCAAGGATTTGAAACAGTACTGGGGACAGGCTGCAAAAACATCACCATGCTGAGAAGAGCTGCTCAGAAGCTCCTAACTGGGAGTGCCACTAACAGAGTTGATCTGGAATGTATCTAACTGAAGACATAGTTTATACTTTATGTACATTTTAGGCTTTCTCAGCAAAAAGGAGACAAGAACTTTCCACTACCATCTCTCAGAAGGAAGGCAGCATTCTGTCTCTGCATTCCACCCTGTTACAATTGCCCTGGAAGATCACTGCCTTTGCTGCACTGCTCTCAGGGATCAGCTTTGATGTGCAGTGCTGACAACCACGTGCTTCATTTTGCTGCCTTTGCTTCAGCCCCCTCCACTGCAGCTCTCCTGGTAATGGATGCTGTGGGTGACACCTGGGACTGATGACATGAGGACATTGCCAGGTTTAACTCAGGCAGTGCTGGTTTCTAGGTATGAACCACGTCTAACAGGTCTCTACAGCATGGCCTGGTACACCTCTCTGAGCCCATCTCTTCAGAATGCTGTCCCTGAACAACGAGACATCTGTCAGTGTACAAAGGGTACCCTGGAGCTCCTTCTGCATGCTTCTTCAAAAGCACTTTAGAGGATGAAGGAAAAAACCCAGTCTCAGCTAGGACTGACTCCCTTCTGCAGCCATCTCCAGATGGACTGGAGAGGTGATTCACACCCTTTGCTCTGCTGAGACCCTACCTCAAATACTGCTTCCAGTTCTGGTGTCCTCACCATAAGAGGGACACAGATATGCTGGAACAAGTCCAGAGGAGGCCACAAAGATGATCCAGGGGCTGGAGCACCTCTGCTACAAGGACAGACTGACTGATCTGGAGTTGTTCAGCCTGGAGAAGACTTGACTCCAGGAGGACCTTAGGAGTGCCTTCCAATTGCTGAAGGGATCTTACAGGAAAGCTGCAGAGGGACTTTTTACTGAAGTGTCCAGTGACAGAACAGGGGCAAATGGAGTTAAATTGAAGGATCTTAGGAAGAAATTATTCACTACAAGGGTGGCAAGACTCTGAGTAGATTGTCTAGAAAGGTTATGGATGCCTTCTCCCTCGAGATGTTCAAAGCCAGGCTCCAGGGCCTTGAGCAACTTGGTCTGGTTGAGAGGTGTCCCTGCCCATGGCAGGGGGTTTGGATTAGATGATCTCTGAGATTTCATGCAGCATGCCTCTGCCATTCTAGGACTTTCCTTCCCCATTGGGAAAGCGTTTCTCAGAGGCAGACTTCTAAAGCTTTTCCTCCCACTGTGAAATAGGACACAGTAAGTTGGGCAGGAGTGTTGATCTGCTTGAAAATCCCTCTACAGAGGGACCTGGCCAGACGGATAGATGGGCTAAGGCCAACCACATGAGGTTCAACAAAGCCAAGTACTGGTTCCTGCACCTGGGTCACAACCATCCCATAAACATTCCAGACTTGGGGCAGAGTGACTGGAAACTGCCCAGCAGAAAAGGACCTGGAAATGGTGGCTGACAGCATCTGAAAATGAACCAGAGTGTGCTCAGGTGCCCAAGAAGGTCAGCAGCATCCTGCCATGGATTAGGATTGGCATAGCCAGCAGGATTAATGCAGTGATCACCTGCCTGTACTGGGCACTGGTGAGGACACACCTTGAGTACAGGCTTCAGTTTTGGACCCCTCACTCCATGAAGGACATTGAGGGGCTGGAACAGCTCCAGAGAAGGGCAACAAAACTGGGCTGGACTGTTTAGTGGATAAGGAATTGGCTGGATGGTGGCACCCAAAGAACAGTGGTCAACAGCTCAATGCCCAGATAAAGATGGGTGCCAAATGGTGTTCCTTAAGGGTCTGTACTGGGACCAGTGCTGGTCAGTATGTTCATCAGTGGGTTGGAGGCACCCTCAACAAGTCTGCAGATGACAACAAGCTGAGTGGAGTGGTTGACATGACTGAAGGACAGGGTGGGTGCTGTGCAGAGAGACTTGCAGGTGAATCTCATAAAGTTCAATAAAGCAAACTGCAAGGTCCTGCACCCACACTGGGGCAATCTTTCGTACCAGTCCATGACAGAGGATAATGAGATTTGAGAACGGCCTGCAGAGAAGGACCTGGGGGTCCTGGTGGGTGAGAAGCAGGACAGGAGCCAGCAACGGGCACTTGAAACCCAGAGGGCAAATGGCATCAGAAGTGTGGCCAGCAGATCAAGAGAGGTGACTCTGCCCCTGCCCCTCTGCTCTGCTAAGACCTCACTTGGAGTACTGTGTCAAATTCTGGTGCCTCCAGCTCAAAAAGGAATTGAGGCTTCTGGAGTGAGTCCAGAGGAGGCTACAAAGACAACCAGAGGCCTGGAACACCTCTCTTATGAGCGCAGGCTGAAAGAGTTGGGGTTGTTCAGCCAGAGAAGAGACAGCTCTGGAGAGACCTTAGAGCAGCTTTCCAGTACCTGAAGGGGCTACAAGACAGTGGCAGTAAGGGTGGGGAGACACTGGAACGGGTTTCCCAGGGAGGCTATGGATGCCTCAGCCTTTTAAGTGTTTAAGACCAGGTTGGATGAGGCTTTGAGCAACCTTGTCTAGTAGGAGGTGTCCTTGCACATGGCAGAGGGCTTGGAACTAGAAGAACAGAAGATCTTTAGGGTCCCTTCCAAATAAACCATTCTGTGATTCCATGATCTCAAATGTCTCTCCCTAAGTGAATGATTCCACAATTCTATGACTAAATATCAAGTGGTGTTTCAACAGACTCAGAACATTTGGCTATGCAAGCTGTGAAGAGAACTAACCCATCAACAGGCTTCACACCACCTGATTTTTCTCCACTTTTCTCTGGTAAAAGAAGAACAAGAAACAATACAAGCTACAGCAACAGGAAATGCAAACCTCAAACTTGATGCAGAAACTTTCCTTTTTATGGGTTCCAGATCCCCACCACCTCCAGTCGCTTTTGCCCTGAGGTGGATTTTTAAGATCAATCCAAGCTGACAGGAACGTGGACAGTGCCATTTGCTGGATGTGGAATGGGCTTGAGGTTTGGACTAAGTGCTTTGAACACAAGACTGAAGTTGCCTCATTTTGGGACTAATCTGTTTGCACTTGGAAAGAACAACAAACTTAATGCCTTTTGAGACGAGATGAAGTCAAATCCAGCTGTGCAGGACCACCACTGCTCTGGCTCCTTCCTGGTTCTGCACAAAGCAGACTTCAGCAGCTTCCAGATACACTGAGGCAGGCTGTAACTGCCTCTTTCTGTGAGAAGCTCCCTCACTGCTTTTAAAAATGGCTATTTGGGTACATTTGTTTTTACCAGACACACTGAGCAGACCAGGAGTACTAAGCTGTATGAAAACTGTTGCAGCTTACCTGGCAACCTGGCCTTTGAAAGTAAATCATATCTGGAGGCACATAAAATAGCCAATTCCAGTCCCCCTATCCTCCCTCTCAAAAAAAAAGAAGCCATCAGAGATGTTCTGCCAAACTACAAAGCAACACCAACTCAGCACATCAGAAAGACATTTTAGGATTAGACAAAGGAGATTTCTTACAGCTACTCTGCTTCTATCAGGGCTAGTTACCAGGGATGGGAGGGATCAGACTATGAGGGAAAACAATCTAAGTACTTTTGAACTCTGAAAATAGCAAAGCCTTGGCAGAGGCACCAAAGCACACAGGCAGAAGTTTTCAGATGGACTCAATATAAAACACAGATACCGATGCACAGATACAAAGATCTCTCCATCCAAGCAGGGAAACAGATTCCTTTTGTAAGCAAACACTTAAAATTAACAATCACCTTGGATTTACTGCAACAGACATCAGTGCAGATCAGCACTTAGGAAACAGGGAAATATTGTCAGAGGCACTAAAGTAGCCCAAACCTCCAAGCATGAAGGCTGTGACTTCATGCTGCTCTTTAGCAGGTGCAACTGTCTCTCCAGAATCATTAGTGCACAGAAGAGAACTTTAAGTAGCCATACCTTGGTTAGGACATGAAAGATGTAAGGATACATTAACCCCTTCTTGTGCCTGTGTTCTGCCACTCTTAATACTTCAGGTGCTACAGGAGGTAATGGAGGAGTAGTAATATCCATGTGGTTTCTGGTGGGCATTGACAACAGGCATGGGATTTGTGGATTACTGCTTTGATTCCCTTTGACATCAGCTGCCTGACTTCCTGAAGAAGCACTAGAGGAACCTTCTACCTGTAACAGAACACACAAAATAAAGAGGTTTTGAATTCATGTG
The DNA here is from genome assembly GCA_013400475.1 of Tricholaema leucomelas. NCBI lineage: Eukaryota > Metazoa > Chordata > Aves > Piciformes > Lybiidae > Tricholaema lacrymosa > Tricholaema leucomelas. The sequence continues at coordinate 558,552 of WAAF01014964.1, read as the reverse complement.
GAAACAGACCAGGCGATCAGCCAAGAGAAACAGCACTTTTCCTCTTCACTTACAATTAGAACAGTAAAGCTTCACCTCACATGGCCAGCAGGATTAACGCAGTGATCGCCTGCCTGTACTGGGCACTCCTGAGGACACACCTTGAGTACTGCCTTCAGTTTTGGACCCCTCACTCCATGAAGGACACTGAGGGGCTGGAACGGGTCCAGAGAAGGGCAATAAAGCTGGGGAAGGGTCTGGAGAACACGGCTGGTAAGGAGCTGGTAAGGAACTGGGGGTGTTTAGTCTGGAGACAGGCAGGCTGAGGGGAGACCTCATTGCTCCTTGCAGCCCCCTGAAAGGAGGTCGCAGTGAGGTGGGGGTTGGTGTCTTCTTCCTAGTGACAAGTGATAGGAAAAGAGGAAACAACCTCAAGTGGCACCAGGAGAGGTTTAGACTGGACATCAGAAGAAAACCTCTTCACTGAACAAGTTCTCAAACACTGGAAGAAGCTTCCCAAGGAGGTGTTTGCAGCCCCATCCCCAGAAACGTTTCAGAGCTGCAGAGATGTGGTGCTGAGGGCCACAGTTTAGCCCCAGCCTTGGTAGAGTTAGTGAATGATTGGACTGGATGCTCTTAAAGGGCTTTTCCAACCCAAATGATTCAGTGATTCTTTGATTCTAAGCTGTACCTATAATACGTTATTCAAAGCTGGCTTTGGGCAGAAACTTTCAGCCATAGTTTGTATGTGAAGCAGACAAATAGGATGACACCCAAAGGTTTCATTTTATAGCTGGAAATCTTGACTCTGTTTTATTTACAGAAATTAAAATACACAGGACAAAGAGTTAAATGCTGGAAATGAGAACACTTCTAACACAGTATAGGATGTTCTGATGAATGGGTGAGCTATCACAGCTCTAGTCAAGCTCTATTATATTATCAAATATGGCTTTATCAGCTTAAAGATTTTTGTCCCTGTCTTTTATTACCCCAACAACTAAAGGTGATAGTGGAACACAAAGGAGTTTACAGAACTGCCAGTTCCTGGAGGCAGAGAGGAAAGATGACCAAACCCACCCTGTCCCTTTGCAGTGCTCATCCTGTTTGCATGATGAGGTTCTTCCTGGATCTGCTCCAGCCATATTCAGACATTTAAGAACTACTACAGGTGAGTTTTCATTCTTTAGCAATATACACCCCCCGAGATGAGGTGAGATTACCTTTGTCATGTATAATCATGCCATGAGGTAACTATGAGCATGAAATTTTGACAATTAAGTCAGGGTGCAAGAATTGTCAAGATTGCTACTACCTGTCTGATCTCTGCTGCTTTCAGTGCTTGAAGTTAACTCAGCAAGTCACAAAGCTCATTCAGCTGCAATCTTCAGGAAGTATTTCTTTTAATCATTAATATCTTGCCTCTCTAGGAAACTAGCTCATAAAATGTACTTGTATTCCTCCCTGTCATGCTCAACTGATGCAACTGTCTGCTCTTACTGGAGGCTGAAGAAGTGGTTTGGTATTAGGAAAAAAAGAAATATGCAAGTAAAACTCAGAGGTATTTAGATATTACACTGAATAGATTTCAGTTGGACTGCACACATGAACCTAGTGGAAGGTTTCATCACTGCCTGTACAGCTCTAATTCTGAAGCCAGACAAGGCGTGCAGCAGCTCCCACAACCCTCCATCATCCAGCTCCAGGGAAGGCTCTGCTGCTGCTCTGGCTGTTCCCCTTCCCCAGGACATGGTGCTGTGTAGCACATGCAGGGTACCCATCAGGTACCCATCAGGCTTCACACCCAGCCTGGGACCAAGAAGAAAGGAATGGAATAGGTCAAATCAGCATTTGCATAGGGTGAGTGATCTGCAGGCACAAACAACTGTATGTATCCTATGGGGTGTAGCCTAAAAACAATAACCACTGCTGATGAAATCATCAGCTTGATATTCTAAGCACAAAGCCCAAGTTCACTGGACTTTCTATGGCAAAGGTACAGGGAAATTGCTCTGTTTGTCTGCAGTGTAAGAAATGTGTGACTTCTGACACACAAGAGCATGTGTGCAGCAAGCAGTTCCATCACAGAGGTGCAATGTTAGGTGCAAATACTTTGAATGTTCTTTCCAAATGTGTTTCAGATCTGGGACACAGACCACCAGGCACTGGACAATGGTTTTAGACCCTGAAGAAACTGAATAGAGTAATGGTATTTATCAAGGGCTTAGTCATCCCATCCTTAGTTAAGGGACAAAACCAGGGATAATGTGGGACCCTTCCAGATGGGAAAGGGAGAGCTGGCGACAAGGGATGTGGATAAGGCTGAGGTGCTCAATGCCTTCTTTGCCTCGGTCTTCAATGGCAAGGACCCCAACTGTGATGTCCGAGTCACAGGGGATGAAAATAAGGCCTGGCAGAAGGAAGCTCTGCCCACTGTAAATGAAGATCATGTTCGTGAGCACCTAAGGAATCTGAATGTGCACAAGCCCATGGGGCCTGACGAGATCCACCCACGGGTCCTGAAGGAAGCGGCAGATGAAGTTGCTAAACCACTGTCCATTGTGTTTGAAAGGTCCTGGCAGACTGGTGAAGTTCCTGCTGACTGGAAAAGGGCGAACATAACACCCATCTTCAAGAAAGGGAAAAAGGATGACCCTGGAAACTATAGACCAGTCA
>WAAF01014964.1:459057-555325 GCA_013400475.1 Tricholaema leucomelas | reverse complement strand
GTCCAAAGGAGAGCCACGAAGATGATCAGAGGGCTGCAGCAGCTCTGCTATGAGGACAGGCTGAGAGAGTTGGGGCTCTGCAGCCTGGAGAGGAGAAGGCTTCGAGGAGACCTTACAGTGGCTTTCCAGTATTTGAAGGGAGCCTACAGGAAAGCTGGGGAGGGACTATTTACACGGTCTAGTAATGTTAGGATGAGGGGGAATGGGTTTAAGCTGGAAGAGGGGAGATTTAGACTGGATGTTAGGAGGAAGTTCTTTACAGTGAGGGTGGTAAGGCACTGGAACGGGTTGCCCAGGGAGGTTGTGGATGCTTCCTCCCTGGAAGTGTTTAAGGTCAGGCTGGATGAGGCCTTGAGCAAGCTGCTCTAGTGGGAGGTGTCCCTGCCTATGGCAGGGGGTTGGAGCTGGATGATCCTTGAGGTCCCTTCCAACCTAAACCATTCTATGATTCTATGATAAAACATTCTAACTGGTCCCACAGAGCTACTTTAATATGCTTAGTGTGACATTCACACCACACAATTACAAAGGACTTCTAGTTCTCAGCTGAGCTTTAATAAAGGAATACAAATATAGGCTGGGTGAGCAGCCTTGAGAAGGACTTAGGAAGTTTGTCACCAGCTGATATTCCCAGGAGCCATCAATGCTCACTGGCAGCCCAGCAGGCAGCCATGGGCTGGGCTGCATCCAGAGCAGCAGCACATGGAGGGGATCCTGCTCCTCTGCTCTGAGACCCCACCTGCAGCACTGCCTCGAGTTCTGGTGTCCCCAGCACAATGAGGACATGAAGCTGCTGGAGAGGGTCAGATGATCAGAAGGCTGGAGCACTTCCACTGTGAGGACAGGCTGAGGAAGCTGTGATTGTTTAGGCTGTCCAGCCTGGAGAAGACTCCACAGAGACCTTAGAGCAGCCTTCCAGTACCTGAAGGGGACTACAAGAAAGCTGGGGAGGGACTTTGGCTTGTAGTGATAAGACAAGAGGGAATGGACTAAAGCTTAAGGAAGGCAGATTTAGAGTGGATATTAGAAAGAAATTCTTTACAGTCAGGGTGGTGAGACACTGAAATAGGTTGCCCATGGAGGCTGTGATGTCCCCTCCCTGAAGGTGTTAAAGGCCAGACTGGAAGAGCCTTGAGCAACCTAGTATAAGTGAGACATGTCCCTCCCCATAGCAGGGGAGTTGGAACTAGATGACCCTTGCAACCCAACCCATTCAATGACTCCGAGTAACAGTCTGTAGCTACCACTGCAACATGTCAGAGCTGTTCTCATTGCACTGCAGGTTCCAGCACATGAAGTCTGCATGCTAAGACACTCGAACTTACTGAAGGTCAAATGAATGCCCTCCTGTAAACATGGGCAACAGTATCTAAGGCAAAACTGTTAGCTAACCATTTTATTAGTTTTTATGTTACATCTAAAACTTTCTACCATATTCTATTTAATTTTCACTTTATGTATAGGCTGCAACAATGCACCTCACAAAAATTCTTCCCGTGCTTTCAAGCTGCTGCTCTGTAAACTTGCCAGTGGTGGTGTGAGTTACACTAAACTCTACAGGTCAATACTGAACACTCTGCCCTGAGTTTGCTGCAAAGCTTTAATACAAAAGAGAAAATTGTGGTGTCTGGAACTGAAGGAATTACCTTTGTTTGGTCTCCGAGCTCTCCACGCGTTTGACTTTCTGACTGGGTTCCTGTTTTCTCCCAGCCTATTTTGTTCCCACTGACATGGCTGAAGGACAACAGAAAGAAAAACATTCAAGTATCAGAGGGCTGTTTGAGATAAAGTGGGATAAATCCTTGGTGACTTATCAGAACTACAGGCCAGAATCTGATTTTAAGGGATGCTATGTACTAGAAAAGTCACATTGTAGGAGTCTCTTCATGACTTTAGCACTGACATCGATTCACCGTGCCAACATGTGACCTGTATTCAAAAGCTGTATGTTGCAAAAGACTAAATAACATTCAGGCAGGAAAAATCCCTGAGTGAACTTATAAATATCTGACACTGTGCCAAGGAATTTCCCTCCGTTAGAAGATTGTTTCTCCAAACTGCAACATAAAGGACACTGTTTAGGCCTGTTTCTATCGATAAATCACACAGGCAACACTAAAACAGGCTGGGAAAAAAAATCTGCTCTTTTATTTTCTGGAGCAGGTACATTTTCAGTTCCATGCTGCAGGGAAGCTAAGCAAATGTATCTGAGTCACTAAGCAAGACATGATACTATTTAAAGAGTGCATCCAAAAAGCTAAGTCCAAGCCATCAAGCATAGCTGCAGGCACATCTGGTAGTAACTTACACTGTTACAGACAACCACAAACTTGTAGGGGCAATCACAGACGTCCTAAAGCCCGAGGCTTTGATTCTCACACAGCAAGCCACTACCCCTGACAAGACAAAGGTATATCCAAACTGTCTCTGCTCAAATTTCCTTTTCTGGGCCAGAGAACAGTAATTAAATGACTCTGCACAACTTTCGTGCCAAGGGCAGACACAGGATCTGGTGGAAGTCAGAAATACTTCTGCAGTAATCAAGCATGTGAAGAACACAGAATAAAACCAGCTTTACTGCTTTGCTCCAAACACAGCCTGTCCATGAGGGCTCCTGATCACTGCTCTAAATGGTGAAGTTGTGACACTGACAGCAGGAGTCTTTGCAAAGCCCAACACCCCCAGATTTAACCAGTATAAACACTGCAAATACAGTGAAGGTTCACTGCTTTTTGCTACTCTTAATTAGCAATAGTTCTCTTACACAAAGTAAAGAACTTCAGGGCTTTATGATGTTGACCAAAATCTCTCTCTCTCTCCTTTCAATAAAACAGAAGGGCAAGAGTGGAGAAACACCCAACACAATTTGGGTTTGGATTCCTGCTAGTTAAGGTGAGCAGAGTGAACCATGGGTGTGTCTGCAGTCACAGTGACCTGTGCCTCTTATTCTTAGGCTGTCCCATCATTACTTTTCATCTTTCTTACTTTTGGGATACTGGCAAATGATTCTGAAAGCAAATTGGTGTAACAGAGGCTGAGCAAGCAAACATCCTCCTGAAGAACTTACTTCACTGCACTGCCATTGCCTTCATCGTTGTCAGAGGAGGAGGATGTAGAAGAGGCAGGAAAATAGGTTGAATCCACATGGTTAGGGCTGCCACTCTGAGCTGGGTTGATCGGAGAAGATCGTTCATACAATGGTGTATGCTTTCCTTCGTGAGGAATGTTACTGTAGTTGTTCTGCTCAGAAAGACTTTTTCCACCTGTTTCCAAGGTGATGGCTGGCTCAGAGAGACTATATGGGTATGGACCCTGACCTTGGGCCCCACCCTGATTGGACATCTGCTGGGCCTAAAAATAAAGTGATGATTCTTAAGTGAAGGGAAGAAAAAGGCTTTTCTTTCACAATACAACGCAGCGCTTAGTCAAGTGGCGTTTTCCAAAGGTGTGTGTTAAATCTCAGCCATCTTGGACATCCACAGAAGTCTGTGGCATCACTGTAGTTCCAGACTTAAGATTCCATCAGTGAACCCACCTAGATTTTAATTTGATGAGTACACAGGTTTCTCCCAAGGAGAAGGGCAGAGGGCTATACTTACCACAGGTTTTGCTTGTAGTGAGGTCTGTGGAATGTTAAGCATCTGAGAAGGAACATATGGTGGCACTATCCCAGGCACACCAAACTGATTTGGTCTGGCTGCTGTAGTGTGAACAGGGAGGAGGAGAGAAAAAAAAAAAAGAAGAAAAAAAACCCAAACACTCATGAAAACGTTCAGTATTTGACACAAACGTTACCCTTTTTATCCTCTTGCTTCTATGGTTTATTTATTCTTCTTCTGTTAGCTTTACTGTTTCCTAGAATGCCTTCAAGTCAGTTTTATTCATTCTTGCCTTTTAATGAAAGTATTTGTAGCTTGTGAAGTCTACTTTACTTGTCTTGCCTTGTCTCAGTGCTTTGTATTTCTCATTACTGCACATTTTTGTTCTACCTGGAAATCAAAGGAAGCTTGAAAGAAAAAAGCCCAAGAGATGTCACAATGAAGGAGCCAGCACAAACTATGTCATACAGACACAAAGTGCTGGCATTTGGTGTCATTTGAGTATCTGACCTAGGGCAGCCTTAATTAATGCCATCTAACACAGGGCTTCATAAATAAAGACATTCCAGCCCCCCCATCCCCATTAAAAAAACAGAAGAAAAAGTAAATCCGTATGAATATAGCAAGATGGAAACTGAACAGTCTTTAGAAAATTTCAGCTCAAATCATGTTTCCTTGTTAAGAATGAGGTAGGTGTAGTAAATCCTGTGATGACACAGTTCTTTTGTAAGCCTGAAGAATCACAGAATGGTTTGGGTTGGAAGGGACCTCTAAAGATCATCCTGTCCAACCCCCTCTGCAGTAAGCAGGGGCATTCTCTACTACATCAGGTTGCCCAGAGCCCTGTCGAGCCTCACCTTGAGTATCTCCAGGGATGGGCCTCCAGCCACTTCCCTGGGCAACCTGTTCCATCATCTGCAATGCCAGAATGGTTTAGGGCTGCAAGTTAAGCAGGTGTGTTATGACACCAAAACAGTAACCCAAGACTATGAATGGGTTTCTAAAACATGTCAGGTAAGTCCAGTGACAAAGAGGAAATCTGTTTTATGGGATAAAACTATTTAGAAACTTTACATTTAGAAACTTTTCTCTTTAGAAACTGTCCATGACTAGAACTGGTCACCAGAGCTCAGCTGTTCACAGCACCATACTCTCAAGCATCCTAATGCTAGAGCTGATGCATCAACAGCTATAAGGAAAATCAGACCAGGTTGGTCTCCTCTTCTGGGGTAAAGAACAGTGTCCTGTGAAAATCTCCTTTTGACACCTCACACTCAATGAAAGCTACCTGAGAGTAAGAAATATCTGGGCAAGTTCTTGCTAATACTGCTGATTGTGCCTGAGGGCAGCCCCAGGTTCTAGTTAGGATGAGAAGCCTCATTTCTTTCATTACTTACCTAGGTAATGTGATGGATGAAATGGCATAGGTTTATTAGTTGCTGAGTAATATGCAACTGCTCTCTTAAACCGAGTAACTTTGTCATCTGTTCTAGACTAAAATAAGAAAAAGATCTGTCAGGAGCAAATCCAGGTTTGTCATCTCTAGCTCAGAACTGTACTCTAGAGCAGTTAACATACACCACATCACACACAATAGGAACAACCCTTCAGGACTCCACCACTGCTCCAGTACAAGGAGTATTATCTCAGCCCACGTAAGGATCAAGCTTGAAAACGCTATCTCCATGCATGACTGCCGCTCAGTGACAGTGAAAAAGAGCCAGATGGCAAAATCCCTTTGCTAATCTTTAATTTCACTGTAAAACATTGAGGCTAAATGTAACATTTTTACTCTTTGGAAACTGTGGAAGTGAAACTGAGAGTATCCAAGATCCTGCATATACTAACACATCCCTACTATCAACTGGCAAACTCCTGGTTTTATAGAACCCAAATATATAGCAAAATTGCCTTAAAAAACACCCCACCACCTTCAACCCAATGATCTGCTTTCTACTTTACCTGTGAATGTTGAAAAACATCTTTAGCTATGGCATCCAAATCAGTGGTGTCCTGAATATTACGGACGTAGTCAGCTACAGCTTTGATCACTACGTCACAGGGTGGTAAAACTAACTGGTGAGCACGTACCTGTGCAAACAAACACAGCCAGAGTCAGACAGGGCAGCCCCACACCCCTCACTCACATAGCAGACAACTGCAACTCTTTGCTTATTGAAAATGCAGACAACAAATTCCACCTTGCCTGCAGAGCTAAATGTTTTGGGGGCCTTGCATTTTAAGCCTTTACCTTTGGCTTGACTCCTCTCTTTTTCATCATTGCTACAGCTCTGGATATGTGGAACCTCACCTCTGTGTAAATATTGGCTGGTTAAACATCAGCTCTAACAAAAAACAAGGTCAACAATGATAACTCTATTGCTTTCTAGCTAGACCTTTCCTCCAGTGGCAAATGCTTCCTCTCACATGGATACATCCACTTCACACGGACATACATGGCAGTAAACATCATTTTGACACAGCTTGTACTCTGAATACAAAGTGGTAGCAGAACTGAGAGACCCACTGGGGACATCTCTATGCACACATCTTTACATCGTTTCAAAAAGAAAGGGAGAAAAAGAGTATCTCAAGGAAACTTACTTTCAAGATTTTACAGAAATCTGCCTAAAAAAAAACACTACCAACCCCCAAACAAACATTATTTGAAGATGACAGAGTTAACAATCAGTGTTTTCAAATTTTAGGTATTTCCTTAGATGTGGTGTAACACATCCATACAGCTTCACACTACAGATGACATCTGAGGCAAGGAGTCCTTTTTGTCTCTCTTGCATGACAGGTGGCCAAGGGCTGATGGATAGATTTCTGGATTTCTCTTGCTGCTGTGATGTGAGCACAGTTCTTGCTCTTTCAAGCACTTCAATATCAGCACAGTTATAGGGCTGGTTACTCTCTTTGCAGACACAGAAGAAATTGTTAAGGTCACTGATAAAAGAGTCTCTGTATTCTGGCATGAAAATAACTGATAGTTCAGCATCCAGTGACAGATGTCCCTGACTTCCCACATTCACCAGCTCTTTTAAGTGGATGAGAAACCTGCCCTTAATGCATGCTAAAAATGTCCCTGGAGTTATAACCTGAGCAAACACAGACCATAGATCTGTCTACAAATCAGAATCCATGAGTACACATCACTCAAGATGGTAGGAAAGGATGAATTCCCATGGATTCACTGCTCACTGACTCAGGCCATGGGTGTGAAAAGAATCACATGTGACTTTATAGCAAAAGACCTCTCTCTGTAGTAAGAAAAGAGAGCTGGAAAACATGTGTGGGATGAGGTTGAAAGCCCCTACAGATGAAGCTCCTGCAGCTCAGCAAGTGGCAGCTGCAGAAAGATGCTGTACCAGGGAGCTCTAAACTTGTTTTTTTTTTGCTTGAACCCTGCTTATGTCTACATTGAGAACAAACTGGAACTGGATAGTCCTGGAAACCCTGGACTCTGAAAACTGGAGCTGGATTGGGAAGGTCTAGATTCAGTTCTTTGGCCCAATCCCTTTCTTCTGCCCATGTGGAGAAAAGAGTAGAACTGGAGCTATCCTGGAAGCCCTGGACTTCCACCTCTGAACAGGCTCCTCCTGAAAATAAACTGAGGAGTATTCAGCATACAGTTATGGGAATGACTGCTCCTATACTATATGATCCTAGATGGATACAGAAACTTCAGGGCAAGCAACCACCATGGACTACTGAAAAATGTGAGGTGAGCAGCACTGCCATCTGGGACTGAAGAACAACTCAACCACATGTTCCTTCTGTAACTTTCCCCCTCACTTAGAGGGGCAGGAAACAGCTCCCCAACCTTGTATCCCATGACTCCAGGGGTACTTAGGTTTTTTTGCTTTCAGCATATTTTAATCTTCCTAGTTGTAAAATTCAGGGAATCAAGATTTAAGAAATTATTATTTAACAGTTCTGGGTTTGTAGAGATGAGAAGATGTGAGAACTAATGCCTGCATTCTACGGAGGTATCACACTTCAACTGAAGTTTAGCCTTGTGACAAATGTTTATGCAAAGTCTGATTAACACTTCATTACTTGTGTCTCTGCAACTTTAAAACCTGTACCACAACTCTTTTTAATAGAGAGAGTCTACCATATGTAATTATTCTCTTTCCTGTCCTTATTTGATCCACTCATGCAACTTCTTAGACTGCATTTTACATACTCAGACCATGGCAATTTTGGCCCAGATTCCTGTTTTCATACACCTCCTTCTCCTAATGCCTCATTTTCACAAGTGCCAGAATATTCTTTATGTGCTCATTCTCTACCAAAGCTGAGCTCCACATTCCATGCCCCTAAAGTAAGAAAGGTTCTGGTTAGTGCAGGTAGTGGCACAGCAGTGACTTCTCTTTCAGACAGTACCATGTTGCTGGTGTGCACTCAGAATATCAGAGATATCAGAGATAGCACAGATCACCCTCGTGCGTAAGCTTGCAGTCACAAATGTTGATGTAAGATTCTGCACCCAATCTGCAAGCAGAAGCAGAAGATTCCCTTCTCATGGGTAAAGCCAACAGTTTCGTCACCGCCTTCCATTTCATCTATACATGGAACAATCACACACCTCTGAAGCAGCCCAATCACAACATGGCAGTGCCATGTTCAATGAGCCCTCTGTAGAGCTCCCTGGAGAAGCCCTGAACTACCACCCAAGTGCTTCTGCAATCTCCACTTCAAAACAGGCTGGATGAAAGGAGTGAGCAATCCATCATGACTTGTGTGTGATCTCCCAGATGGCAACGTGCAATGAACCATCGAGACACCACAGCACTCTGCAAGCAACATTCAGCTCAGACCCTAGAAGCATGAAGCTCAAGCAAAACATACTAAAGGCATTAGTAGGCCTCCTGTGATTTTCATCAGTTCTCTCTTGACTTGTAGTAGTCTTTTTGCAACAAGCAAAGACATGCTCTTTCCTAGCACCATGCTTTCTAACCTGATCACCTCCAAGCAGGCTCATTGTGCAGGGCACCCCCTGTTTAGCTGCTTTTAAACAAACAGCCTAGAGACTTCCCTGGGGTATGTTCTTCATTCCTGAAGCAAGACCTTCTGAAAGAATAGTTCAGATGTGGGCATTTTCTTTTCTTTTATTCTGTTTCCAAGACATTCAGTACAGATGTGAGAACAGCCTCAAAACTGAAAAATGTCACAGCCTGCACTGAAGGCAGCAACAAGAAGTGGTAAAACAAAATGTACTTTCTTGACAATAACAAGGAGAATACTTTTATTCATTTGAGAGCTTTCTGGTAATCCAAAAGGGTAGATCTTGTATTGAACCATAAACAATCTCTGTAATACTGTGTGCATTCCAACACAAGACAAGTCTTACTAAGTGTGAGAAAAAGGAAAACTTACTATCTAGAGTTACAGAAAACATGTTGATGGGTCAAACTTGCTGGGAGTTGCACACAAGGCATTTCACACCACAATTACTATCACCTTGCACCCATTTCTCATTATAGGACATTGATTCCTATAAGGTCTCTTTTTTTCCTTGTCATCTACAGAAGGATTTCAGACAAGAAACACCACAGAAAATCAACCTCAGAAAGGCAAACAGGGAGGCTCTCCTCCTCCTCTACTGTGCTCTAGTAAGGCCACACTTGGAATACTGCATAGAGTTCTGGGCTCCCTAGCTAAAGAGCGACAGGGATCTACTGGAGAGTCCAACGGAGGGCTACAAGGGTGCTGACAGGACTGGAGCACTGCCTGATGAGGAAAGGCTGAGAGCCCTGGGGCTGGTTAGTCTGGACAGGAGAAGGCTGAAAGGGGATCTGATCAATGTCTATCAATGTCTGAGGGATGGAGGTCAGGAAGGAAGGGACAGGGACAGCTTCTGTTCACTTGTGCCCCGAGATAGGACAAGGGGCCTGCAGTACAGGAAGTTCCACCTCAACACGAAGAATTTCTTTACTGTAAGGGTGACAGAGCACTGGAACAAGTCCAGAGAGTTTGTGGAGTCTCCTTTTCTGGAGCCTTTCCAGCCCTGTCTGGATGTGTTCCTGTATGACCTGCACTAGATTTTATGGTCCTGCTCTGGCAGAGGGGTTGGACTCCAAGATCTCCAGAGGTCCAGTGGATCACACACCTGGAAGTGGTCAGGTTAGAAAACACAACCCCTGAAAACTGCCTTTTTTTGCTAAGCACCATTTCCATTTCATGACAGACCATTGACAAAAATCACAAGAGGCCTATTAATGAACGGAATTACAGAGCCCAGAAGCTGTAAGACAAAAATGTGGTGGCCTAACAAACTTGCAAAAGTGCTGTAATGAAAGAGAGCAGGCTGACAAGCTGCTGGGCTGCTGTAGAAGGTACCCAAGGCACACCTGGGAAAAGCTCCCCAATCCTGGAGACATCTCAGGATGTGAAGCCTTTCAAAGCCAATCAACACAAGTAGCAGCATTTACTGTTACGCCTGCTGGAAACAGCTAATCACTTTAGCTTTATTTTCAAAGCATTAAAAAAAAGACTTTGAACATTCAGTGCCTGTGAGGTGACACACAGGAAGCATTTTTCTTTTCCACTGGCAAGATATAAAGAATACTATAACAAATTGCACGGCTTTTGTTCATTTGAGTTTTTTTGTCCAGTAATTTCTATTAGAGATTGCATATAAACTGTTTGGATTTTGTATCAGCTTTTGAATGTTAAAAGCATTTCATCTTAGGAGTTCTCAGGACAGCTGATTTAATGACAAACTTCCTGAAGTTTCCTGGATGATTTTAAATCCTCACAAACCAGTGAAGCTCAGCTCTTCTCTGAGGATCAGGTTATTCAACTGGGCATTCCTGGTTGGGAAACTGACCTCTACTTCTCTATGTCTTGATAGTAATACGAATAGATACAATGTGGAGATCACCTGCTAACAGTTTATACATGTAGGACTCTGAGAATATCTAATCTCCAGAGGAACGAAACCACCATGAGGAAGAGGAGAGCAGTGCAAAAGCACAACACATACAGAATTCCTATGAGACAACCTGCACGACAACCCTGCACACCACCAGGAGGGCTGGGCTGCCATCCAGAAAGACCTAGACAAAGCAGAGGAATAAGCCAATGGAAGCCTTAAGAAATTCAGCAACTGCCAAAGCAAAGTCTTGCACCTGAGCAGGAATAACCTCTGGCTACTCTGCAGGCTGGAGTCATGCCAAAAGAAGCCTGGGGCTCTTGGAAGACAGCAAACTGAACACAAGCCAAGCAGGTTGGTGCTCTGGCAGCAGAGAATGCTGGCTGCACCCTGCCTGGACTGTATAGCAGCAGCACAGCCAGCAGACTGAGGGATCTTGCTCCTCAGTGCTTGTTAGATCACTTCTAGAACACTGCATTCAGTTTAGGCCTCAAGCTAGACGTCAACAAAGTTAAGCTAGTTCTACAGATGCCCATGAAGACGGTGAAGGATTTATAGCACTTGCTTTATGAGAAAATGCTGAATGGAGATTATGGCTTCAAATTGAAGAAGCTTGATTTAGATTAGACAGAAATACATTCTTTCCCATGAGAAGGTGAGGCACTGGATTAGGCTGTCCAGAGGAGACGTGGACGCTCCGACCCGGGAAGTGTTCAGTTAGGCTGGATAGAGCCTTGAGTATCTTGGTCTAGTAGAAGGTCTCCCTGTCCAACAGGATGTTTGGAACTAAATGATCTCTAAGGTCCTTTCCAACCCAAAACATTCTCTGATTCGATTCAGCCTGACAAGGCTTTGGAGACACCCAAGAGCAGCCTTCCAATACCTACAAAAAGGTTCTCAAGCAGATGGAAACAGGATCTTCACAGCAGTGCACTATGGAGAGAGAGAGAGACAACAGCCACAGCCTAAACAGAGACGGCTTCAGATGGCATGCAAGTCAAAACATTTTTACCCTTGGGTCTATCAAACCATGGGGCAGGCTGCTCAGACAGGCTGTGCAGTTTCTGTCCTTGGAGAATTTCAAGAGTAGCCTAGGCAAAGCCCTGAGCAATCTGTTCTGACCTCAAAATGACCATGCTTTTAGCAAGAAGTTGGGCTTCCTGAGGTGCTTTCTGGCCTGCACCATGCTATGATGACCCTCAGCATATAAACCCCTTCAATCAGTGACAGACAGGCACTTATTTCAGCAAATCTTAAGAACAACATCTCTGTTACCTGCACAGCAGCAAATTACCCAAGCCTCTACTTAGGATGAGTCTCCCTCTGAAGTCAACAGAGAAAGACAGGAATTTCCTAGAGCAACTCAGAGAAGAAGCCTAACTTGCATACTTCGGATTGCTTCCTGGAAGCCTCTCTCTGCCACTCTACCGAGATGAAACAAATAAAAAAGGAGACTGCATTAAGACTTATTTCTAAAGTGACCTTGCCAATAAAGGGTCAGCACTTCTTTGGTGGTGTGTGCTCCCAAAGGGTACTAATTCATTCCAGAGATAAGGAACTGCCCTCCTGGTATCATTCTGATGGTGTTACACACTGCTCTTGCAGCTCCACACTGTAACAAGCTCTCCAGAATCACCACCAAATGTCTTTGTCTCCAAAGTAAATCTCAAAGCACACACAGCAGAGCACCATGCTCATTTCCAAACAAGGTCTAGCAGCCAAGTTAATTCTCAGGAAGTCTATCAACTTCTTTCTTGTTCCAGCTTCTCATCCAGGTGGTCTGAATTTCAGTGAGTTCCGCTCTCAGCCATCTAACAGGACTCACACATAGGTCCACAGGTTTGTTCAGTGCATTACCTGTTTGCACAGAGAAATTCAGAGCAGCCTGCAGTGTTAAGCTTTGGATTCTTTGTCCCTTTTGCAGCAAGAGCAACTCAAATGTCTTCATTTACATTTATCTCTGAGCTAATGGTCATTGCTGATGTTTTGTGAAAGGCTTTTTTCCTCCAGCATGTACAGATACTCTCCTGATGAGCAGGTTCATGTCCTTCTAGATGTGAAATATGGATTCTTCCTTTACATTTCAATTTCCCCTCCTTTATCCCACGTCCAATCAGCTGTTCCTAGATGAACGTCCCACCCGTATGTCTCTCTCCAACCCTCAGCTGTCACCTCCCTTTGTTGACACTGAGCAGACACACCAATGCTCTATCAGCAAAGACTGGTAGCTTCTTTTTCAAGTCACACATTTTAACTGGCAAACTAGCCAAGCCTCCTCTAAGAAAGAGCAACCATCTTCCTACTTTGTAATAAAAGACTGAGAAGGAATGCAGGTAAAAAAGCTGTACGTTATTAACTCTCACAGCTCTCCCTGAAATGCAACAAAACAGGACACTGGAAACTCAGTCCATGAGCTTTGATGCTCAATACCACACTGCCTTCGATACAAAAGATCAAAAATCTTTACACAGTGACAAAGTTTTCCAAGTCCTAAGTTGGATGAGGTGTGGAATTAAAGCTTTGGGTTGACAATATGGAGAATATGCAACAGTAACTCTAAACAGACACAACAAAGCAAAGTTTGAGGTAGAGCCCAAGGATAACATCCTGGGCAGCCACAACACCTCCCTGCACCTCCCATTCCCATTTTTCATGAGTTTGCATTTCCTGAACTGCTCTGAAGCTCCTTTTTGCCCTCAGCTTGCAGGTAATAAACACGTGTCTTTCAGGGTTGTGTTCTTAAGTATTCACATAGCATTGACCAGAAACATTGCTCTCCACACGTGCCCAAGGAGCAGGTCTCCACAAAGAGAGCTTAAATGACATCACTGCCACATTAAGTATGCCAAATGAAATTAAACTGAATTAATGGGCCACTGAAACAAGTTATAAATTTCAGGCGATGAGCACTGCTGAAACCAAAGTTCAGCTGTACCATGACCAGTAACTAATGAAGACTGGTTTCCTGCAAACTTGTGTCCTCGTTGCTCTAGTCCTTCTTTATCTCCCTTTGACATCATTATCAGCCAGGAGACAGAAATGCTGTGGTTAGTTTGGGGCTACTTCATGACCAGCCAGCAAGCTGCTGTGAAATGAAGCAAGCCATGTGTTGTGGCAGCCTTTTCCCTCACTAAGGGCACTCATTTGGGTCTTTTTTCCACTGATAATAGTGTATCAGGTTTCATGGAGCCTCTAACAGCCAAATAGGGAACCACTTTCAAATCTGATTAACATTGGCAAAGAGATGAAATAATGACAGGGAAGGCTGCTTCAGACAGCCCAGTGACAAGCCAAGGAAACAAGGTGCATTTCCTTGAGACGTCAGCTACATAGCCTAATTGTTGTTCCCACTGAAAATGTACATCTTGGTGCAAAATGGCCAATATCCAATTTTTATTCCAGTCAAGTAATTTGGTACATCTTTAGAAGGCTTTCCAGAAGGCCTAGGTGGTGCCTGAAGTCATACTCTGAACTGGCTGTATAACAGCTCAGTCTAATCCACAAAGACATATTCTGAACATCAGAAACTTTATGAATCCCTTTGAAAGAAGTCCTACACTTGAACTTTTAGAGTAAGAAATGAAAATGCAGATCAACTCAATCTTTTCTTTCCTCACCTCCAGTTTGACAAGGAGGTAGCAAAACACACAAGCAGGTTTCGTTGTGGCACTCCAAACTGCCAATACTTACCTTTCTAAGCACAGGAGCAGCATCAAAACGGGATGAGTCTAACATCAAACTGTCACAGCTGTTCTCTAAGCAATACTTGTGCAAGCCTTAAAAACTGCTGAAAATCTTGAATCTGATTTTACATTCTACCTTCAGCAGAACAAGTTAACATTTTTTCAATGCTTAATAAACTTTTGGAATAGAAGGGGAAAAAAAACCTCACCTATTTTTTGCTGTAGCTGTAACAACACAGTCTCACAGAATTTACAAAACCAATTTGATTTGCTGTGTGATGCACCCTAGGAGACAGGGAAAGGAGACGTCTACCATGGCAGAAAGAAAGGTCACTACTAGCCCTTTCTCTGATGTGTCCAGCTTCTCTTTTATAGCTGTCTGCTTGGCAGATGAACAAAGCAGGTGTGATGAAGCAGCAGGACAGACATATCGTAAACTAAGAGCATCAGACACTTCTCTCTCAATAAAAATCAATCAATCAATCTAGTGAAGGCCACATTGGTTTCCTTGTGCAGCCTATTCTCTAGCACGTGTACACTTGAAGCACAGAAAGCTATCACACACATACTCAGATCAGGGGAAAATAAAGCAATATGGTAGGAAGAGATCCAGCTAATTATCTCTGACAGTTGAAGAACATGACTAAACAAAAAATGCTCTTCTTAAATAAAAAAAAGGGAGTAAGAAATGACATTCTGAAAGCCAACCCACGCTGCAGCAATATGGCTCATGTGGCTGAAGGGCACTGAGGGGGATCACAAAGGCTAAGTTTAGCCTCACGAGGTTAATCACCCCTGATATCCTCCGCAGTCAACAGAGAGGGACTGGGACAGCAGAGTGTGACCCAGAACAAAAGCCTTGCATAGCTGCTGTACATTAACCTACTACACTGCTCGGAGTAACCATTGTGATTGAGTTTAGCTTAATTGCTCATTGTTAAATTTGTACCTTAAGTGAAGCTAGTGGATGTTCTGGACCAAGTAAACTCCAATGAAAGGAAGCCAAATCTTCATCAGGTAGAATATGATTACCTAGAACATAATGCAGAGCTTTATTGAAGTACACCATAAATGTTACATATTGTTTCTACAGGCAGCAAAACAAATTTGCGATCAGTCTTCAGCTCCCGATCAATAGGATTAACAAAGAGAGATTAAACTTGCAGAGATCTTCTTGTTACTCCAGAAAAACCCAATTAGCATGCTGCTACTGCAGCAAGATACACTTCCCTCTGCTCCAGGAGCACTCTGCCATGAGACCCAGCTCACTCAGAGAAGCAGCAGAGCTAGCCACAACACATGGTGTCAACCTCAACCTGGCATGCCCGCTAGGAGATCCACAACAGGATTTAGTACTGCAGATGCCACGGTGGAAGAACACAGCTCTCTGACACCAGCTCTGCCTGAATCCCAGCACGTGCCACCACTGATCCACCTCAGAGCTGTCTCTGGAATCTGTACTCTGCTCCATCATGCAGCATGAGTCAGGCAGTAAGATTTCTCTAATCCCTGGGAGCACAGGCAGCTCCAGTGACACTCAGAAGGTTCCCAATTGCTGAAGTTTATTTTGCTGACCTGACCAGGTCAGACAGGAGCCTGGGCTGACATCAGCAAGAAATTGGAAAAGTCTGTAGCTGTCCCAATGAACAGAGGCAGTGGCTATTTACCATCCAATGGAAGATCACTTAAAATGCTTTTTCGCCTTTCTTTTTTTCCCACGGCACATCATGTTCAGAAAAAAAACAAAGTTCTTACTATGAAATATTTCAAACATTTGAGTTAATCAAGCACTGACAGACTTCAATGTCTGTGGGTGAAAATGATACACAGCACAAAGCAGAATGCTTTGCTGGGTGGGAACTTCAGGATACTCTCAACACCTGGTTTTGCAGAGCAGCAGCATGGCAGTGAATACATAGCTTCTGGGGCTGCTCCTGTCCTGACAGCTTTGCCTTTTTTAATTTCCATACTTTGCACAACATCTTCAGCTCTCATCTACTCACAAAGAATATCACCAGATACTACTCTGCATGACAACTCTTTACTTTCTTAATATCATGCTTGTAAAATAGTTTGCTCCTAAAGTTAAAACCAAGAGAGCTGTTGACTGCCTGAGACTAGAAGATGTCCTCTTTGAGGGAAGTCTTTGTGCCCAAACAATGCTTCACCAGCATCCAGCAAAGTGACATTATAATCTTCCAAGAGCTAAACTTTAAGCTCACATCAGAAAGATCTGACAAGTTCGTATAAGGGTCTTCCCTCAGGAGGCTGAGGGGAGACCATACTCTCTAAACTCTTGAAAAGAGGTCAGAGTGAGGTGGGGATTGGTCCCTCTCCCAATAGGCCTCAAGTTGCACCAAGGGAGGTTTAGGTTGGACATTAGAAACTTCTTCACTGAAAGGGTCTTCAAACGCAGGAATAGGCTGCCATGGAAGGTGGTGGAAGCCCATCCCTGGATGGAGTTGTTTCAAAGACACAGAGATGTGGTGCTGAGGGACACGGTTTAGCACCAGACTCCGCAGAGTTAGAGAATGGCTGGACCAGATGATCTCAAAGGTCTTTTCCAACCCAAACTATTTTATGCGTCTATGCAAAAGCCACATTCGTACTGATCTAATCAAGGTAGGTTTGGAGACTGCCTTTGTACTGCAGGTCTGAAAACACCACTTCCAGCCACGTCACTGGACAATTTTTGTGATAACTAAACTAATAATAGCTCCTGTAGGTGCTAACATTACCTTTTTAAACAGTTAGGCCTTCTCTCCCTTCCTCTCTTCAACTTTATTTACTCTCCATTAGTCTTTTCAGTTAATTCCATCCCCTTGAACACACACACACACCCCCCACCAGTTGATCACTTCTGACCACGCACTAAACTGTGGAGTTTAGGATGCTGAAGTGCAGCAGTGTCTTCTGCAGTCCAAATTAGAAACGATGCCTGTACTTACCTTACCTAGTTCTGCAGTGTTACTGAGAACCAGAGCACACTACATCACTGAACACATGTTGGGAAGCACTGTCACAGTGGGAAAGAGATCAACATTACATAAGCAACCTCCATTTCTTGACCTGGCTGAACAACCTCCACATATATTGATTTTTCCCATTTTAATGGCTTATTATAGTGTATGCCTTGGGGTTTTTTTTAAAGCAATTAGATACTAATTGAAGCCACTGCCCTTTCTGAAGAGTTCACGAAATTAGAGTCCTATACCTCACACTGTGTTTGTTTTTCTACTGCTGAAGCATGGGTTTGTGGAGGGTTTGTTTTATTTTTATTACGAAGTCAAAATGTACAGCATAACCCAAATCAACTCCCTGTTTACATCAGCAATCAGGACAGAATGTTTTAAGGGCACACTCTTGGAGGACGCAGTATTTTGGCCACACTTTACTCGTGACAAGGCTATTCCTTATATTAACAACCTAGAACTACAAAACTCTTCTACATAAAAAGCTGCAAGAAGGAAAATGCTATAAACCAAAGCAAGCAGCTACTCGGTACAAATAACCTTCTCAGACAGCAATCTTTAAAAATTTGCCTAGTTGGTAGGCAGAAAAATATTCTGCTGGAGTACTTCAACAGAAACTTTGTCCCTGAACACAACTCAATTCCAAATAATTTGCCATCAAGAACATCTGTTTAACTGACCAGTTAGGTGTCATTCCTCAGGCTCCTCCACCTGCTTAATCATTCAACATTCCTTTTTCCTTTCAGCATCCCCACACTGACCCTTAAAGTTAAGTGACAAGAAAGTATGTGAAAGCAATAGTGGTTTGAGTTTTCTCTGTACAGGGGATTCACAAACCTAAAGCTGAACACTGATACAGGTCTTGGTGGTCTTGGTCTTCTGCAATTGTGACCATCAAGCCAGCAGCAATTATTTCAGGATACCTTAGTTTATTCCTAAACAAAGTATCAGCACAAGGAGTCACACTGATGTACCCATAACAGCAGAGCAAGCTAATAGGTTCATACACCTTCTCCACTCTTTTTCTGTGTGATTTTCTTCATTTTACTTATCAGTGTCAAAGGAGACCAAAAGAGGCCACAGGAACAAGTACAAATAACATGTGAAGCCAGACACACCCTCAGATATTAAATCAAATATAAAAATTGAGATCTGGATGAGATACCTTGCTTTAAACAATTGCCACATGGCACACAATTATGCTCCTATATGTATTTAGTACTTTATGTAAAGCCCCTGAAGCTACTATATTCCTGAGGTGCAGAAGTTAAGCAATGTTGCCAGCATCTGAAGTCAAACAGGATCTGTTTGTTGTAAGCTCATGTCATTCTTGTGTGGATCACCAAATAGCTACATTCTTTAATATTTGCTAATATCTAAAACCCCTTCCTCACATGAAGGCCTCCCAAATACCTTTAGTCCTAACCCTGACTTCAACGTACTTTATCCTCTCCTGCTTGCTTACACTGAAGAGACATGCACTCACACACACAAGAGAAATGCAAAAGAATACACAAAACTAAACTTGTAGCTCAACTTCTTTCAACCTTTCTATCAATTTGCAAGAAAACCCTACAAAATCTCTCTCTAGCAATCATCTGAAATAACCCCAGGTTTCTTTCTCCTAAGAGCAAGCTGTAAAGTATTTTGTTAAGATAGCAGGAGAGGAAAAACATCAACAGCTTCTTGCATAGAATTGCAGAACCTTCAGAAAACTCAAAGAATAGTTTTCACCTATTGTTTAATAAAACCAAGCAAGGGCCCTGCTGGTCATGTGTGACAAGTTAAAACAATGTCATTCACATGTGCTCCACACTGATGCCATAAAGCATATCTGCAACTGTGAAACTGCCTTCTGAGCAGTAATCCTTACTCAGTGAACTGGCATGCAACAACTTATTTATAGACTCCAAAACAAAGCCCAGCAATAGCAGTCCTTCATGCAATTGACACCAGGGTTTTGTTCTAAATTGCAGCTTAGCCAACCATCTGCAATTCCTGCACACAGCCCCGCAGACAGGTAACCATCCTGGCACCAACAGAAAACAACTTCAGCTGGCCAAATACTTGTGGCTTTCTACTGTGAGATGCATTGGTTCTCTCCTTCTGAGCATGGAAGGTACTTGCCTGGACTAGAAACAATTTAATATTAAACACTACTAAACTGTTAGTATGCTAAAGCAGAAACACACAGCCTCTCTCATTGACAGCTTTCGAAGGAGAAGCTTTCCTCTTCTATCCTGTACCAACATTAAAACACAAAGCCAGGCAGCAAATAAAAACAAAAATCCATGTTTTCTTGTTTGCTTAATGTGACAAGATCATGATTGTGGCTGCCCCATGCTTATTTACCCAAAAAAGGATGTCAGAATGATGTTTTAAAAAGACCTTACTCACTGGAGCAAACTTTACTAGTAACCATTTTGCTCTTCCACCTGAGTACGTCAGCTGTGGAAAAACAGTGTTAAAATTGTCCCACTGAAGCAGAGATGTGAAGTCCCTCCTATCTCTCCTCCTTCAAGATACTACACTGTTGTGCATCAGAAGCAGGAGTGCTAAGAAACTATCCTAACCAAACTCATGGAATGGGGTAAAATGCTGGTTGCCTGTGCTATGAGTGATGTGGATGCAATCTAACATATTTCTGGTGCACCTTACGAGATGTCACATTTGCCCAATACTCATTTCTGAGCGAATAAAAAGCTCCTGTGATCCAAACATCTTCATATATGTTATGTAAAGGTATACTACAAAACATCAGTATGGTATGCTTCCAAAGTCTGGAATGTGCCTTATCAAAAGCAGACCTCACATGCTATCTAAGACCAAACTCAGCCAAACAACAACCATCCTCATTCCCTACCCACCCAGAACATTTTGGCTAGGCAGAGCTTTGCAGAATTCTTACTTTCTGCTCTCAACTCAGCCACAATTTGCATCACTCACAGGTCTCTACAAATTCAGCATGCCTGGCCTCATAAAAATGTGTCCAGCCCACCCCAAGTATAGCAGGAATGTCTGAAAAGAAAGGAATCCCTTTGCCTAGGTGCTGTGTTACACATGTATGCTACAAGAGTTAACTGCAAGCCAGATCACAGGCTGACTAGTAGCATCCCCTGCTTTTAGTACTTCACTTACCTAGAAGAGCAGCAAAAATAGGAAAGCGATTTGGATTCAGGTCCAGTTGCTTGGCAACTTCATGCATTAGGTATTGGCTTGTTGTGAGGCTTTTCCCATTACGGCTCAGTTTTAGGGCATGGGCACTGAAATAGTAAGGGATGTTGCACAATGCATAATCGGAGTCATATGCAACCAAACCATGGAAACCTTTCTCTCTGCAGAAAGCAATTACTTCTTGATGATGATCCTCAATGCTCTGTGCAACCTACAGTAGAAGACAAGAGTAATTAGGCACAGTGGTAAATTGCAGTCCTGATTTATCACATGTATTACAAAACGTTAGGTCTTTCTGACACTGCATACACACACTTGAAACACTTGCAGTGTGTTTAAAGCCACCAGGAAAGCCCAGTGACACAGCAGGCAGATATGGGACCTTAAGAAGTACCCAGCAGTACAACACAAAGTTCTGGAAGCCCACAAGCTGAAGTAGCATTAAGGATTACTGAACTCATCTGTAGTGACGGTTTGCTAACAGAAAGGCTCAGACTCTAAACATGTTGCTGTACCAATGACTGGATTCACTTGAAGGAAAAATATTAAGGCTGTGGATACTTGAGCAACTCAGCAAGCCAAGATGCACCCTTAAAAAGCAATCCCATGAGCACTTCTCAAGTTTTGCAGCCCTGTGTTAAACAATAGATGATCAGAGGTAATTTTTTGACCTTTCAATGCCCACCTCGCTGTGTTAAGCAAGTTTTCCCCTTCTTTTCACTTTCAGTCTGTTCACGTGTGCACAGTTGTCTCTGATGCTGCAAACTGCTTCAAGTTTATAGCCCAAACTTCACCTCTCAACTCCTGTTGCCTAGCAAAGCACATACTTTAGGCTTTGGCAATCAGATGCCTCGAACAGACATGTCATGCAGGGAAGACACAGGCCAATTCCTAAGGCTGGAAACATAAAAGCCAGCTTCTCTTACCAAGAAGATGACACTAAAACAACCTCCCCCCAGATGACAGGTTAGTAGTTACAGTCCTGCATTTCCATGCTGTCAGAAGCCATTACAACCAGTCTGTACACAGCACACAGAAATCGAGTGAGCAAGTGCTTTTGATGCTTAATACTTTCACCATCTACACACAAAATAAAGGGGAGTGGTTTACAAAACCTACCCTCACCAAGGATTTCACAGCAAGCTATCCGAAAGCAGACTAGTACAAAACTATAAGCTTCAGTCTCCAGAGCTGACGGGAACACAGCACTTGTGCTGGTGATGCCATCTACTTCCCCTGCAGCTGATACCCGCAAGTGAGGGCCCCACACCTCCACAGCCAGCTCCAACTGTCCCGCAGCTATCTAACTCTCAAGAGTTTGCTGATCAACAGCAAATTTGACCCTTCCTGTCCTCTTCATGCCTTACACCTTCTAACCTGACATTAAACTGCAGTCTTCTGACAAGGTATATGAAGTTTAGTTTTCCCCATGTCTGGTGGATTGTATCAGTGTCTCTGAAACTTTTGCTCTCAACAAGGAGGAGTGTATTCATTTCCCTAATGATACACATTTACCTAAAATCAACATTTCTGTGTGCAGGACAGCCACGGATCAGCTACACAAATAAAAACAACCAAGAATTTTTACAGCATTGTGTGACACGGGTGTGCAAACAACATAAGAGGAAACTGGGTGTACAGCCTGCTCTGATCTCCTCTACCTCCACAGCCTCCAGTTCCTCCCTCTTCATTTTATTAGAGCTATCTGACACAGCAAAGTACCAGCATGAAACCACAGGATGTTTAGGTAACAGTAGAACCCACTTTCAAATAACTGAACTGTCACAGGGAAAAGAGCTCTATTTACCAAGGTACAGAGGTACAGTTAACTCCTAACATAAAACTGATGAGAGGCAGAGAAACAGCTCTCACAAAAACAGAGTCTGAAGATGCATCTGTACCCAGGTTACATCCCAAATCAACCCAGGGTGGAGAGACGTGGGGGAAATCACAGCCAGGAGCTGGGAACAGTTTCCAAGTCTAAATCTTGTGTAAATATTAACAATGCTGGATTAGATAGAGTCCTGTGCGAGTGAACAGGCACATGCACATGTAGATAGAACAAAGTCTCACTGAAGTACTAATGTTAAGATCTCCGCTGCTTAAATATTTACATTTTAGCAAACCTGCTTTGCATAGAAGTTTATTTGAAGAAATCTCCTTCCCTACCCCCTACAAATAGCAACATACCAGGTCACTACCAGGCTAAGAACCTGTAAGATATTTGTTGAAACAGGAACTTGTTGATTCTACATCCCGCTAAAACCATCGGCAAGTGATTTATAACTGCTCTGGATAGAAGACATTACTCTTTTTTTCCCTTCTAATTACCAAAATAGGTTAAATTCACAGCCAGTTCCTAGAAGCCCTCTACTCAAGCCTCCAATGTTGCCTGAAAATATTAAAATCAGTTTCACATTTAATCAGCAGTCTCAAGCTCAACTTCGAAAAACAAAGTGAGAAAACACTAGAAGTTGACAACTGTCTTTTGTGTATGTAAATTTTCTTTAACATCACCTATACATGTACATACAAATTACACCTTCAAGATGCATGTGCTCCTTGCACACCAGAAGGGCTGTGAGAAAGTGAGTATGAGAGAGACCGTGAATAGAACTGGAGTAAGGTTTAAAGAAAGAGCTGTGTAATAGAAATTTAGAAAGATATAAAATCACATAAGAAAGGCAGAAAAGAAAGATGACTTCAGTTCAGCAGTACCTCTAACGAGCATTATGCATGTTGTTACTACAGCCACAAAATATACTTTCTAACATGAAAATGCATCAGTCAAAACCAGAGCTATCCACAGCTTCTCAGCAGCTAAATAGGAACTGCTGCTTTGTTCTCATTCCACAAGTGCTGACTGCTTCAGAGAACCGGTGCAGTCTGGACATCCACAGTACAGGCTCAGGCATATCAACCTCCCCAGTAGCAACTCTTGCTCTCCCCTCATCCAGGATTTAGTAATGTACCCTTCCCAGCTCACAGTGTCAAGCCAAAGCAGACCTCTTAAATCTTCCCCAAACTTGGGGGGATATTGTGTTTGTTGTTTCAGGGTTTTCTAAAATGATGGAAAAGGGTCTCAGTACGACATGTCCTCTTGTTCCTAAAACTGCTTCCAGAGATTAAGAGTAAGGCCTATTACTGAGAAACCCTAAAGCAGCTAATGCTGCAGCTAAGCTTGAAAGTAAACAAAGTGCCACAGGTGACAGCGTTGTCAAATAGGGCAACTTTATTGGGATGCAAAGTACCTCGACAGAAAGGAAGCAGGGCTGAGACAGAGGCAGATAAAAGACTAAGGGCTGGTTCAACATGTCACAAGAAATACTCAATTCCTATCCACATGAAACCTGCTAGCCTCTTGCCTGTACCATGCAGTTCAACACTGTGTCAAGTACCCCCTTTAGTACACTGAAAGAAAAATACTCCTGTTTTACCCTACTCCTATTTTTCATTGCTTCTATTAATGAGCAACCTGGTCTAGTGGAGAGTGTCCCCGACAATGCTAGGAGGTTGGCACTAGATGATCTTCAATGTCCCTTACAACTCAAACCATACTATCAGTCCATGGACTTATGAATCTGTAAGTCTCAAAATCAAATTAAAGATGATTTGTAACACACCCACAGGCAGATCAAAGTAAGCAACCTCACTGCACGGTC
The DNA here is from genome assembly GCA_013400475.1 of Tricholaema leucomelas. Classification (NCBI taxonomy): domain Eukaryota; kingdom Metazoa; phylum Chordata; class Aves; order Piciformes; family Lybiidae; genus Tricholaema lacrymosa; species Tricholaema leucomelas. The sequence continues at coordinate 531,352 of WAAF01014964.1, read as the reverse complement.
CCTAAAACTTTTTGCTTAAAGAACAGAAGTATTTCCTAGTCACTGGGCGGGAGGGGAAGAAAGCTGCAATGAGAAGATGTTTTTGCTATCATTCAAATTCCCACCATCATTCATACCCAGAACGCACACATGATTTTGTTTCTACACCGAGCAGGAAAAGATTACACAGCAGCCAGGCACAAACTATTCACTTTAAGCAACCCCCAATCCCAAAGGCATCGTTTTGGTGGAGCTCGAGGTGCGCTGCAAGAATGAGCTTTGCCAACTCTTTCAGTTTGTTCTGCACACACTTTGACCGGCGTCGTGACCTCGGCCACTACGGTGAGGATTGGCCTGCCGGCGCCGAGCGTAGCCCAGGACCACCCTAGGGTGGGACTTCCACCGGCAACCGGACTGAACGCCGCTGCCCGCCCTGGAGGACTCCACACCAGCCTGAAGAGCACGCAGCGAGGAAACACATTCTACCACAGTGAGTCTGGCTGAGTGAGCAGGGTGCCAAGGAGAAGCAGCAGTAACTCTCACTCCGTTGGCAGGACTAGGAGGAACTTCACCCAAAGTTACCTTTTGGGTGAGCTCCTTCACGATAAATCTTTACCCCAGCACTGCAGCCTGCTTAGAATTTTACTCATGTTCCGAAAGGGCCATACAAAAGCCAGCTAAGGTTAAGCTGCTGCTAGCGATCAAGTGTGCAAATCTCAAAGGTTGCATAATATTTTTCTACATATAAAAGTAATTTACAATAATAAAGCCTAGGAGCATCCACTCCACTCCCGCTGCTCTTCCCTCCCTAGCGGGAGAGCGAGCAGCAACTCTTAAATCCGCACCTTCATCCTAGGGCTTGTTTTTCCAGCGTCTTGTGTTTCAATACACGCTATCGCTGGGCTTCACAGAAACCATCGCCTATCCTGAATGCTCTACAGAGATCAGGGGCGCGTTAACGTTCGACAACCTTTGAAACTGTGGCCCTGGTGTCAGTACAAGATCATCACGGACCCCAGCTCCTGCCTGAAGTGTGGCTTATGTGATAAGCAAACAGAAGCTCCCCCTGAAAAGAAGAACTCGAAATGAAGACCTGTCAGATCAGTGCTCCTGATCACACGAACTATTAAAGTCTTTGCCGTTAGGAAGAGTGAATTACTCCATACTTGATTAAAAGTCCGTTTGGACAATTCGGAGCAAAACCTTCACCTTCATAAACACGAAACTGAAACCTCTACATTCTATAGCCAGCGATTTTACCTTCAGCACAAGTTTAAACACCTCGTCTCAGTGGGGAACTTGTTGCAGATCCACCATGCGCGATAACTAAACTGATTTTTTTCCCTATCGTCTTAATAATTAATTAGATTACGATGCTTCTGGCCAGCCGCTCTCACCTGCGGTACCAAAGTCCCAGTCCCACCATCCTGCCGAGCAGAGGGGAGGGGGGGGGCGGGCCTGGGCAAGAAGGGACATTTTGAGTCAACGGAGCGGCGGCCCCGAAAGAACATGGAGGCAAAAACCTCCCTGCTGCTGGGCCTGCCTTCACTGCCAGGGGAATCCGGGAGGCCCTGGGCGCTGCCAGTCTCCCCGCCGCCCCGCGCAGGCCAGAGGCCTGCGAGAGGCGGCGAGGGGAGCGGCAGCGCCGTTTAAATAGCAAAATCCCTCGAGGATTCAGGCCGTAGAAACTTGGGCCGCCCCCGCGGGCCTCGACGACATTTTGAGGCGCTGAGGGGGAAGGCAGAGTGCCCCCCGCTCCTCCCCTCCTCTGGCGCGCTGGGCACTGGCAAGGCCCAGGGCAGCCCCCGCTGCCATCTTAGGGCAGCGGCGCCGGTGGAGGGGAGCGGCGGGGGCGCAAGAGAGCAGCGGGGAGGGGGCGCTGGTGTCTCCTGGGCCAGGGAGGTGGAGGGGGGGGCGGCTGCGGTGCCCGGTCCGGGAGAGAGGCCTCATCTCCTCACCTTAATGTGGAAGCGGATGAGGGCCAGGCGGATGCAGTGCGCCATGCAGACGGGCGGTAGGAACCAGACCTTGGGCGGTGGGGTGCCCTTGTTCTGGACGTGGCTGACGATCTGCTGCGCCGTCTGGCGCTCGTTGCCCTGGCGCTTCACCCACTCGTGGAGCCGGGCCTTCTCCAGGGCACCGTTGAAGAAGACGAAGAGCTCGATGTTACCGTTGAAGCAGGCCTTGGCCAGGGCCGCCAAGTAGCCTAGCATGTGGTTCCACTGCCCGCCGCTCACCCAGTCCGTGTAGAAGCCGCCGTAGAGCCGGTGCAGGCAGTTGTCGGCGTCGATGAGGAGGCGCAGCGGAGTCTGGGGGGGCCGCTGGCGGCCCCCACCCACGAGACTGCCCCGCGCCAGCTTCTGTAGCTCGACGGGCACCACGGCACTAGGGCAGTGCTTCTCGATGTAGTCCTGGAAACCCTGCACTCCCATGGTGAGGACCGGACGGCGGCGGCGGGCAGGCGAGCGGGGGCCCGGCGGCGGTGGCGGAGGGGTCTGAGCTCGGGCCGGGCGGCGCGGCGACGGCTGTAGTTGCGGGTGGGCGGTGGGAGCGGTGGAGCCGGGTGGGAGCGCTGGCTGCCGTCGGTGGCCGTTCAGGGGGGAGTTGTATGGATTAGTGGGGGGCTCATGGCTGCTGCGGCCGCCATGTGCTGCTCTCACAGAGCCATGGCTCGGGGATCCGGGCTGCTGCCGCTGCGGCTCCGACTGCCGGGGGGAGGGGGAGCGGCACAGCGCGCAGGAAGCCAACCCGCCGCCGCCGCCGCCTGCGGCAGGGAGAGCGGAACAGGCGGGACTTGGCGGCGGACCGCCGCTGCCACTCACAGGCAGCGCGGGGCACGCACACGGGCGCCGGGGGAGGGCGGGGGGAGCGCGCCCTCAGCGCCGCCGGCCCGGTGCCCGCCGCCCTCGCGGCCCCCGCGCTGCCCTGCCCTGCCCTGCGGCACTGGGGCGGCGGGACCTGCGCAGCCCGCGCACCGCGGCCGTTGCATAACCCAGGCATGCGCGGGAGGGTTGGCGGAAGCGGGTGGCGGGAAAGGGGAGGGGGCTCGGGGGGGAGCTGGGGGAGTGGCGGAGGGAGGCGAGGGTCGGCGCGGGGGCCGGCGGGAGCCCACGACGGCCGGACTCGGTGGGGCTGTGGCCTCGTGGGGCGGCCACCGCGTCACTGCCTGTCTTCTCGGTGCCTCCTCCGCCGCGGCGGGCCGAGCCACGCCACAAGTTCCCGGGAGGCGGTGTTCCCCTCAACTCCGCTGCCGCCAGCGGCCGGGGCGGGGCGGCGCGGCGGTCGCCATAGCAAGCCCGAGTCGGGGGAGCAGCGCTTGTAGGGCACCTGTTGCTTGTGGCTCGGAGGTGTTCGTCCCTGATGGGGCCCCGGCCAGCAGCGGCCGCGCCAGCGTTTAGAGCGGGAATGCCTCCGGAACGGTTCCGCCTGACCCGGGAGGCTGCAGAGCACCCGGCCTCGGGCCACGCCACGCTCGGCCTCGGGCCGCCTGGGCGGCGCGGCAAGCCGGCAGCTCCTTCCCATCCCGCAGAAATGGCCGCTATTTACAAACAGTAATTACAGCCTGGCCTTGCCTCGCCCGCAACTGAGCCGCTGCTGCTGCCGCGGTAGAACTTGGGGTGATTTTGAGCGTCTTAACGCCATAAGGAGATTTGAAGCGGTTGCTGGCACCCTGAGGCCTGCCGTCCAGCTCAGTCTCTTGGCGTCACTGGTGAATGGGCTCCAACAGAAACTCCGGGGGAAACCCCCGTTGTATTCTGCACAGGCAACGAGGAGCGAGCTTGCTTTAACTTCTGTTGGACAAAACCATCTTTTAAAAGGCCAAAATCGGGGCTGTACCCAAGCCTAGGAGTTGCGGTTTGTCACTGCAATAGTACTACTAGCTAGTACTACTAGCATCTGAGTAGTTTTCTGCTCTGCAGGTGTCAAGAAGGTGTGAAGCTGCACATGGTGTATAGTCACACATTGATACTTCGTTCAGCAGGAAAAAGAATGTGTTTTTAATGATACTTCAGTCGGGCTTGACTGGCACCTGCAGCAAATACTCTTACCAGGGAATAACTGATTCTTAGGTAGTGGGTTTGCTTACAGGCAGTATGGTGCTAAAGCCAGCCTGCTCTGGATGTATCCAAGACCATCAGAACATAGAGACAGTGTATTAAAGAATACTGGAAAAAAAAACAAATAGCTAATGAAAAACACACAGTTCTTCCTAGAAGTCTGTTTTTGTCATGGTCTGAGAGTGGTTTCCTAACTAAAGAGTCTGCTTTCTTTCCAAGCTAGTTTTTCCCTTAGAATTCCTAGATTTAAGAGTAGTCACATGGTCGGGTGACAGCTAACTAATAAACCACTGTAGCACACTTTGAGGGACACACAAAATGTGACAGTAGACCAGCGTGCTGATAGAATCATAAGAGTCATTTCTGTTGGAAAAGGCATTTAAGATCATTAAGTCCAACTTTCAACCCGGCACCACCATGCCCACTAAATCATGTAGACTAAGACGAAAGAGCAGTTTACCAAAGGCATGAAGACGAGCAAGGTCTTCATCAAGCAGCAGCAGCAAGCCTGCAGGAACTGGGAGATTAATCTAAGTGAGTGGTGTGATGGAGGAAAGGCATTGAAGAGCTTTCTTTCTCAGTACTGAGCACATTTCACTGGTACCAGATGTTGGTTGTGCAAGGGAAGGGTTAATAAAGAATAATATTAAAGCCAGTGACTCATTATCCAACCTGAACAGAAGAGAATTAGGAGTGGCACCCTAGAAGGAAGGCACTGTACAGTCATTAGGAAGAATTCATGAAGAATAACCATGTTGGGGCAAGAAAATAGAGATGAAAGTTATCACTGCAGTCTTAATTCCTTTGTTAAAACTTGGTCCCACTGTGAGGTGAATATGGACATAGGCTGTGGAACAGGCCATCCACAGGAGCCTTGTTAGGTTAGGTACATTTGCCTGGGAGTAATTGATACCTATCTTATCCATGGGAAACACTTGCTTTACGTGATTTCCCTAAATCTCTCTTCCTTTTTCATCCTAGTGGAGCTGCTGGTCCCAGTCCTTGCTGCTGTAGGAGAAAAACTCTCAGTCCTGCTCCTTACTGCCAAATCTCTGAGGAGCCATAGGCTCGTCCTGTGGGCAAGATATTTTTCTGCATTGTTACTGCAGTGCTCAAAGTGAAATACATCTCTTGTATTATTATTTTGGTACTAAATTTAAACACAGACACTTGCAAGTGAATATCCAACAGAGGTTAATGCTCTGCTGGAATCTGCGGCTGTGAGCTGCCTGGTTTCCCTTCCCTGTCACTGGATCATTTTGACTCTGGCAGGGGTAAGTAGCACACAGCAGTAAATCTGCCCCTTGTTGTATTGCCTGCATACCTACTTACTATTAAAATTGCTTACTGTATTATTACAAATCATTATTAGAAATTCTGTTTACAGGAACTTGAAGAATCTTTAAGTGATTTATCTAAACCCAGCAAAACTGGACTTGGGCACTTGTGCAGTGATCTCCTTTTATTTGGTGTTATTTGGTGTTATTTTTTATTTAAGTTACAGGCATGCCTGCTACTTAGTCTAAAATAGTTGCAAAAATAGAAACTGAAGATAAATTACTTAGGTTTAAAAAAGGATTATGGGGACACAAATGATTTTGCATTGTAGGGCTTGCTACCTGGTGGGACATTCCTTTCTCATATCTTAGTTTGGATCAAACCATATACAGGCATACAAGATTTAGACAGCTAAAGAATTCCCATCTTTGGGAATCTATAGCTTTCCAAAATATCTCCAAACACCATCTCACTTTAGCATACAGTAACTGTTTTCAAATATTTATGATACCTATGCTGGAACATTTTCCTCCTAGGGCAAAAATGTATGCATATGGGAGCCACCTAACTGAATCATTTCGATTCTTATCATTCTCTTCATCAGCATCAGCTCTTGGAGGAGTTTCAGTCTCTTTCTGGAACTTCTTTTTCCATCTTTCTGCAAGATCCAAGAACTGCAGAAACCCAGAGGTGGTTGGTCATCTTCCACAGGCTACCAGTGGCATTTTCCCTTAGCCTATTCAAAGGAATAAGACTCGGGAAACAATTCTCATGGTATCTTTTGTAAAATTTCCTTTGTAAAAGGAAGACTTTGCTGGAATGTTTAGTTGGGGTTGATCTGCTCTTGCCCATCAAGCATTCCTCCACTCTAACATTTCAGCTTCATTTAAAATTCAGATTCCACCAGAGTTGTGAGAAAACAGTTGCTCTGGTGTCTGGTAACTGCAGCTTGCATCTTTGCAGTGGTATCAAGGCTTTTCTGCTGGCTGCATATGTAGTCACTCTGCTTTGCTGCTGCGTGGAACTTCTGCAGGAGACTGGTGTTAGGGAGAGGAGACACTTCTGTGCTTTCTCACTGGCCACTATGGATTGCTTTTCAGCATCTTGACTTGCTTTTCAGTGCTGTTCTTGCATCAGCCACATAGAATTTGTGCCTTTCTCAAGACTCTTGTTCTCCGGTGTCTTCATACTATTTGCTAATTTCTCTTGGCATCTTGATTTTGCCATGAGCCCCTTGTAATCATAGAATGGTTTAGGTTGGAAGGGACCTCAAAGATCATCCAGTTCCAACCCGTCACCATAGGCAGGGACACCTGCCACTAGAACAGGTTGCTCAAGGCCTCATCCAACCTGGCCTTGAACACCTCCTGAGAGGGAGCATCCACAACCTCCCTGGGCAACCTGTGCCAGTGTTTCACAACCCTCCCTGTAAAGAACTTCTCCCTAATGCTGTCTGCCGTTAGAGCTGCTGTGTTCTGGGGTGTTGCCCGTGATCCAGCAGATAATTATTTTAGTGTCATTAACAGTTGCCTATGCAAAACACCAGCAAATGGCTTCCCTGGAGCACCTGTTCTGAGAATTGTGACTGGAACAAAGCTTGCATCAGGTTTTGGAGTGGCTGATCTCTTGTTCCTCTAGGGACAGCATGTATTCCGTGCGTCTGAAAACAGCAGGTGTAGGCAGTTTCTTACATTGGACTGAACTGGGCAGCGGTTCACATTTCTTGTGCGTGTGGTGAGCACAGAGAGAGGGAGTGAAGGCATCAGGCCACAGAAGCAGGATCACAAGAGCTATGTGATTTTCCTGGGTGGGCATTACAAGACAGACTGTTGTAAGCCACTTTCGAGCTGTACTTTTTCTTGGGCCAGCTAACCTCCTAATATCTTCCTCAAGTCTATTTTTTCCCTCCTCTTCTTTTTTTTCCAAAGGCATCTGCTGCTTTCCAAATAATTCCTTTGGGCCATCCAAATACTAGTAAAACATACCAAGCCAGCACTAAAATCCTTCAGAGACAGGACATGTCTGAAAGCACGCTGCTTGCTCCATGACTGGCAAAGGAAGAGGAAAGAATCACAGAAGCACTCAGGTTGGAAAAGATCCTCTGGCTCAAATCCAACCTAGAACTCTACAAAGTTCACCCCTAAGCCATATCCCCGAGCACCACATCCGAATGACCTTTAAACATATCCAGGGGTGGTGACTCAGCCCCCTCCCTGGGCAGCCCGTTCCAGTGTCTAACCACTCTTGTGGGGAATATTTTTTCCCCAATGTTCAGTCTAAACCTGCCTTTCTGCAGCTGGAGCCTATTCCCTCTTGGTTTATCTCTATTGACAAGCACCAGCCTCTCCACAGTAGGATCACAGGATGTTAGGGATTGGAAGGGATCTCTGGAGATCTTGGAGTCCAACCCCCCTGCCAGAGCAGGATCATAAAATCTAGTGCAGGTTGCACAGGAACGGATCCAGATAGGTCTGGAAAGTCTCCAGAGAAGGAGACTCCACAATCATTCTGGGCAGCCTGTTTCAATGCTATCCAGTGCTCTGTCACCCTTACAGTAAAGCAGTTCTCCTAAAGCCTGTTGTGAAGCCCACCTTAAGATGAAGCACTGTGTGCTCAGGGATAAGGTCTGCTGGCAAGTAAGATAGGCTGACAGATCTGTTGGTTTAATCTTCCCTATACAATTGTCAGAGCAGTGAATGCTCTAGAATCACAGGCAGCTGAGATTGAACAGGACCTCAGGATGTCACCTGAAGTACTGTGTACAGTTCTGGAGCCCCCAACACAAGAAGGACACGGAACTGTTGGAGCGAGTCCAGAGGAGGCCACAAAGATGCTCAGAGGGCTGCAACAACTCTGCTATGAGGACAGGCTACAAGAGTTGGGCCTCTTCAGCCTGGAGAAGAGAAGGCTTCAAGGAGACCTTGGAGTAGCCTTCCAGTATCTGAAGGGGGCTACAGGAGGGCTGGGGACCAGTTCAAAGAAAAGGTGATTGAAAAGCCATCATACTTTAGCAGAGCCCCTGCTACACTCAAACATTAAATTCCTCATCAGGCCAACCCTTTAGGAGCTAGGCCTGCACAAGCAGCAGATAAATGTCAGTATTGCTCCAGCAAAGTTGTGGGGCTGGAGAATGAGTGGTAGCAAGAACTCCAAGAGGATGGGAAAAGCAGCCATGTGGAGGAGGGGGTGAGTGACGCTGCCTGGAAGAATTCCTTCTTTCAGAGAACAAGCAGCGCTTTCACAGACGGGGCACGCAGGGTACAGCTGACATCAGGTCCACTCACTGCTGCCTTCAAGTCTTGGGTTTTTTGTAAAAAAAAGGTGAATTTTTCAGTCCTAAATTTGAATTTTCAGGAGTAAGAGCATAAATAATACAGGCATTATAAGGCAGGTAATGGGAGCCAGTGCAGAGAAATAGCACTGATTCTTGGAAAACCTGGAACAGGAGCCTGCTGTTCCCTTGGTGTGATGAATAGTTGTATGAGAGGTACAGAAGGCAGTATTTAGGCTGCAGCAGTTCTTGCAGGAGCATCAGTGGGGCTGCAAACATATCCATGGTTATAGCTGGATGGTACAAGTTTGCCAGGGGTGTCATCAGAAGAGCACACGGGAGCTAAAAAATACATCCCCTGCCCATCGCAGAGGAGCAGCTATTTACTCTTCCAACACTTCAAAAACATGTCGTTTGTATTGGCATTTATGCAATTAACACAAGTGTCTGAAGCATGTAAAGTGACAGATTTAGCTGCCTCACTCTGGGATATGGGCGCCAGGTTGGGGAACACCATCCAAGCCTGAGCTTGCCTTTCAGTCTGCTACAGTAACTAAATTCTTCATCTTACCCAAACACATGCCAGTGTGGTCTACCAGCGTGTCATCTCTAGACGTAGATAGCTCAGTTATTTTTCTTACCATCCCTACAGCTCTTGCTGAACAAGGCTGTGCTCTGGCAGTCAAGTAAACACAAAAGAGAAACATTTCTTTGAATTGCAGCGTGTGAAGTTGTGGGGCTGTGTCTGCTAGACTCTGCTCACAGGCTGCAATGAGCTCTACAAAATCCCGGCTGTTTGGTGCACTGGGCTGGACACAAGAGATGCTTTGTGCCACTGCCTCTCCCAGTCGCATACTATCTCTCCATGTCAGTGCTGCCACTCCTGGGACGAGGTGCTCCTTGAGCTGCTGCACTTAGGGAAGAGGAAAAGCAGACACAATCTTGCTGTTGTCCAGATCTGGCCCGTGAGCCACCAGTTTGACTCTTGAACTACAGCACTCAGCTCAAAGGGCTGCTAATTGTATCCTAATGATGATTTAAATGATCCAGCTGATCATTTCAGAAACATCCCTGATCATTTCAGAAACATCCACATTGCAAATTACTAGCAGCCTATGTGATGCTTAAAGCAGGCAGAACACTGTGGAGACATGAAGGAACACTATTATAATGTTCTCCGTGGCCTTCAATGTTGTCCCACCTGTCCAAAGCACCATCTCTTGTTTGTAGGCCCAAATGTCTGTGAGCAGCCAGCCCAGCTGTATCAGATGAAGTGGGTCCAGAGGAGGACATCGGAGGGTTGGAACACCTCTGCTACGAAGACAGGCTGAGGGAGCTGGAGTTGTGCAGCCTGAAGAAAAGGAGGCTGCAGGGAGATCTAATAGCGACTTTGCAGTACCTGAAGGCAGCTGCAAGAAGGATGGAGAGAGCCTGTTTACAAAGGCCTGCAGGGAGAGGATGAGGGCAAATGGCTTCAAACTAGAGAAGAGCAGATAGAGATTGGATGTTAGGAACAAGTTCTGCACCACAAGGGTAGTGGAACACTGCAAAAGGTTGCCCAGGGAGGTGGTTGAGGCCCTATCCCTGGAGATATTTCTGGTGGGACTGGACAGGGCTCTGGGCAGCCTGCTCTTGTTGAGGATGTCCCTGCTGATTGCAGAGAGGGTTGGACTGGATGAGCTTTGGAGATTCCTTCCAACTCAGACCATTCTATGACTGTATGTTTTGGCAGCAGCCTGGCAATAAGTAGAAAAGAATCACTCAGTAACAAAAGCCTACCAGTATGCCCACAGCAGTAGCAGGAATGAAAGCTGAGGACACTCCACTGCAAAAGATGTTAGCTTAGGTAATGGCTCAGGTGGGCCAAGAGGCTGAACGCAGCAGTTGAGCTGAGCTCAGCAGAAGTGAAGGCACTTAGTCACTGGCATTGTTTCCTTCCTCACGACTGGGGAACCCAGCTGGGCTGTGGAGCACAGCTCCAGAGCTCTGCCTGTACCACCAGTCCCAATGATTCCAGCTTCCAAGGCTGGCGAGTCAGTCTCTGCCAGCAGCATTGCATTCCCTTCCTAATGCTGAGTTGTGTTTTGGACAAGATACCTATAGTCTGGTGAGGAATCCGTGCTCCAGAGAAAATATTTAGAGTGCAAGTCTCAGTTTTCCCCTTCAGAAATTCAGCCAACAAACACACCAAATATGCTCACCAGCAGCAGCACAGTGATGGGAGAGATGTTTATACACAAAGCATTGCATTGGTGAGGGTGAAGCACACATCTTGCCCCTCTGATAGACACCCAGGAATGAACTGGAAAAGCTGGCTAAGCCCTTTCCTAAAGGACAAGCTTTTACAAGAATATAGGTTAACTGTCCTAAGCTGGGTTTTAAAGGCCAAATCTAAGCAATTCAAATTCTGAAGAGACTTCCAGGAGGGAGGCTTGTGTTCTCTGTGGACAGTAAAGTGGTGTCAATAAATACTAACACTGTTTTTTGGGGGGTGAAGGTTTCTGTCAGGTTAATCCCTTTACAGTCCTGGAGTGTCTTACGTTCCACTAACTTAGCCCCAGTTTTCTGTGAGGTTGCAGGCACAGGATGAGAGTGAGGAGCTAGCAGTGCTGCATGAGCAGACACGTGGTAAAGGTACGCACTTTACCCTTTACACCTGTAGCTGCAGGAGCACCTGGCTGTGTGAGCTGCTGTAAAAGGGTCATTTGTGCAGGCAGATGAGCTGGCTACAAACTGTTTGCACATGGCGAGGCTGCTGCATGCAGTGTTCAGGATGCCTTTTTCTGTAGCAGTTTGACCCAGGAGTTTTGTTTCCCAACGCTCTGTCCCTCTTGCCTTGGTGATGCTTCAAGTATGTTGCTTGTGTTCGTCTGCTTCTTCTCCAGGCTGTGCAGCACTGCGGGTTGCGGAAATGAAAGTCTTGAAAAGCTCCTTGCACTTTGGTACTGAGTGCTGGTTCTTTCCCTTTACAACATTGATAGTGTTTGAGAGGGAGTAGATCCGAGGGCAAATCATTCTTCCCTTTTCTGTTTCAGGAAGTGCTTGCCTGAACTGTCAGCGTGCTCGTACACAGCAGCCCAACAGCAGACCTGGGCTTCTGCCAGAGAAGTTCCCTTCTAGCCAGAGGTAATATTTAAACTTGTGCATTGCCACATTTGTTACTGGAAGATTATTCATTTGGATTTCATTCTTTTCAGAGAGTTCTGAGGTGTTAGAGTCTTTGTTTTTTTTCCCTTTGATTTACATAAATTACTTTCTTGTCTTCATTTATTCTTTTAAAGATAAATCACTTGAAATTTACTTTCTTGCTTTTCCATAAGCCATGAAAGCATTTGAAGTTCAGAGAATGCAGTATTCCTGAATAATGGCAACTCCTTTTCAAGGGATGAGAAGAGTTAGAAAACCAGCAAGCTTTGTCACTTGATGATGCAAAACCTTACTTTTGAAAGTTGTACAAGCTTGCAGCCTGGCCTGCGTTCAGTGTCTGCACTGCCATAAAACTAGAGACATGGATTAGCGTCAGTGAGGAAGGGCTGAGAGCCCTGGAGCTGGTTGGTCTGGACAGAAGAAGACTGAGAGGTCTTGATCTGGTCAATGTCTATAAATATCTGAGGGCTGGGGGTCAGGAAGAAAGGGACAGGAACAGCCTCTGCTTATTTGTGCCCTGGCGTAGGACAAGGGGCAGTGGATGTAAACTGCAGCATAGGAAGTTCCACCTCAACACGAGGAAGAACTTCTTTACTGTAAGGGTCACAAAGCACCGGAACAGGCTGCCCAGAGAGGTTGTGGAGTCTCCTCTGGAGACTTTTCAGCCCTGTCTGGATGTGTTCCTGTGTGACCTGTGCTAGATTCTATGGTTCTGCTCTGGCAGCAGGGTTGGGCTCTGAGATCTCCAGAGCCTGTGATCCTGTGATTCATAGCCTGGTTCTAAAAAAGCAAAAACCAGCAGGGTAAATAATGCACAGCTCCCAGTAAGGGCAGCGTTCTTATTTTCCCAGAGATGTTGGTTTAATTCTCCAGATGCTTTCGGTATATAGCGCAACTTTTGATCTCCCCTACATAGTGTGGTACGAGAGAGTGTCTCTTTAAATTCATTTATAAAATAATTCAGGATTGTGGGTGTCTTTGATCTGTTCCTCTCTGCTAAAGTACAGAAGAACAAGTTGCTTAGCAACCTCGTGCTGGAATTGGGGAGGGGGTTGGAGAGGCAGAGAGGGATGGAGGGTCCAGAGTCACAAAAGGGAAAGATTAATCCCTGCCAGAAAACTAAACTTGGGATGTGTTTCTCTAACACAGAGCAAGCAAATAAAGAGTCACAAGTGTCTGCAGAATTAGGTAATCTTCCTTCTTTCTAGGCTTTTTCTAACCTTACTTTTGGTCTGTCAGTAGTAATCTTAAAACCAAATCAGGCACGAGATAGGCCAGGCAGGCTTGAATAGCTTTAGGACTGGCTTGCAGTGGGAATCTGAAGTTTTATTTTTAACCACTTAAGCATGTTTTAAATTGAATTAGTGTTGTCAAGACTAATCATAATTAATTTCACCCTGCACTTTCTTGTCTGAGAACTTCAAATATGTTTTGTGTGGAGTCTCATCCAGTTGGGCAGTTGGGCAGCTCAAGTGTCACCAGGCTGATTTATTTAGGCTCACTTACCTTGTCATAAATAGAACCCCAGATTTCCCTAAATGGTTACCAGGCTGGGATTAGCTGGTAACTAGGTAACAACTTAGTAACTGAAAAAAATAGCAGGAAACTAACTTTGCATTGGCACCCAGGCAACCTCTACCCCTTGTGCAGCTGTAAGGTGATAATGTTCCGCAGAGCAGTGGCAGGAGCGGTGGGTGTCATCCCAAACCACTCCTGCTCCTTCCCTTTCTGACCAGGCTGGGTCCCAGAGCAACTATAATTTACCTTTTGCACAAGAACTCGAACGTCAAACCCACAGCCCTGTGCAGCTGAGTCATGGAAGAGAAAACTGCTGCAAAGTATACAAAGGGAAGAGTGACAGAGCTAGTGGAGGAAAGCCTTTGACACCATCTCTCTCAGCATCCTTGCAGATAAACTGAGCAAGCGTGGTCTGGACCATCAAGGAGTGAGGTGGATGGGAAATGGTTGAAGAAAGGAAGTCAGAGAGTTGAGGTTAATGGGGCAGAGGCTAGTTGGAGGCCTGTATCTAGTGGAGTCCCTCAGGGGTCAATACTGGGACCAGCACTGTTTAATATATTCATCAACAACCTGGCTGAAGGCACAGAGGCACCATCAGCAAGTTTGCTGATGACACCGAACTGGGAGCAGTGGTGGCAGCCCTCAGGCTGTGCTGCCATTCAGCCAGACCTGGACAGGCTGGAGAGCTGGGCAGGGAGAAACTGAATGAAAGTAAACAAAGACATGGGTAGAGTCTGGCATCTGGGAAAGAACAGCTCCCTTTGACTAGTAGAGGCTGGGGACAGCTGTTGGAGAACAGCATAGGGGAAAGAGACCTGGGGGTCCTGGTGGACAGAAGGATGCCCATGAGCCAGCTTGAGAGAGGTTCTCCTCCCCTCTACTCTGCCCTGGTGAGGCCACATCTGGAATATTGTGTCCAGTTCTGAGCCCTTCAGTTCAAGAAGGAGAGAGTCCAGCACTGAGGTGGGGGTTGGGCTCTTCTCTCTCTTATCAGGTGATAGAATGAGAGGAAAAGACCTGAAATTGTGCCAGGGGAGGGTTAAGTTGGATACTAGGAAAAAATATCTTTGCTGAAGAGTGGTCAGGGATTGGAACAGGCTGCCTGTTGTGGTTTTGCCCAGCCAAATCCTGGGTGGCCTGCTCTGAGTAACCTCTTCCAGGACTGCAGTGTCCTCTTAGGGAAGCAGGGAGTCCAGTCTGACCCTCCCAGGCTACAATCCATGACCCCCTTACTATCCCATCTGTCACTAGCAAAAAGAAGCTGGCCCCATCTGCTTTCTAATTCCAGTTCTAGCAGTTGCAGCCTGCTATTAGATCAGCTCTTAGCCTCTTCCACATGGAGGCTGAAAAGCCACAGCCTCCATCATTTGAAGCATGTGCTCCACATCCCTGACCATCCTGGTATTCCTCTGCTGCCTTCCCTTTCCATTCCCAAATGCATTATTTGCTCAGAGGGCCCAAAGCCAGACACAGCATGGAGGAGGGAGGTTAGCTGGCTCTGAGGAGACAGGGACAAGGAGTTTCCTCGCTTTGCTGGACATCCCTCTTCAAAATTAGGCCAATGTGCAGTTTGTGCCATTTGCAATGAGTGTGTAACCTTACATCCACTGTAACCTCCAAGTGCCCTCCAGCAGGGCTGTTATTTAGCCACAGTTCCCAGCCTGTCCCAGCCTGTGGCTTTATTCTGCCCAAGGTGTTGGACGTCTTGTTAAAGTTGTTGGGATTTCTGCTGGCCAGCTTGCAAGCTCCTGGAGAGCCCTCCATAAAAGTTAGTATCTGGCATGTCAATGGCTCAACCCTAATTTAGTGTCACCCTCAAATCTGTTGTTTCTGCTTCATCATTCAGGTTGTCAGTCAAGATGCTAAACAGTGTCAGCCCTGCTGTTGACCTTGTAATGCTCTGCTTCCCTCTGGACACCAAACAGATGTCAGTGGCTGTCTGGGGGTCTCTCTGAGTGTGATTCTGACCATGACACAGGAACTGAAGCTGGTTTTCTGTTTGGTACTTTAACTGGTAGCCCATTCTTAAAGTGTTTTCACAGGTGGTAGTGGGTAAGAATAGCAGAGGCAAAACATTGTTTAAACTTAGCAGAATTCTGTAAATCGACTTCTAAAAATGACAAGAAATGGTTCTGAGTTTGTCAGCTCTGCCTTTTCCAATACCTAGGCTAGCACACTGCAGGATGCAGAGGTTCTTCTGCAACTGAAAAAAAAACAAACCACCAAATACTTGGTTTTGATTCTGAACTGGGATCAACCCAATCTCTCACCATTCCTACGAGCAAGAGGGAGAGTCTTCCATGCCAGCACAGTCAGGATCTCTGCAGCACACTGGTCATCTGTGTCCTATTCCTGCTTCAGCTCAGAGCCTGATCTTCTCAACCTCAACACAGCAGGAGGCAAGGACAGGGAGGTGGCATAATTGCAGTTCCCACCATTTTCAAAGTTTAGTACCAACACAAATCTGTCTCTGCAGAACAGAAAACAGCCTGTTGGAAGAGACCTCCAAGCTCATCAAAGCCAACCTTCAACCCAGTGGTGAAGGGGCAACACTAAACCATGTCCCTAAATTCCGGCTCCACAGGCTGCTTAAACAACTCCAGGGATAGTGACTCCAGCATTGCCCTGGGCAGCCTGTTCCAATGTTTGAGAACCCTTCCAGTGAAGAAATACTTCCTAGCATCAAGCTTGAACCTCCCCTGGTGCAGCTTGGAAGCATTTCCTCTGGTTCCATCTCTTGCTACCAAGGAGAAGAGGCTGCCCCCTCCTCACTCCAACCTTCCTTCAAGGAGCTGTTGAGGTCTTCCCTCAGCCTCCTATTCTCCAGACTGGTTTTTGCTAAACATCACATGCCTACCTGATTTCCTTATTCTCCCTGATGTCTTCCTGATTTCTGTTTTGAGGTCAGCATGACAAGGAGGAAGAAAGGTTTGTGGTTCCTTAAACCCAGCCAAGACACCCAGCAGAAGAAATCAAGCAGTTCTCAAGTGGCTGTTTCAGGGACGCCTTGCCATCTCTGCAGTTTCATCTGCTTGATAATGCCCAGCTTAGTGTTAGCTCTAAGAAGAGAATAAAATGAGAAAATCATTCCTTTGATATGCATTAAATTATGCAGTTAGTAAATGAGTGGATCTTAGTCTGTGTGTTATTAGCTATTAGCATCTTACATTTCTTGATGTTGCTTGTGAAGAATACATCTGAACACGAGGAGAAGATTTTCCTTTTGAAGTTGCTGCCACTGGAGTTGTTGACATTTCTTTTAAGGGGTGGTTGTCCCCTTGAATGTAGTATTCTGCTCTCCTGTGCCATCAGAGAGTCTTCATTTTTAATTTGTTCTCTCATTGATCAGACTTTTCTTTTTTCCTTTCTTTATTTTTAATGGGTAACTCCAAACCCTTAACCTTTTCGAGGGAACCATCAACCTCCTTAATGGTTATTAATGAGGATCTCTCCAATGCACTACACTTAGCCCTTTTTCATTAGAAGAATTTCGAGCTTACATCTGGCCTGGTCAGACAGTGCCTGGTACTGCTGAAGATAGGAGGAATCTCACTGCAGATTTCAGGAAGAACAACATCAGGCCCAAGGAGTGAAGAAGAATCACCTTGATTCACTTTGTCTTAGGCAGGTGTGTACTTTCACAGGGTGCATTGGCTTGGAGAGGACCCTCAAAGGTCACCTTGTCCATCCCCCTGCACTCAGCAGGAACACCTCAACTAGATCAGGATGCACAGGGCCACATCAAGTCTGAACTTGAATACCTCCAGGGATGAGGTCTCAGCCACCTCCCTGGGTAACCCGTTCCAGTGTTTCACCACCCTCATTGTGAAGGACTTCCTCCTAATGTCCAACCTAAACCTCCCCTGCTCCAGTTTCACACCATTGCCCCTCATCCTATCATTACAGGCCTTTCTGAACAATCCTTCCCCAGCCTTCCTGCAGAAGATATTGCAATGTAGTTCTATCCCCTTCAGATAGTGCAATGTAGTTCTAAGATCTCCCCGAAGCCTTTTCTTCTCCAGACTGAACAACCCCAACTTTCACAGCCTGTCCTCGTAGCAGAGGTTCTTCAGCCCTCTGGTCATCTTGGCAGTGTCTTCTGGACCCTCCCTGTCCTCCTTGGGTTGAAGGCTCCATAGGTGAGGTCACAGAAGTGGCAGAATCCCCTCTCTCCATCTCTGGCTATGCTGCCATTTGCCTTCTGGCAGGTGGCCATTGCTGACTCATGTCCAGCTTCTCACTCACCAGCACTCCCAAGTCCTTTTCTACAGGGCTGCTCTCAATCTCATCACCCTCCAGCCTGGACTGACATTGAGGGATGCCCCAACCCAGGTGTAGGACCTTGCACTTTGCCTTACTGAGCTTTACGGGGTTCTCCTCAGTCCACCTGTCCAGCCTGTCCAGATCCCTCTGCATGGCACCTATTCTGTCCTTCAATCTTATCATCCTCAGCACAGCTGCATATTTTCTGAGGGTACCTCAGGCTCACTATCTATAGCATTTTCTAGGAGAACCTACTTACGTTTCTTCAAACTCTGGGATGGGATTGAGGAGGGAGTGAAACAAGTGAAGGAAAAGCAGATCATTTCGTTTGAACAAGGATATCATCTTCAGAGACACTATCGGCTTTGGCAGCTGGGCTCGTGAGCCTCAGTCGTGCAGCCAGGTTTGCAGTGCAGCTCCTCTTATTTAAAGTCAGTGTAAGTTACATGAAAACAAACCCATGAAACCCAACAAATCACTTCTGCATCTGAAGTTATTTTCCCACTCAGGAGCCAAGGATCTTCAACAAGAACATACTGTGTTTTGGGAATGATTGCCAGTGTTACACTCACAATTAAAGAGCATGCTGCCTAATAAAATACTCCCAGCATCTCATGCTCTGCAGCAGTGACCCAATCCCACATTGCTTTTGTGATGGTTTGGGGTGTTCCCCGCCCCCCACACTTTAGAAATCACCCAGACTAGACTCAGCCGGCTCTGGAAATTGGAATGAAGCTTATATTTACAGCTGGCACAATGTACAAGCAGATATTTACAGTATATACAGATATAGACAGAAATAGACAAGGTAAAAGTAATACAGAAACACAACTCCCCTCCCAGAAACCTGAGTCCCCAGGAGGGGCTCTCAACCACCCCTCACCTTCCCCCTACCCCTCTCAACCTTACCCCAGTCCCAAGGAAGAATGGAGGTTCAGCCAAGGGGATTAAGAAGCAAAGGTGAATCAGCCAAAGCAAATGGAGGGTGAGGTTAGAAAGCAAGATGGAGTTCAGCCAGCAGGCCCAGCTCCCCAACAGGCAAAGAGCTGAGAGCACAGCCCAGAAGGAAGTGCCCAAGTGAAGTGCAGAGCAAAGAGTGACTTTATCTTTGTTTTGCCTTTCTTCTTTACACATCTCAGCAAGACTCTGAGCGAAGTAGACCTCACCATTGTTTTAATTTCTCAGCCTATGATCTTGTTCTTCTCACCAAAACATTCTAGCTAGGCTCAAACTAGCACAGCTTTCTGCATGGCTTCTCTAAGCCAGTTCTTGTCCTTTCCCTTACTCTTGTCTTCAACTTTAAAATCTGCCTTGAGCATTTCCAGCTATTATCCTGTTGAAAGGTAGTCTTCTACATCATACTCTATTTTACCTTTAAAAGCAGACTGGAGCATCATCCTCACCCTTTCTCTGCCTCACTGTAAGCTCTCCTGCTCTGTCTTCTGCTTACTTCATGCTTGGACATTAAGGGGCTGGATGAGGCCTTGAGCAGCTGAGGTGTTGAATCAGATGATCTCTGAGGTCACATCCAACCTGAGCCATTCTGTGATTATATGATTCTAGGATCTATCAGCACAGACCTTGCCAGTCTGTGTTTGTCTGGTTCATCCCCACCATGTCACCTCCCTGACTTAGGGCTGCCCTTTTCCTCTGCAGAGTCCATTTCAGTGGTTTTTTTAGTCTGTAGATTTTTGTAAGTAACAGGTAATTATTATTATGGTGACTGTTTTGTTACTGCAGCACCTAGAGACTTACATATGTACTTCCTTGCAATCAAGGCTCAACAAAACAAAAAAAGGCTCAGAAAAAATCAGCATCACCTTTCAGACTGAAAAGCAATAGGAAAATAATGAAATGGGGGGAAAAAGGCAAAATAAATCCAAGGTGATGCAGTATGGGTTGTAAAAGGTGGTGTGAATGGCTGACTAAACAGCCACTATGGAGCCATAACTTCAAGTGAAGCTTCACTTTGGAGAAGAACAATGTTTCTAGAGAGGCTAATTTGATTGTGTTGAATACTGTTAAAATGCCTATTAAGAGTTGTAAGTTGTAGTGTAACATAGTGCAGTGCAGCTGATGGAAGAGCCAGTATGGGCTGTGAAATGGCCTTATGTGGTGAGCTGTTTCTAACATAATATAAGAGAAGCTATTCCAAGAACCCATTTACAAGTAAGGTGTCTGGGCAGAGCCTTGCCCTCGCCGAAATCAATAAGAGTTGTGCTGGTGACATCACTCAAAAGATGTTTGCCTCTCATTTTCAGCCTCTGCAAGATGAAATACTGGCTTAGTTCTATTGCATGCAATTACCAGGGTTCTGAAATACAGCATTTGCTTGGGAGGATTACTAAATGGAATTTGAGAAGTGATTTATTAATGGCAATAGGTTTTGGGGTTTTTTTGTTCATTCATCCAGATTTCCTCCCTGGTAGAAGTGTCATGGCATTTGGCATGGCAGCCTCTCTCTGCTCTACCAGTAACAAATGTGCACTTCAGTTTTTTGGGTGTGAGAGATAGGTTGTTTACCTTTCCCATTCCAATGGACAGAATGGTTTGGGTTGGAGGGGACCTCCAAAGGTCATCCAGTCCAACCCCCTCTGCAGTCAGCAGGGACATCCTCTACTAGATCAGGTTGCCCAGACCCCTGTTGAGCATCACCTTGATTATGTCCAGGGATGGGGTCTCAACCACCTCCCTGGACAACCTGTTGCAGTGTTCCACCACCCTAATGGTGCAGAATTTGTTCCTCACATCCAATCTAAATCTGCTCTGCTCTAGTTTGAAGCCATTGCCCCTTGTCCTGTCACTGCAGGCCTTTGCAAACAGTCTCTCTGTAGCCTTCTTGTAAGCCCACTTCAGGTACTGGAAGGCAGCTCTAAGGTCTCCCTGGAGCCTTCTCTTCTCCAGGCTGAACAAAACCCCAGCTCCCTCAGACTGTCCTCACAGCAGAGCTGCTCTGTTCCAGCCCTTTGAGCATCTTTGTGGCCCTCCTTGTCAATACTGCAAACCCATCCTAACACTTTACAAGGACACATGGTGAGTTATCCAAACCTCTCTGAAAAGTGCAGTCATTCTTTCTACATTCTTACCTGAGCAGGGCAGTTTCCCCATCTAGATATGGAAGAAAGGGAGGCTTAGCAGTGACTCCAGCAGGGTTGGGATCAGACTCTTCAGCTAGTGTTTAGGTACAGTCCTACTTTTCATTGGGGTGCAACAATAAGCAAGAGACTCCTGTAGCTGCTCTGAAATGGTGCCCCTGTGCATCACCTCAGGTGTGATGGGGAGCCCAGCCACTTACACGCTGTGGAAGAAAGCTTCCTCTCTCACAAGGGGTGTTTTGTGAGACTGAGCTTGTAATGAATTGCCATGAGACAAAGGCTCTGGGAGGAGCAGGACTGAATTGTGAAGTGGCTAAAATAATCATAGAATCAACCAGGTTAGAAGAGACCTCCAAGCTCATCCAGTCCAACCTAGCACCCAGCCCTATCCAGTCAACCAGACCATGGCACTAAGTGCCTCATCCAGGCTTTTCTTGAACACCTCCAGGGATGGCGACTCCACCACCTCCCTGGGCAGCCCATTCCAACGCTAATCACTCCCTCTGGCAAGAACTTCCCCCTAACATCCAGCCTAGAACTCCCCTGGCACAACTTGAGACTGTGTCCTCTTGTTCTGTTTCTGCTTACCTGGCAGAAGAGACCAACCCCACCTGGCTGCAGCCTCCCTTCAGGTAGGTGTGGACAGCAATGAAGTCACCCCTGAGCCTCCTCTTCTTCAGAGCTGTGTTCCAGGCCCCTCACCAGCTTTGATGCTCTTCTCTGGACACATTCCAGTATCTCAACATCTGTCTTGAATTGAGGAGCCCAGAACTGGACACAGTACTCAAGGTGTGGCCTGACCAGTGCTGAGTACAGGGGCAGAATAACCTCCCTTGTCCTGCTGGCCACACTGTTCATGATCCAGGCCAGGATGCCATTGGCTCTCTTGGCCACCTGGGCACACTGCTGCCTCATGTTCAGCTACTGTCTACCAGTAGCCCCAGGTCCCTTTCTGCCTGGCTGCTCTCCAGCCACTCTGACCCCAGCCTGTAGTGCTGCTTGGGGTTGTTGTGGCCAAAATGTAGAACCCTGCACTTGGCCTTGTTCAGTCTCATCCCATTGGCCTCTGCCCACCCATCCAGCCTGGCCAGGTCCCTCTGCAGGGCTCTCCTACCTTCCAGCAGATCAACACCTGTTCCTAGCTTGGTGTCATCTGCAAACTTACTGATGCTGGACTCAATCTCCTCAGGGTTGGAAAAGTTGCCTTCTAGTCAGTGTGAAAAGGATGTGTGCAACCTGTGAGCTTCTCAGCAAGCATGCAGCCTTCAGTCTTCATTTGCAGACAAATATGCTCGCTCCTGGAGTTTTCTGCCTTCAGAAGTGGGGCTGTTCTCCAGGAGAATGCTCAAAACTGGCTCTTTTGCTGCTGTGTCCACAGAAACAGACCCCATGTTCATACAGAACAAATGGAATTAGAAGGAATGCTGAAGATATCTTGCAATAATCAGCTCACAAATAGTTTACAGCAAGGATTGCTCGGCAGAGTGATTACAGAACATGTTTTTTATAAGGAGAAATCAAGGAAGTCAGTCTGTTCATGGACAAACAATGAAAAGAGGAAGAGGAAAAAAAAATCCTCTAACAAATATGAAACTGCAAATTATTCACTCAGCTCAGCTGGCAACAACTGATTTTTATGGTAGTAGAAGCTCATGGAGTAGGAGGTAACTGTGAAGAATGATTGATTCAGTATCTTGTATTGCAGTTCTGGAAGGGGTTCAACATCTCATTTAGAAGTCCTCTTCCTCCTTTTACCCAGTAGAGAAAACAAAATGAGAATCAGTGTCCATGAGCTGTTTTTTTGGGCAGATAGAATCTATTTTGTGTCTGTGTAGTCCCGGGGTCACTGATAAAAGCTAGCTCATAGAAAAGAACAATTATTTATGAGGAAAAATCTCTCTTGTCAGAAAAAGAACCATCCCAAACCTGCCTGAGGAAGAATATTGCCATTTTAATCCTCTTTACATCTCTCCCTTAGAGAGTAAAAGATTTGCCTTTCCAGAACAGGCACCTAATTGGTCTTAAACTTGGTGTCTCCTTCAGCCTTTTGAGTTGTAAAGTCTTGTGTAAAGTGCATCTCCAACAGCCTGTCTCCCACACCACACTGATAAAATGAGCAATGATTTACTTTCCTCCTGAAAGACTCCAAAGCAGACTTCTGTGTGCTCTTCCCCACTCTGTGAGACAGAGCCAACCACCTCCTGGGCAAGAGGCACTGGGGCGCTGCACTGAGCTGCAGGCAGTTATCTTCTGACCAGAAGGTGTTCTTTTTGTGCCTGTGGTACGGGAGGTGCAAGTTCAGCCTTCAAATCTCCTTAACTCCTTCCAGGTGTTTTCTAGATTCGATCTTTCTTTCCTAATTGAATTCCTGAGCAGGCACACGCTGCCTTTCAAAGGAGTAGCAGATGGGAGGGAGTCCACTTCACCCTGCTGCTCTGCTTGGCAAAAGGCTGGCAGTGCTCATGCTTCAAACAAGAAGTACAGCACAACCATGGGTGACTGACAGCCAGCAGCACTCCACACTTGAGTCCTGGTGAGGGATTTTACAGGCCACTTTGAGCTGGAAGAATGGTTTTTGTTTAAAACTGATGTGTTTGTTACCGTAGCCACCGATTGCTGTAAGTCTTGGGACAGGAACTTGGGGCAGACAATAGCTCATCACCTGCAAAGTTCTTCTCACTGCGCAGCTAAGATGTTGGCACACCAGCTTTGATAATTTGACTGTAAAAGAGCTTTGATTTTTGACCACAATCTGAATAGAGACAGATTTAGCAGCTGCTTCCAGCTTACTGCAGATATGTAGGTAGGTTGTTTGATCCAGGTCAAAAAACCCTCATCTACCCTTTGCCTTTGCCCTCCCCATATGCAGTGTTGGAAGGTTTGCCTAGAAAGGGTTCAGCTACTGCAAACTCCCCGGAACCCACCAGTGGGTTTGCCTTTGTTTAACTTGCTAGATGTGATTAACTCCACTGCCTTTCTGCCTGGCAGAATCTGAGACTAAAAATACCCTGTGAGTACACTTAGTGTGCTGCAACCCTGGTGGAAAGGAAACAAGAGCACAGTTTTTCCAGAGGACTGCTGCTCCCAGCAGACTGCCTGGCTTAGGCTGTAAATGGAAATCAGAAAATGAGATTTGCTTTCTCTGCTGCTTCTTCTCTGGACAATTTTAGTGCTTTCCTCTGTGCACCTCCTGAGGGTGTTGGTGGCAGCATACTGATAATCCTGGTCTCTTGGAGAAATGATCACTGAGGCCTATTCTGGAATACAGCAGTGAGCACAGGAAGTAATCTCCACTAGTATCAAAATGTCACTTGTTGATGTAAAATAGAGTGTTAGCTCAAACCCAGATCTGGATGGCCTGATTTACTCCACAATTCAGGTAGAGTTCACTCAGTGCAGGCTTGGAGAGTGAGTAAAGGTATTTCCTTCTTGTCTATCTATCTGCAGAGAAGAACCTGGGTGATGAGGAGCTTGACATGAGCTGACAAAGTGTGCGAGCAGCCCAAAAAGCCAACCCTGTTCTGGGCTGCATCAAAAGCAGCGTGGCCAGAGATAGAGAGAGGTAATTTTACCCCTCTGCTCTGCTGAGACCCCACCTGGAGCACTGCCTCCAGTTCTGGGGACCCCAGCACAAGAAGGACATGGAATTGTTAGAGAAGGTCCAGAGGAAGTCACAAAAATGATCAGAGGGCTGGAGAACCTCCCCTACAGGGACAGGCTGAGCAGCCTGGAGATGGCTCCAGGGAGACCTTAGAGCAGCATTCCAGTACCTGAAAGGGCTACAGGAGAGCTGGGGAAGGACTTTTTGTTTTACAAGGGCCTATTGTGATAGGACATGCAGAGATTTGAAACTAGAGCAGGGCAGATTTGGACTGGACTTTAAGATTATTATGAGGATGGTGAGACACTGGAGCAGGTTTCCCAAAGAACTTGTAGGCACCTCATCCCTGGAAGTATTTCTATGATTCTAAGTGTTTAATACCAGGCTGCCTTCAGCACCCTGGTCTAGTGGGATGTGCCCCTGCTCATAGCAGGAGGGGTGGAAGTAGGTGATCTTTAGAGTCCCTTCCCACTCAGACTGTTCTGTGACTGTGCTTTCTGTTCCAATCTTGGTAACATATTTGCATCTCTGGCTTTTGCAGACTGCCTTTTGCTTCCTCTTTCATCCAAGTCCAGTCACGAATGCAGACACTCTTGATTTGCAGTGCTGCTCCTAGCAGTGGTGTCTGGCCTTGCCTCCAGTTTATGGCACAAACACTACTCTAAATCATCCCTATCATGTGGCTCCAGTGCAGGAGCTTTGCACAGCCTTCACACCCGAGGGGCTCTAATTAGCATCCTTCATCCTGCATGGATGATGCTGGGTTTTGTTTTGGAAAGAGCTTTGTGCTATTAGAAATTGTAAAGGTTAGGGTTTGCACCAGTGATGTGCAGGTCTGAGTACTTAAGAACTAATCATCACCTTTACCACCAGCTGCACCTCTGTGATGCCCCACAGGGCATTGTGCTAGGCAATACCCTGCTTGTGTGGTGGTGTGGGTACTGCTGTGATGTGACAGCTTTGTCCCCCTCTTTCAGCACTGCTCACGAGCATCCTCTGAGCTGCGAGAAGCTGCTAAGTTATTTTAGCCAGCTGTAGAACCATAGAATCAGTCAGGGTTAGAAGGGACCACAAGGATCATCTAGTTCCAACCCCCCTGCCATGGCCAGGGTCACCCTACCCTAGATCAGGCTGTCCAGAGCCCCATCCAGCCTGGCCATAAACACATCCAGCAATGGGGCCTCAACCACCTTAGTGGGCAACTCATTCCAAGCTCTCACCACTCTCATGCTCAACAACTTCCTCCTCATGTCCAGCCTGAACCTACCCACCTCCATCTTTGCTCCATTCCCCCTAGTCCTGTCACTCCCTGAGAGCCTGAAAAGTCCCTCCCCAGCTTTTTTGTAGGCCCCCTTCAGATACTGAAAGGCCACAAGAAGGTCACCTGGGAGCCTCCTCTGCTCCAGACTGAACAGCCCCAACTCTTTCAGTCTGTCCTCATAGGAGAGCTGCTCCAGCCCTCTGAGCATCCCAGTAGTACTACTGAGAAGCTCTCTCTTTCTGCCTGTATAAATAAAAAACTTTTAACCTTGGAAAAGCATGAATCATGCTGGTTTCTTCCCTGAGGGGCAAGGAGTGGGCTTTTTTAGGAGCAAACCTATCGAGTGGAAGCTATCTTAGTCAACAAGGGTCAGCTGTGGCACAAAGCAGATGAAAGATTTCCAGAGAATATGTGAATAAAGCCAGATGGCTTTAAATAAATGAATAGAAAGCCAGCTTTGTGTTGTGCCCAGACATCACATGTGAGAATCCAGACATCACAAACTGTTGTCATCACCACGATCTGTCCTTCTCACAGCCTTCCACTTTGCTTTGTCATTTACAGCATTCATAGGCTTGACTTTAAGCAGCCTGATGAAGTTCACTGGCTGCTTGGTTTGACTGAAGATGTCATTAAAATTGCAAACCCCACAGAGAACATTGGGATACTATTGCCCAGGAAAAGTTCTCAGAGCAGAGTGAAAGATGGGAAGTGAACATTTTGATTTACTCTGAACGAGTCTGATCCAACCTCTGCCTCTCCTTGCACATCAGCTGCAGTTGCCCTTGCTAAGGCTGCTTGCTCTGTACTTGCTCATGTCGAGCTCTCTGCCTTTTACATGATTTATTCAGCTGCCTTCATCCTCATCCCTTCCTTGTCCTCTTTCTAAAGAGGCACAAGACCCAGCTACCACCACCCTCTGGCTCCCTTACCACCTCCAGACACTTTGCACCATTAATCACAGTTATCTGGACATGGATTTTCTCTGTCCTTCACCCATTTAACCCCACAGCTTTCTGTGTAAAACCCCACAGCTCCTTTCTTGAGAGCCACTACAGCTCCTCATAATGAGAGGAACAGCAGTGATGCTACAGCTCATTAGAAACACAGCAAACACTATAACATGGTTGGCCAGCACCAGATCTACTGCTCATGTTGTAGCCTTTTCTCCAGAGACTCCTTTGTCTTTTCACGTGCTGGAAGCAGGCAGTGTTTTTTCCCCTTTGCTCAGCACCTCGCGCTGTAGGGAACATTATGGTTGTGGTCCCAGGGATGCTTAAGACTCTAGAGTTTGATTTTCCAAGTGCTAATCAATGCTGCAAACTCAGCATCTATTCCTTCCACATTTGTAGCTCTTCAGCGTCCAGTTCCTTGGCTTTCCCAGTGCCATTCCTGAAGGCTGACCAGGAGAGACAGGACTACTCCAGTGTTTGCTACTCAATTACTGTTGCTCAGGCACATCCTATGGTCTAGTTACCCTACTGATGAAATACAAAGCAAATCAGCATATGTGCTGGCATCTCAGAGAGTGGTTTAAAACTCTCAGATGACATCAAGCTGAGTGGTGCTGTCAATATGCCAGAGGGTTGGGATGGCATTCAGAAGGACCTGAACAAGCTGGAGAAGTGATCCCAGGTGAACCTAATGAGGTTCAACAAGAGCAAGTGCAGGGTTCTGCACCTGGGTCAGAACAATCCTCATTATCAGTACAGGCTGGGGGATGAGGTGATAGGAGAAAGCTGCATAAATAACAAACTGTGTTGACTTAGGTATTCTGTGAGACACACTAATCCCAGTCTTCCCAGCACAAACACAAAGGAAAGGAGAGAGGAGGAGAGAAAAAGGAGAGGAAAAGAAGTGGAGGGAGAGGGAGAAGAGAGTGAAAAGGGGAAGGGGAGAGGAAAGGGAAGGGTCAAGTCTAACTCACCATCCCTTTTGTGCCAGCCCCTTCTCCATGTTCACCACTCACCACCCGGAGCGAGGCCTGCTGCTGCTGCTGTGTCCCGGTGGGTTTGCTGCAGGCAGTCATGAGTAGCAGTTTACTTCAGCTGAGAATTTGACACCAGGCTATTTTGGGACTGAGCAAAACTTGTCCTCTGTAATTACTTTCTAATCAGTGCAGAGTGCTTTCTAGAAGAGCTTGGCATAACACAAACCTATGCTTCAAATATTCTGGGCTTGTACTGTACAACAGGAAGAAAGAGGGGTGACCTGGAGGGTGCAGCATGTTCACTTGAGAGTCCACAGAAATACTGTGGCTGTCATATAGTGGACACAAATAGTTTAAAACCAGGCTTCTGAAGCTGTTTGCAGGGGACTGAGGGATTCAGAAAAGCCAACAGGAGAGCTGGAAGGTTTCTGATGTCTCAGCCCCTTCAGGGTACCACATGGACTTTCATTTATCAGGAAAACAAAGGTACTTTAATGAATGAAATATCAAACCTTGGCTATCATATATGCTGCAGCAAGAAGTTGACTGTATTATCTGTTGGGATCTTGTAGGTCTTCTCTATTTGCCCACTCACCGTGTCCAGAGTGCTGAGCAGAAATGCAGGGTCAGGTCCCTTGACAGACGTGAGGCACCGCAGCCAGCAAGCAGAGAACATACTCGTGGTGCCTCCTAGCACTGAAGCCTGCATCGCATCTTCCTCACCCACAGCATGAAAAAACATCACCATTTCACACCAGTTTTCCACTGAAAAACCACTGAGCACTGGCTACAAGGTGATCTGCACAGACCATAGCAGGTACTGCCGTGCGTGTGGGTAATACAAGGACACAGGGTTGAACAGGAGGCAGGGTTACACAGCTGAGACTCCAACATCTGCATGTCACTGGGCAGTAGGTGTCTTGGGCATAATGGCATGAAGGGCATCTGCTTACATGCCACAGGCACAACAATGCTGTGGCCTGTAGCAAAACCCCTAGCTCACGCCTTTGACACGCAGCAGGAAGAGAGTTAGAAGTCATCAATAGCAGCAGTTCCTGCTGCAGATTTGTGTCCTGCTGCAGATTTGTGTGGTGAGACATGTTGGTGGTCTCCAGGAAGTGAATGGTGTCCCCTCCTGCACAGGAGGACAAGCACATCAGTTCTGGGGTGGGGAGGTGGTGTCTCTGCTGCTTTGACCAAGGGAGGAGCTACCATCCCAACCCAGGCTTGTGAGTAATCTGTCTGCTAGAACATCAGCCAAGACACCACCTCATGACTTTAAAGATACTTAGTAAATCTCATATCCTGCTTCTGGCTATGTCTGATCTTCAGTGATTGAGATGATGGGAAAAGCAACACCCCCCAACCCCACAAGATATCTGACAAAACAAGAGGATCCTTTCTTATGCCCACAGATAACCATCAAGAACCTTACAACTCACATACACATCTAGCAAGCGAGTGGGCAAAACGTCTCCTCTCTGCTCCACTACAGCAGCACACCAAATTCCTGAGGACTTGTCACCAAAAAGCCATTTTATGTATCCAGGAATTTCCACTTAACTACACAACCCTTCCACAAGCTTCTTAGATCACCTCTGCAAGCACAGGGCATGCCAACATTTTGCTCCTTGCATTACTCTTAACTGTCTTCTAATTTTCAGCCTGCAGCTATTGAGGATAACTTGATACCCACCTGATCCCAGGCTAGCACCAGCCTTAGCTCAGACAGTTCTGCCTGTCTGGTATTTACCCCTAAGGGGATTCCCTATAGAGTTGTCTGCTGTCATGCTTAGTTTGGTGGGGCTGAAAAAGATGAACTGGTGTTTAACAGTCATGAAAGTCCTTCCTGCATGAGAACGACTGTGTCCCTTCATCTGTGAGATCAGCCCAAAATAGGTCCTTAGGTAAAGTTATCAGGTACTAGGGTGCAAGTCCCAGTCATGTATTGAATTCTATGATTCTGTGAATCAGGATGCCTCTTTCTATTACACTTCCCAGTTCTGGCCTCACTCTGCTCTGCTGCTCTTGTTCACAATGGCTGCAGAGGCAATGCACAGCAAGCAGAAAAGGCCCTTCAGGTCTGCAGGGACCTTTAGACACCTTTGCTGAACAATGCAGGTAAAGCAGCCTCACCACCCACTGTTATGCTCCTCCCAGCCAGGCTCTCTTGGCCAGCTGAGCACCAAGACCACAGTGACAAGGTTGCACCAGGAGGGAAGATGTTACATAAAAAAAATGGACTGGATGACCTTAAAGGGCTTTTCCAAACCAAACAAGTCTTAATATTTGAGCCAGGTGTCATTTGGAGTCTAAGTAATTTTCCTCCACTAAGATCCCACAGGCTGTTCAGAGATCAGCTGGAAGCCCCCCAAAAAAAAATGAATCAGATCTGACCAGATCTGGGATTTCCAGCATGGGAGCTGGCAGCAACCTGTTTCTGGACAGCACCTTGTTGGTGAGGTTGGCTCAGCACTACCTGAACTTGAGGTGCATGTTGTGTAAGTGTCCTCTCAGTATCAGAGAATTAGTAACTGTCTGAATTGTCACCTCCCTCTGCAGAACTGCCTCCACCTCTGCTATATTAAAAAGAAAGCTTATTCTGGCAGACTTTGCTAGCCAAGAGCAGAGCCTTTCTTCAGCTTAGGTTAATTTCTCTGTGGCTGCCTGAGCTCTCCTTTTCCTGTGCAGACTCTTACCTTCACTCTTCCTTTCTTCAGGGATGCCCAGCTGTCTGGTGGAGCTCTTGCTGCAGGTTGCTTTGCCTTCCTACACGTTTTAAGCACTACTGAGCAGGATGCTGCCTCTGCAGCATGCCAGGTGGCTCCTTCCTGCCACCCCTCCATCTGCCTTCAATCCTACATCTGGTAAGGCAGGAGGTAAGCACCATAATGATCCCCGGGCAGGGGCTGGAGCTGAGGAAGAGCATCTCCCACCCATAGCTGTTATATTTGTGTCCTCCATTTCACTTAACCCCAACTGGGATTCTAGCAAAAGAAGCTTAGCAGCAAAAACACTTGCTAAGGAAGCAAGCAGAGCAGCCCTCACTGTGTGTTTGTAGGGCAGCAGAGGGGCTCCGGGACAGCACCAATGGCCCTTCTGTTCGCCCTGGCCCTGGCCCCGCCGTGCCCGCCCGGGAGCACTGCCAGGGAGCAAGGCGGCACTGGGAACACGCTCGGCAAATAGCTTCAAATAGTACCGGAAAGGCTGCTCCAGCCCAGAGACATTTGCTGGGAGGTGCAGAACTTCGTCGGTAAGAAGTGCTGCTGCAGAACACCTGCTGCCCTCTGCAGAGCCCTGCTGCAGTTTCACCTACCGCCTGCTGCGCTGTGCGGATCACCAGGCTGGGCTCTGAGGAGCGCCTGGAGCTGGTGTTCTGTACCAAGGAGGAATTACGGGGTTAAAAATGCTGCTGCAAAACTGAAGGTCGCCTTTGTGAAGTTAATGCCTGTGGAGTTACCTTTCATAGGATCCCAGAACTGTTTCAGGTGGAAAAGCCCCTTAAGATCATCCAGTCCAGCCATTCTCTAATGCCACCAAGGCTGGGGCTAAACCATGGTCCTCAGCACCACAGCTCTGCCTCTTTGAAACACCCCCGGGGATGGGGATTCAACCACCTCCCTGGGCAGCCTGTGCCAGTCTTTGAGAACCCTTTCAGGAAAGAAGCTTCTTCTGATGTCCAACCTAAACCTTCCCTGTTGCAACTTGGGGCTATTTCCTCTTGTCTTATCACTTGTTACCAGGGAGAAGAGACCAAGCCCCACCGGGCCTTCTCTCAGGGAGCTGTGGAATGCAGTGAGGTCTCCCTTTAGCCTCCTTTTCTCCGGACTAAACAACCCCAGGTCCCTCAGCTGCTCCTCACCAGACCTGTTCCCCAGACCCTTCACCAGCATCCTAAATAGGGCAGAGTTGCAAAATTCAGTGCAAATTTGCTTCTTCAAAAGTGCTGCAACTGAAGGAAAATCAAATATTGAATTCTTTTAAGGAACAGTAACTGAAATATTCAAACCCTCTTGCCGTACCTTCAGAGGAAATTCCCTTTCTGCAGCACAGAACTGCTTTTTAGCTGACCATGCCAAAAGCAGCAGTGTGGAAAGATGTTTGCAGGCATCCCTTAAAGGTCTTTGTGAGAGAGGGATTTAGGGACTTGAAAGTGCTCACTGCTCACACTGCAAAATGGACTTCAGAGAGCTCAAGTTACACTGGATCGTGCTGCCTTAACTTCCAAAGGCATCATTGAGAATTTCACTCCTTAAATATTTTCTGTTTTCATTACTGCCATCACCCAGGACTCAGTTGGGTGGGCACAGGTTATGATCAGCCTTGTAGGAGCCCTGCTCCCAGCAAAGAGCACTGGGTGCACACAGAAGCAATCTCAAAGGGGTGGCTGATTTACTGCTAGGCTGTGGCCCAGCTGCTGGTGCAAGAGTCTGCTCTTGAGAAGGGAAAAGGCAGGGGCTGCAGAATGAGATGGCACTTTCTGGGTATGAGGAGCTGCAGGCTCTGAAACACAGCTCTGCCAAATTAAGAAAACACAACTGTGCAAAACATGGTGATTTTTCTTGACCTTCTCCTAATTAAGCCTCTTTTGAACTGCACTTAGTTAGGAGCTGTCAAATGCAGTGACTGGGCTGTGTTGGTTCATAGCTACCTGCTGGCACAGGCAAGGCTGCAGCAATGAACCTGCCCTTGAGTCAGCAGCTCTGGGTTAGGGCTGACAACACTCACATGGTTACCATGGTTTAGTCCAGGTGGATCTGGTTGTACTGCTCCAGCTGCTGGCCTTGAACTTCAAGAGGGTTGCCACGGTGTCAGGCTGTGGGCACCCCAGCCATGCTGCAGCAGAGGTGGTGCTGCTTCCCCAGGCATCCCAGAGGTCCAGCCCAACCGTGGCCATGGATCAGCCCTCCCAGAAGCCACACACCTCATGCCCTGCTGGCAGCACGACAGACCTTCCATTGCTCTCGGGTCCTGTGACCAGGGCTGGTGCCCAGATGTTGCTCACATTAAATAACCACACCATGTTTCCACAGCACCTTCCAGCACACTCCCTGCAGGCTGAGGCCACCTGCACCCACCTCATCCAGAGGGGACAAAGGGAAGGAGCAGAAAGCAGGGGATACTGTTGTGTAGCCTGACACACACAGTAGGGCTGCAGCCAGCAAGGAGTCCCCTCCATCACCCCCTGCCGCTGCAGAGAACAACTCACTGCCTCCCAAAGGTGCTGAGCACGAAGCACAGAGAAAGTGACCGAGCCCTGCCTCGGGGTCAGCCGCTGGCACCGCTGCTCGGGGCAGGAGCCCGCCCGTGTTTGTGCAGGTCACCTCCTCTTCAGCACTGCCTAGATTCCTCATTCCTTGGGCAGACAGCAAGCAGCACCCTCTCTGCAGCACGTAGCGACCGCGGACGGCTCTTGGCCTCGCATCCGCAGCTGGACAGGTGCCTGTCCCCTCCCCAGGGTGGCGCAGGGACGGCTTGCGGGGCCCTTAGCAGCAGCTTCGGCTTCAGTAAAACCCATCTGCTTCTGAAGAACGGCCCAGTGGCAGTGCAGAGCCACCTCCTCCGTGGGCTCATGCTGCTTTCCAGAGACTTTTTCTCTTTTCCAGATGTGAATGACAACAATAACAAAAGTAATAATAGGCCTACCAGAGCAACAGGTAGCAATGCTGAACACAGCCATGAGCAAGCAGGAGCACAGCAAGTTTGCCTCTGAATCCCTCAGCCCTGAGCATCCCATCTGGGGTCCTCCTTGCTGCTCTCACACCCCAGAGACAGTAGAGGAGAAGGATGGAGCACAGGCAGCAGAGAGGAACAACTCTGTGGGCCAGTTTGTGTGAGCACTGGGGTGCTTTCTTCTGGTGTGAAAAAGGGAAGAAGTTAAATGGAAGCCCCTTGGTTTTCTCCATCCCAATGAATGGCAGCTCCTCAGAAGGCTTTTTTCCCCCACTCTCCCACAGCAGCAGAGCCACTCCAGCTGCCAGACCCCATACCCACCACACCAACAAAGGCAAGCAGGTAAACATCCAGAGGTGCTGGACAAACAAGGCCCTGCAGCAGTGGCAGGGAGGGAGAAGCAGCAATGGGTGGGAGGATGCTGTGCTGCCTGCACCCAGCAGTTCTGCATGGAGCAAGGGGGGAAATCCACCTCCCCTTGTACCTTAAGATGATTATCAGTTGTGGCCTTAGCCCAGCTCAGCCAAGAGGCAGGGGGCATCTCCCACATCTCTGCTTCCCCACTGTGGGAGGATGATGAAGGGCTGACCCCACACAGCACTGTACTCCCCAAGAGTGGATGCCAGAGCGAGTGCACCTTCCTGGGGGGATACCAAGAGAACGCTAAGATGCAGCTCATTTTAAGAAGAAACAGGTTTTTACTTTGCTTCACTTGCTCCTGAAATTCCCCCTTGGGGAACTGGTGCCAAGGGCAGAGGTCCAGTTGATCAGCAAACAGGACACCAGCTGGGGACACTAAATCTTCCAACCCCTTCCCTGACAAAGGCAGATGCCAGTGCCACTGCTCCCATCTCAGACCAAACTGCCTGGGCTCCCATGAAGTCTTGAGGTGTTGAGGTCCTGGATGGTGTCTGGAGAAGAACAGTGAGGCTTGTCAAGGGTTTGGAGGGCATCACAGGAGGAGCAGCTGAGGGTTGTTTAGTCTGGAGAAGAAGAGGCTGAGGGGAAACCTGGCTCTCTACAGCTCCCTGAAAGGAGGTTGGAGTGAGGCTGCTGTTGGTCTCTTCTCCCAGGTAAGCAGCAATAGGGCGAGAGGAAATGGGCTGAAGTTGTGCCAGGACAGGCTGAGGTAGGCTATTAGTAAAAAGGTCTTCGCTGCAAGAGTGGACAGGGATTGGAGCAGGCTGCCCAGGGAGGTGGTGCAGTCACCATCCCTGGAGAAGTTCAAGAAGTTGTGGACATCTGCTTCAGGATAGAGTTTAGTGGTCATGGGAGCGGGATCATGGCTGGACTCAATACTCCTCAAGGTCTCTCCCAGTCTTAATGATGCTGTGGCTGCATGACTCAACCCCCAGCTGGCTGTGTCGACCCTCATACATGGCATGGCCTGTGCCAGTGCCATCTGGGGCAGCCATGCTCACCGCTTACCAACCCTCCTGCTGCAAGGAGCACGCAGGGGCTTTGCAGAAACATGCCACTCCACACCCCCCATTCATTTTGGCACCGTTTCTTCTTGCTACATAGCAAACATGAACTCAGAAAGCAAACCTCAGCCAGGCAGAAACCCAGGCCAAAGATGGCCATAAGGAATGCAGCTCACCTGGAACGTGGCTCCCACCTTCACTTTAGCAGCTCAAAAGAGCTTTTCCAGACACCTTAGCAGTTTTGCAAGGATGGTCCTGGGCAGTTAAATGCTCAGTGAACTTTTCCCAGTCTTAGGATGCAGAACTCATCCAAGGAGGTGAAATAGTGAGGTATGATACTTTGGAGGGCTGCAGAAACTGAGTCTCTCTGAGCCTCAGCATTATAAAACCAAGGCCCAGAGAGCTGATGACTGCTTTCAGTTTATTTAATTAGCTTATACACTGAAAGTATGAATAAAAGGGTTGTGCACCAGCTTTGGCTTTAGTAGTAACCCTGCAACCATGACAACAGCGAAGCATTACTGAATCACCATGGCAAAGAACAGGAGATGAGGGCTGCTGCCATAGAAAAGCCAACTTGTGCCTCTCAGAAATTCGTGGTAAAACACCTCCTGGTCTCCCAGCTCTGCCTTAGCACTTGGGGTTAGAAAGAGAACCTGCTAGGCACAGCAGGCACAGCCCTTCAGCATGCTCTGTCTTTGCAGATGATGGCTGGAGGGAAGGAGAATGTGTGCTTTGCTTGTCCATCTGGAAAACAACATCTTGGTTTGTCCTGGTGCTGCAGTCCGGCAGGAACCACCAGCTCCAGCCAAAACACTGTGCCAGGTAGGATCCCTGCCTCCATGCCCAGTGCTGCCACCCCATACAGCCCCTTCGTTGCTCCTGTTGACACTTCATTTATTAGCTTAGCCTGGGCTTAGCTGACATTTAGCAAAGTAAAGATTTTACCCACAAAGGGTAAATAGAGAAAATAAACACTATTTCCTGAAAGACAGAATCCCAGCATGGTGGGGGTTGGAAGAGACCTCTGGAGATCATCCAGTCAAATCCCTCCTGCTAAAACAGAGCACCCACAGCAGCTTGCCCAGGCTCACAATGTCCAGCTGGGTTTGGGATCTCTCCAGAGAAAGAGACTCCACAACCTCTCTGGGCAGCATGCCACAGTGCTCCAGCACCCTCACACTAAAGAATTTTCTTTTCCTGTTCAGATGGAACCTCCTGGGTTCCAGTTTGTGCTCACTGCCCCTTGACCTGCCACTGGGCACACCTGAAAAGAGTCTTGCCCCCTGCCCTTTAGCTATTGATCAGCACTGAGATATTTATAAGCATATTTATAACACGAGAGTTGTAACCAATTCACCTTCCTACCAGAACAGCCCTGCACACCTGTGAGTGCAGACAAGATGCTCAGGGCAAATGGGGGAGCTATAAAACATCTCAGAGCTTATTGAAGGTGATTGAGAGCAAAGTCCCCCCAACATGGTCTCACCTCCCACGGGGCTGGGGTGAAATGGCCAAGCTCAGAGTCCTTTCTAACTCAACTGGTGCTACACAACGGAAACCTCTGAGCAGTGTCAGTTCAAGCCAAAGGAGTGCATCTGTGCTTTGCTTTCCCAGTAGCTGCATCTTCCTACTGCAGAACTGCCTGGCTTTATACTTACAGCTGCCAGAAACCAGCAAAGAAAGGAAGGAAAGATAAATAGAAGGCTCCAAGTGCTTTAGGTGATGTGTATACCTTTACTTATATTTGCTGGTCCCTAAACAGAAATCCTTTCCCTTCTGCACCGCTGGTTGCCATCTTTCTTTCCCATCGCCTGTCAGCAATGAATATTCATTAGCCAATGAAATGGTAGTGAAACGCGGTCCTGGCACCCTCCTGCAGAGCACACAGAACCCCACCAGCCTTTTGTAGGCTGCCTGTTACTTCACACCGGCAAAGGCAAAGCACAGAGACTGCCCTGCCCGAGCAGACGTGTCTGGAGCAATGTGTCCTCTTCCCACCTCCTGCTGCCCCGCTGCCCGCTGCGCTGCCGGGCGGCGTTGGGCACGCAAAGGAAGGTTCGCTCTGCCACCCACAGGCGGGCGCAGCAGCGCTGAGCTCCACCGACTCCCCTCTGTCCGGTTCAAAGCTTGGTTCGTTTCAAATCAAGACCCGCTTTAATTTAAAAAGGCCGACAAAACCAGGTCACCTTCTAGGAGTAACCCTCCAGGTGCAGCATCCAAGGCTCCAAAGTCCTACAACATCTCCATGCATCCTTTCTTCAACCATCGCCTGCACTGCCTGCAGGCAGCAGCTGACCGGTGTGACCACAGCCTTGCCTCACCTGCACTTAGCAAATATTTGAGAAGTATTCTGCTGTGTTTGACATTTCAAACTGACTCCCCACTGCCACAGCTGCCTTAGCAGCCTTTGGCATCCTGGTCAAACATCTAACAGCCTCCAGGATCTTTGGATGCCTCCAGCATTCAGTCGGCGTCCCACCAAATTGATTCCTCCTTTTCCTTCCTCAAGTGCTCCTGCACCCAGAAACTGCACCATTCACTAGGCAATTAAACATGCTCTCAGCTCTCACAGAAACTCTACAAATCCAGAGGGGATTTGAATAGAACCGAATCAACCAGGTTGGAAGAGACTAACCAGGGTTAGGCTCAGTGTGCCCAAGCTGAGACAAAGCTACAGCCCAAATCCCTCTACCCTTCAACACTGCAACTAAGGCTCATTTTGGCACTTACTCTGTATTTTATCAGTGGCTCTCAGGATCCAATGGAACAAGATCATATTTTCTCTGGATTACTTTGTTGGAGGACAGAAGTTGTTCTTCTGCTTGGCTAGAATTGGGGAAGCCTCTGTTCTCCAGCTATGCAGCCTCCAAAGCTGATCCGTTGGGTGTTGGGAAGCCTCCAAAATTGGGCTGTCAGTGGTTTGGGAGCTGAACACAGGGATGAACTGGAACAAGGTTGCCCAGCCTCTGTGGGAGAAAATCTTGATGGAAGCAGGGACCAAAGATGGCATTTCAGGGCAAAGTGAACGCTCCAGGCTTTGATTCCTTTTTCTCACTCTTGCAGAACCACAGAATCACTCCAGTTGGAAAAGACTCCTGGGATCATCAAGTCCAACCATTAACCTTACTCTACATAAAGTTCACCCCTAAACCATATCCCCTAGCACCACATCTAAATGACCTTTAAACATATGTAGGGTTGGTGACTCAAGCCCCTCCCTGGGCAAACTATAACATAGCAGTCATCACGGGAACCTGGTGGGACAACTCCCACAGCTGGAGTGCTGCAGTCGATGGATACCAACTTTTCAGAAAGGATAGGTGAGGAAGAGGTAGAGGAGTGACCCTCTGTGTTAGGGAGAGGTATGAGAGCATTAAAATTAATGAAGGTGATGATAGGGTTGAGTCCTTACGGGCAAGAAGCAGGAGTAGGGCCTGCAAGAGTGATACTGTGCTATGCTAAACCTTGTGATGGTCATACTTACCCACCTGGGCTTTTGGTTGTGGCCAGCAGAAAATACTTCTGATGAAAATCTAAACCTAAGTGTTACCATCAGACTGAGAGAACATTTGCAATTGCTCTGCAAGGAACAGAGAAACTGGAGACAGCAGGTAGGGAGGAAAAGCAGCAAAGCCCAGCTCTTCCTCCATGGAGGATCACACTCAGTGCTTCATACCAGTGGAGCCCTTAGCACCTCTCTGGGCTTTTATTTCACAAAATCATAGAACTGGTTGGAAGAGACCCCTAAGATCATCCAGTCCAACCTAGCACCCAGCTCTCTATCTGATCAACTAGACTATGGCACTAAGTGCACCATCCAATCTTGTCCTGAACACCTCCAGGGATGGCAACACCACCACCTCCCTGGGCAGCCCATTCCAATGCCAATCACTCTCTCTGGCAACAACTTCCTCCTAACATCCCAGCCTCCTCCAGCACAACTTGAGACTGTGTCCCCTTGTTCTGTTGCTGGTTGTCCGGCAGAAGAGACCAACCCCACCTGGCTACAGCCTCCCTTCAGGTAGTTGTAGACAGCAATGAGGACACCCCTGAGCCTCCTCTTCTCCAGGCAAACAACCCCACTTTCAAAGTGCACTGCAACCAGCAGATTGATGGACTGCACCCCAAAAGAGAGCAGCCTTTTGCAGAGGAGATTATGTAAAGCCAAGTAGGCTTGGCAGAGGTGGGGAGCAACCAATATCCAGGGGTTGACAGTTTGCACTCCTGATCCTTAATCCTGACACTAATCCTCATATTTAATCTGAATATGACTATTTTCAAAATCCTTATCCTAGCCACAGCTAGGGCCAGGCAAGAACCCACATGTATGCAGGGGGAGCAAAGAGGGTCAGGCATCAGAAAAAACAATGGAGGCTGCCCACACTGCAGAAGACCTGGACCTTAGGAGCCCAGCAAGGGATCTCCCTGGGGAGAGCAGCCTGTTAAATTCATAGGGAATAAAAGTTTCAGGTGAGAATACATTAGTTTTGTGCCATGATCACTGGAACAGTGACTCATCCTTGGACAAGCACATCAGGGATATGATGCCCTTGTCCCCCATATCCAGTGTGCCAGCAGTGCCAGTGTGGGAGTAGCAGGTGAGGGAGAAGCCTTCACAGCCAAGGGAGAGATGGCAGCATCCAACAAAAGGAACTGAAAGGTGCAAGGCCAGCTTGGAACCCAAGTCTCACACCCATTAACAGATCTGGTCCTTCCTACAAGCAGCAAGGCCCAGGGCAAGCAACTACTTAGCAACAGCTTTCACCACTTCTCCAGCCTCTACTCTCATGCCATTCCCCTAGGCAGGGCTAGAACAAGAGGCACCCCCAGAAGCACAAAGTTAACACAAATCTCTCATTTTTGGCCCTGGGGCTTCAAAACTCTGCATTTATCAGAGTACTTGAACGGTTCTTTGCTTCAGGGCTTCTAAGCTTCAGCAACACACCTGAGCCCACCTGTGCTCCCAGTGCCCTTGCTGATGGGCACGAGCAGCCAAAGGGCAAAGGAAAATAGGGAACAACAGCATCAAAATAAGATTTATTGTTCAGAAGCAAGGCCTGGAAGAGACAGACATGGCAGATAACAACCAAACAACACGCCAGGCTGCAGCTGTGGGCAGGGGGGCACTGAAAGCCTCAGGGGCAAACCAAAGTCCCTGTTTCTCTGCTATCAAAACCAAGAGTGACAAGGTCAGAACATCATGGTCTGGAACCATCTGATGGGGGAGCAGCTGTGGTCCTTGGGCACGCAACACAGGAGCAGAGGGTGGGGAAGCTTGGGGCCCAAAGGTAGCAGCAAGAGCGGTACTCTTCCCCATTCCTGGTGAACGGTACTAAACCTATCCCTCTAACAAAATCCAGCTGAGGAGTCCTCTAGGACAGTTGCTGATGAGGTTATTGCTACAGACTGCTTCATACATCACCTCCAATCCAGGAGATAGCTGAAACCCAGTCAGTGAATCAAGCAACAGAAATCTCCTACCACATCGTTTTACTTGTTGAAGGCACTTCAAAGTCTTTACAAACCTGCTCCAATTACCAACTCATCTGCAGAAAGATCCCAGTCCTACATCAACAACCAGAAGTGACTCAAGAACTCTATTTGACTGGCAAGAAAGTGTGGCTGGTCTAGAAGAAAGAGGTAAAATCATAGAATCAACCAGGTTGGAAGAGACCTCCAAGATCATCCAGTCCAACCTAGCACCCAGCCCTATCCAATCAACTAGACCATGGCACAAAGTGCCTCATCCAGGCTTTGCTTCAACACCTCCAGGGAT
Source organism: Tricholaema leucomelas (assembly GCA_013400475.1). Classification (NCBI taxonomy): domain Eukaryota; kingdom Metazoa; phylum Chordata; class Aves; order Piciformes; family Lybiidae; genus Tricholaema lacrymosa; species Tricholaema leucomelas. The sequence continues at coordinate 491,075 of WAAF01014964.1, read as the reverse complement.
GGCAACTCCACCACTTCCCTGGGCAGCCCATTCCAATGCCAATCACTCTCTCTGCCAACAACTTCCTCCTAACATCCAGCCTAGACCTCCCCTGGCACAACATGAGACTGTGTCCCCTTGTTCCATTGCTGGTTGCCTGGCAGAAGAGACCAACCCCACCTGGCTACAACCTCCCTTCAGGTAGTTGTAAACAGCAGGGGGAAGTGACAAGCATCAAATCACCAACTTAGTCCCTGGTGGAGTCTCTGTAGGTTTATTTACTTGGTTTGAGCAGGTTTAAAACCAGAGAATGATCTACACAAAATAACTGCAAGGAATTTCAGTGCAGTTGGGACTTACCTGCTCTGTACTAGGAGCTGAAGCCATGTGCCTAGCTTAGCTTTTGGGAAAATGGCTTCAGTTACAATTCACTGTGCCAAACAAAAAGATCTGAAGGAGCACCTCCTTCTCCCCCTCCTTCTCCTCCAGCTGCTGCTCACAGGAAGCTGGCTCACAACAGAAGGGAACGATTTGGAACCAAATCCTTTTCCCCCAAAATAATTTTCCTTTATTTTTTTCTTCTTTTTTTTTTTTGCATAACTTTTTTTTTTTTTTTGTATTTCCAACTATAAATAAAAAAATTATTAGAAAGAAGTTACAAAATTGCGTGGAGTGGACCAGAACAGCACAGAATTTCTCACACAATTCACTTTCCATCTTCCTCTTCCTCCTCCTTGGCTGCGGCAGGGCCTCGCGCTTGGCAGCGTAGCTGAGGGGGCCAAGTGTCAGTCGCTGAGGATCTCATTTTCAGCATCTAAGAAAAAGAAAGAAAGAAAAAAAAGACATCCATATATGGATTTCACAGCCAGGAAAAAAACCCCAGCAAAACCCCAAAAGGGCCACACGAGGTTATGGACTCAAGAGCACGCAGAAGATGGCTTCTGCCAGAGCATGCCAGCCTCTGCGCGCATCTCGGGTACCGCAGGGAAACGGAAACCAAACTCCTGTTACCACATCACCTGCGTTGCACTGAAAGCTCAGGAGCATAAATACATTTATGTTGGTGGCACAACTCCAGCACCTTGTGGAGTCTCTCAGGCTGGAGTCTTGATTCCTGTGGGGGAAGAGCTAGTCTCCTAGGAGGCAGAAACAGAGAAAGCCAGCAAAGGTGCCCAGTGTTTGGCTCAGTTTATGGGACTGTCGCTGAGTGAGGAGGGGACAGGGACAGTGTGCTTGCTGCAGGAGGCTGCTGAAGGGACTGCTCAGGCACCAGCTCCCTATGCCCGCAGGCTTGGCAACACAGTCCAAGCTCGCCTCCCTTGTTCAACCGGAGCCTAGCATCCTGCTCCCACGTGGGAAGCAGGGAAGCCATACCCCGCGCCAGCAGAATTCAAGGCAGAGAAGGGATCCATCAGCATCCACCACCCTTCACAGACCACAAGGCGAGCTGGCTGGTAGGACATAAAAGGGTACAGAGATGCTGAGGGCTTGAAATGACAGCACCAGAATAAAACGCAGTGAGGGTGCCGAGAGCACAGCGCAAGGCTGAAGCAGCAGCGACACAGAGAGGTGCCACCATGCATCCCTGCAAGCCCGCGGAACGCGTGGCAGCGGTACGCGGCGGCTGTGCTGCATGCTCGGGGTGCCGTGCCCAGCAGCATGGAGGCATGCCTGCTGCAAGGGCTCTGCAAGCGCGGAGGGGTTCACAGAGCACACAGCTTGCTAGACGCACTCAGAAGAAAGGCAGAGTCGCTTACAGCAGCGCGGCAGGAGAGGGCCAGCGGGGGAACGCGCCCTGTGCAAACAGCTGCGGTGTCTGGCATAGCTCCTGGTGGGTCTCCACGTGTTAGCTTTGCTTTCCTTAAATGTGGTCCCAGTTTTCTCCCTCCTGCGTTTCTTGCTCTGCCTGCTCATAGGGAGAATCGCTTTGAAAGGAAGCAAAATCACGTCCTGGTCACAATTCCTCCCTGAGCTTCTCAACTACTTCAGTGCTGCAGGTCCAGCTGAATCCACCACCATCCTACTGACAGCCAGCACTGTCTCTCCAGGAAAACAAGACAGAATTAACTACCTCCAATAGCAGGGAAAAGCCGTCAGACAGCAGCAGGTCTGACCCTCCTTACACCACAAGTCACCCAGAAAGCCAAAACTCAAGCAAGTCCTCTAGGTGTCTATCTCTTGATTACAAGCCCCTGCTTAGCCCGTGCCTCAAGGACAACATCTTGGCTGTTTATTCTGAGGTCAGCCTGAACTCTGAGAGCCTGCCCAGGTAACAGCACAGAGGAGATCAGTGAGCTGTTACATTCCAAACTTCCTCAGTGCCGGTGGCAGCTACGGGAAAATGCAGCGACTGCACATCTTGTAGCTGCTGCCAGCAGTGAGCAATCTGTTACTTACAGCCTGTCCTGCCTGAAACGCAACCACTGCAGGCCAAGGAAGCTTCTCCTTGTTTGCAAAATCATTAAAAAACCAGCATCACACAAATGAGAACTCTTTTGGAGTAAGGAATACCCTTTTGAGATGGACTGGCAGCTAGTTTTATCTTCTTACACTTCCTAAGATTTTAGAGGGTGTCAGCACCCTGAATGTCTCAGAAAAACCATGATAGGCACAAACAAGTCCCCTGAAGTGTGGCTCGAGAGGCTCTCACCATGCCCGTCCCATCACAGAATCATTAAGGCTGGAAAAGACCTTTAAGATCATTGAGTCCAACCATAACCCTGCTCCCATGACCACCGAACTATAGACCTGAAGCGTCACATCTCCATGCTTCCTGAACACCTCCACGGATGGTGACTCCATCGCTTCTCTGGGCAGCCTGTTCCAATTCCTGATCACTCCAGCAGGAAAGAAAATTTCCCTGATATCCAACCTAAACCTCCCTGACACAGTTTCAGCCCATCTCCTCTTGTTTTATTGCTAGTTGCAGAGAGCAATGAGGGCTTCCCTCAGCCTTCTCTTCTCCAGACTGAACCACTCCAGCTCCCTCAGCCGCTCCTCCTACAACACCCTCCAAACCCCTCCCCAGCCTCGCTACTCTTCTCTGGCCACCCTGCCTCTTATACTGTATTTCTTATTTCATCACCTGGAAGCCCTTAAAAGTAGTGTTGTTGTAGGTGTGCTCAGATGAAAGGCAAAGTACAGGGATCTGCTCCTTCATGAGGGGAAAAAAAAAAAACCACCTAACTCCTCCTACCTGGTTCATCTGCCACAACAACATCGTGCTGAAGAGACACCCTGAACCCATCCAGTGGCACTGCAACAAAGTGAATTAATCCAAGCTTCTCTTCTCACCAGACTGAAAGACCAGGAACTTGTCAGAACTCTGTCACCACTGGAGCAGATTCCTTAGCACAGTAGTAGGTCAGCGTCCATGCACAGCTGCTCTGCACTTATCAAGCCAAACTTAATGCTTAATGAGGGTCTGTGTGTAAGACTGGAGTCACACAGCCTCTAACCGCTTCACACAGAAGTTATTTCAAAGGAGAAGGTTTACAGTCGCATACTGCTCCTCACGTATGCACAGCAGCAATCTTGTTAGTATGCTGCAGCTACCACTGAACAATGAGCAGAAAGGACCATGTCACATACAGAAGGTGAAGGTGCTGCCTCCTGCTACAAGCTGGACTCGCAGGTGGATGGGTTGTAATAAATCTATTTACTGACACAGCTAACGTCAGCATCAGAGCCCTCTGGACAACTCATTCTTTCATAATGCAGAGCTTGTAGCCTGACAGCTCATAAACCCCATTTCATTACGCTGCCTTTCTGGAGCTTATCTGCGTTAATAAAAAGAAGCAGGGTGGTCAGGGCTGCACCATCACCATCCTCACCTGCAGGGATGGATGGCTCCACAAACAGACCTAGCTGAACAGCAAGTACCGCCAGAGGCAAGAGTCACTGACACGTGCAAGTCACAGCACAATTCCCCCCTGACCCACAGATCATCTCAGGAGGACACAGACAGGAAAGGAATTTTACAGACCAGCTTCCTTCAGAAGAAACACCACAGCTTACCCAAATACTCAACTGAAGCTCAGCCTAAGTACCAGCCAGCCACAGCCCAACACCACCAAGGAAATGCTGCTCAAGGATTCAGTCAATAATTAGTAACCACAGCAAGAACTTCCACACGATGATGGCTTTGCTGCTTTATAAACCCAGCCCCACAGCAAGATACTCATCCATCTGTGACAGCAAAGAGCACGTGAACTGCCTGCTCACAGACTCTGCAGAGACCTTGCCCACATTCAGCAGCCACACACCCATCCTTCTCCACAAACATCACCAGTCTGGGGACTGGGGAGGGCAGAGGAGGAACCAAAGAACGCAAGGAAACTTTACTGAGATGCTAAACATAGTCATCAGCTATTTCATTTGTGATGTCTGCCTCCAAGCCAACACTTCCAATAGCGGCTATTCAAAACTCAGGTGGGGGCTAGCTGGCAGAAAGACAGGACTCTGGGTAGGTTTTCACCACGCTAGCTAACCCATGAGACACCAGTCTTACTCCAGAAGCTTCAACCCTTCACTTAATTAGGTGGTGGGGACTCAGGGAAAGCAATGTTGAGATCACATCACTTCAGAAGGGAGATTTCTGATCACAACTCTCCAAAGCCAGCCTCCAAAGAACACAGGAGGATGGATGTTTTTCCTCATCAAGCACGGGCTAACTGAACAACACCAACACAGACCCACCAAGTGCTACGCCCGGGGGCTTGTTTGGAGGAACTCTGAGTGTTCTCAGAATTGTAAATAGTGCAGCAGTATCATAAAAAAAAAATGCTTGAAGGGAAAGAGCAACTATTGACAAAGCCAAGTGAAGGCAGTGACTGAGTCAAAAGCATTCCTGATTTCCTTCCACAAACAGCACGTGGCAAAACCTGCAACTTCATGAAGGAGTTCTTTTTAGGAATGCTGCCCCTTAGCAAGAGACAGCCCTCCTCCCGAACACAACCCTCTCTGCAGCAGCAGACTGCCACCTTTGCAGTCTTTCACACCAAGTATTTCAACCCTGTCTTTCACACCAAGGATTTCAGAGACACAAAGTCATACAGGAGACTGCAAAAAAGCAAAATTTAGGAGACAGGTTTGAAGTACAAGTTCAGTAGTAGTTGTGGAATGAAGACCAGAGTTAGACATGCAAAGAAACTGCAAGGGCTGATTGGACATCATCCCCTGTCAGGAAGTCAAGGTTTGCAGAAGAGTCTTAACCCCTTGAACATCTCTCCCTGCCTTCTCCAGCTTCCTGCTTTGAGTGCCTGCAGCAGACAAGCAGTGCCAGCAGCAGCAGCTGCTCTCCTCCCAGTCCAGCCCTGCTCCAAGCAAGCCAGGGATGCTCTGGGAAGAGAAGATATGATGATACATTTGGATAGCCCATCACTTGGCAAGAGGAGAGAAAAATTAACGGCACATGGGCAAACTCAGTTTGGCATTTCCACACATTCCACCATTTGGTGTGGTGATTTAAAAGAGACTTTCAGTGTTTGCATTATGGTTCTGTAACTTCTACAAGATTGGCATTGGGGGATCTACGAGTGAGCTCCTTGGAACCTTGGATCTAAAGCTGAGGATCTGCACTGCCTTCAGACTTGTCCTTTCAGAGCAGTGCTGGGGACGTTGGAAGATGATGGCAGAGCTACAGGGCACAGCTGCAGGTCTGTAACCAGCGAGGCAAGAATTCTGCCCACCTTCCAACCGTTCACTGCACATCAAAGCAATACTGAGAGTCAGAAACAAAGTCATCTCAGCTCTGGGTCTGCAAGGCAAAGTCTATTTTGGGTATGGATCCCCACCTCCAGTGGTGTAGCATTGACCCTCCAGGTCCCTCTCACTCCTTTGCTTCAGCAATTGCCACGTACATTTAACGTCACGTCATTTGATCGATAGCCACCAAGGGTCAAAGCACCCTTGCACACGATTGGCATAATCAAGGGCAACAAAATGTAGTTTGAAGTTAATAATGGAAAGAACTACAGCCAAAAAGGCTATCAGCAAATGGCCATCAATACCAACATCAACCTCTGAGCCATCAGTTGGCCCCAGTGCCAGCCGAAGAGGCAATAATTAGGAACAGACCCATGAGAAGCATGGTTCCGCTGCCCCAGCCTGCCCACCCTGCCTGGCCGCACAGTGCATGCCAGGTCTGGGGAGCGGGGCTGGCACCAAGCTACAGCTCACCTCACTGGCCTGCAGACTGAGGCTGGCACCAAGCTGCAGCTCACCTCACAGGCCTGGAGAGCAAGGCTGGCACTGAGCTGCAGCTCACCTCACAGGCCTGGAGAGTGAGGCTGGCACCGAGCTGCAGCTCACCTCACAGGCCTGCAGACTGAGGCTGGCACCAAGCTGCAGCTCACCTCACAGGCCTGGAGAGCGAGGCTGGCACCAAGCTGCAGCTCATCTCACAGGCCTGCAATGGATGCAGCACACAGCAAAGCCACATGCATCGAATGCACAAGACAGAAGCAGGACCATCAAACCTCCTGAACCACCAGCAGTGGTGCTCACCAAGAGGGTGCTTGCTTCAGAGCCCAACTTTGCTTCCTCGCATTTCAGTGTTAGGAGGATCAAGTTAGGAGGCCTTCCCTAGCACTCGCAGGGTAGAAGAGATACAGTCCACATGCCTCTTCCACCAGCTACCAAATTCTAGCATCCTCCCGTGTAGCACCAGCAGTACTGCAGACACCATCTACTTAGAGCAACCCAGGTAATCTTCCAGCAGGTACAGCAGTAAGACTGCAGCGGGCAGGACGTTTCAAGCAACAAAACCTGCAAGGTGGCACTACACAACCTCTGAAGCACCATTTCACTTCTACAGCTGCAAAGAGGCAGGAGGCGTCGGTTATGGGCGGAACCTGAGGACCAGAGGGGGCATTACAGCTGCTCCTTCTACACAAGGTGAGGGACAAGAGGCTGGAAAACAAAGGCAGAGTTACCCGGAGGAGCGGGGGGCCGACACAGCTCTGTTTCAGAAGAACACTGGGTTGTTCACACAGTTTTCAAGCACAAAAATGTTTATTTTTCTTCTTTGTAGTCTATACAATTTCCCGGGGTTCTTGGTGCCACTGACTTTGTCAGTATACAAGGGATGGGCTATACAACAGGCAACAGCAACATAAACTGTAAGGTTCAGTGCGAGCCGAAGGGAAAGTGGTGTGAGAACATATTTTCCATGTTTGCTCATGAAGCATACAGACATGAATCTAAAAAACCCAAACAAATTAAAGATACATGTTACAGAGAACAGAAATCTCTTACTACAGTAAGTATTTTGCCCAGGCAGAAGACTCTGCATAATTGTCTATAAAATTCAATTCTAACTGAATTGATGGAATAATATATTCAAAGGGTACAAACGAAATAATTTAAGACAGATAGAATGCTCAAAGTACAATAGAACTATACAATTCACAGCTTGGCAGCACATCTCTGCCCATCAGCAGGCAGGATAAAATGCCATGGCAGGAGAGATCGGAGCAACGTGCCTTCGGATGCGCCCGCGTGGGTTCATGGCCTCTGCCTGGGAACGCTCTCCCTCAGTGCTTTCCAGGGGAAGGAGACTTACCATCAGCAACCCAGTGTGAGTGGCTATCTTGGTGCCTTTAGACTGAGAGGTGCAGGTGGAGAGACTCTATGCACAGCAAAACGGGCAAAAAGCAACTTGCCAGCAGCAGAGAGGTGTCCGTGCCACCGGGAGCGCAAACTTCGCTTAAAAAAAAATTAACACAATTTAAAAGAAGTTTTCAAACAGAAGATGGTGAGACTCCAAACCTGAAGTATCAGATATGAAGAAGAATAGCTTCTGGGTTTTTTTTCCCCCCTCTGTTTCAGCATGAATACTGCTGGCAGGTCAGTGGCAAATCACCATTCTTAACCTCGGTGGCCAGAGCGAAGCCAGAACACACCGAGTGCTGTATTTAAGATACAGTAACCTGGAGACCTGTTCTTCTACAGCTGAGATCTCAGTTACATTTCTGCACTTAGGAAACATGCATGAATTTGTAATTGAACTGAATTATCAAAGTCCAGTAGGGCAAAGACAACAAAATCCAGTTTGCTGCTGACCCAGAAGAAAACAGTATTTGCCTGCCTGTTGGAGAAAGCTGCCAGCTACAACCACTTCAACCAAAGACTGGGGAAGAGAATGGATTGCACTGCCCAAAGCCATCATCTGTCCTTACACACAACATCCTTGCACCACTCTGGAAATGCTCCAGTTTTCAAGCATGCATCTCACTGCTCCTTGTACCAGCACAATTGTGTGACCAGCGTCTCGAACAAACCTCACCTCACAAGCGGGTTTTTGCTTTAACAAAGCATCAGAAATGAAATTCGACCTGTGCATTGGGATCAAAGCGTTTACAGCAGGGTAAAACCGATGCATGCCAGCCAGGAACCTCCCATAGCTTTGAAAATAGAAAGAGCTTCCACTCACGAGCAGATTGCAACTAAAACACACCTTCCAGAGAATGTTACACGTCTTTCCAGCTGCAACTGGAAAGCTGAAGTTCAAGGCACTGTACTCCCGCAGGGTTAGTACAATTTGCTAGTCATCAATTCAAGTACATCGACTTTAAGGGTCGCAAGTGTAAAAACGTCAGAACACAAGGAATAAAGTGTCTTCAGCAATGGAATACAAGCAGCTATTGCCAGGCCGGACAGACCTTCTCGTGTGGAACCATCTCACAGTGATCGTTGGATGCAGAGTATGGCTGTGTGCGTTAGCAGGCTGACCCGACCCCCGCCCTCTCCGCCTACACACCGTGCGGGACCTACACATCGAGCGGCACCTACACCCGGAGCACTGCGGCTGCCAGCGCGGTCCCGCCGCCCAGCTACGTCATGCGGAGGCGCGGCCCCGGCGGCTCGGCGGCAGGGCGCTGCAGCGGCCCCGGGTACAGCTGCAGGCAGGTTTTGCCCAGCGGCGAGAAGCGGCCGATGCTCGGGGCGCGGATCAGCCCGGGCGGCACGGCCGGCCCCGGCCACTGCACTCCGTAAACGGCCATCGGGAAAACTCCTCCGTACTGACAGAGAGGCATCACGTAAGGTGTCACTGTGCCAGAGAGGGCAGGCCCTGGCATAGGCACTGGCAGGGACGGCGAGGCTCCTGGAGCTAACGCAGCGGGCATGGGGCAAGACACCGGAACAACGCCCTTTTTCCCCAGGCCCGTTCTTACTGAATTAACCTACAAAAAGAAGAATACAGAAAGCGTTGCCATTAAGCTCCTCTCTCCCCACCTGCCGCAGGCAGCACTGGCGTGCCAAGACACCCATGTCCATGCCAGGGCCCCGGCGACTGCTCCCCGCAGCACCTAGAGCCCCGCCGCCGCCAGCGATCCTGCCCACGGCTGGGCACCGGCTAGCGGGAGGCAGCACAGGGCCGGCACGGCATCCTTGGAGCTTGTGGGGTGGGGCTTGCTTCTGGCTCTGCAGTTTCTTTTTCTTCCTTTTTTTTTTTTTAAGAGGGAAAAAATAGTATTAGGAAAGGTTGCTAGGAGGAGGGGGGAAGGCTGCCTGAATATAATCTATTTAAGGAGGCAGGAAGCATCACTAAGAGAACTGCCTGCCACAAAAAGCCACGAAAACCCAAAGGAACCCAAGTACTTTCTATGTTCAGCTTTGTGCATAAAAATGAATAAACCCAACGCAGAATGAACCCAAATCTCATACTCTTGGAGCAGGCTTTCAAAATTCTAGCACGTCTTTGTGTACAACGTTTTCCTGAGCTGAGGACAGCAAAGAACAGAGAGAGATTTGCCACGGCGGTTAAACACCAGCCCCGGCGGTGCCTGAGACTGGGTGATTGCGACCTCGCCAAGGGCACAGCGGGAACTGCTCCTGCCTCGGGGGCTGCCGGCACCACTTCCAGCTATTTTTCTCCGATTCTATTAATATCCACTCCAATTGCTCAGGTTTTGCATGGGAGGGACAGAGAAAGAGCTCTCCTTCCTAAATGCAGGCTGCAGCATGTGCAGTGCTACGGCAGCGGCCGCTTCCCGGCCCCATTCCCTCTGCGCTTCTGTCTGGGTTTCATTTGGCAGGGTTTGGAACGCCCTGCTGTGGCTCTCACCAAGCCAGCGCCTATTCGCGGCACAGGGAAAAAGGGCACTGTGTAAGTCTGGGAATCTCCCGTTCATTAACCTGATAAAATTGGTATGGCAGTGACATTCGGGTGGAGAAAGATGAATATCTGGATGAGCCTGTGGGGGAGGTTTAACAAGTTCTGATTTCAGTATCTCTTCTCAGTTAAAAAATAAGAAGGGCAAAGCCACTTTAGGAGTCACTGCTCTGAAGCATTAAGCCAAAGCAAACCGAGAACAATACAGAACTTCCCCATGCCCTCCCTTACCTCACTTTCTCCAGTTCTGGCCTGTGTCAGATGGTGAGCACTGAACCAGCAGAAACAGCTGCTGTGGTGTCACGAATTTAACATTAGTAATGTATAAAAACCTGACAAAATTAGCAGCAGGAAACCAAGAACAACTAAAAGGGGAGCTGACATATTTTTAAGACCTAAAGACCACAAGCTGTTATTACATCTCTGGTTAAACATCTTCAAAACAATGGTTTCCACCAAAATACACAACTATAAGCGGGTGACAAGGGATTAGCTACCCCAAATAGAGAATTCCTTCTACAAGCAATAATTATTAAACGTGAAAACCTTACTTTTAGTTCTTTTAAATACAGAGAGCTCTACTTCTACCTGATTCATGCTTCCTGACATTTTTTGTTCTCAGCTAAACCTCTCAGTAAAGCAGCAGCTGTATTTAAGGCTTTGCATGTGCAGCTGGGAATAGAATTGCACTGTGCTCCAAACCTAACCATTATACACTTCTTCAAGCTTGTGACAAACATGTCACCAACTGACACAGAAACCACCTCATTAGGGACTCAGGAGGCATGTCCAGCTTTCCTGGGGTAACAGCTTTTCCTTTCAAGCCCATGAGGGTAGGTGACCGTATGAAGAACAGAAAACATTTTTGGGTAAGCCCTTTATTCCCAGGCACCTTCAAACAATGCCTTTAAAGTACACAATATTCAGCACTTTGCACACAAGGCAGCTCATGTTGCTAGGTGTATTCCTTGGCTGAGAACAGCCACAGTTACCTGTGCAGAAGGATTAGTTGATCATGTCTTCAACATAGATGAGCACAAGAAACAGCTCTGCTCAGAAGTTTGACTTCAGTTTCATTTACTTTCAGGTGGTATCTGAACCTAAGTTGGAAAATCTCCCATAATCATAGAGTCACAGTATGGCTCAGAGATCATCTACTCCAATCCCCTGACATGGGCACAGACACCTCTCAACTAGACTTGCTAGTCTAAGGCCTCAACAAACCTGGCTTTGAACACCTCCAGGGAGGAGGCATCCACAACCTCCCTGGGCAACCTGTTCCAGAGTCTCGTACTCAAGAACTTCTTCCTAAGGCCCAGCCTAAATCTACTCTTCCTCAGCTTCAAACCATTCTGCCTTGTCCTATGTCTAGGAAAAGTTCTCTAGACCTCAGGATAAGTCCCTCTGCAGCCTTCCTGTAGGATCTCCTCAGATATTGGAAGGCAGCTTTAAGGTCCTCAGGGACTCTCTTCTAGGCTGAACAGTTCTTCCTAACATCTCCTCTGTCCAGACATTTCCAGTCACTGGTGATAAGAATCTACCTGTACTTTCACATTGAAATCAAACATTTGAAAAGGACCATGTCAATGCTCCTGTAACACCACTGGACACCTGAAGGTATCAAATCTTCTAATACAGATAAACCAGGATTTGCAGCCACTTAACAGATGACTTCCACAGAAACAAAGCAGAATTTAAAGTCTTCCTTTCCATCCCAATTATTTAATTGGTTTCTATGCTTCTGATGATAAAGAAGTTGAAAATAAAACCACTAACTCTCACCAAACACACCACCAATTTCTTCCAGCCTTCAAGGGTAGCTCTCAACTAAGAAAGGCACTGACAATGTACTGTGTTCACACAGCCAGCAGTTTGCTGCTGGTGGTAGAAGCATCTCAAGAAATTAAAACCAGGAATGGCAGTCCTCTGTTTCCAGGGTGAAAGGGAATGCTTGAAGTCAGCCACACAACCAGCCCATACACCTGAATAACAATGAGTGGACAGCAAGAGAAAACGATGCATCAAGTCAATAAACAGAACAACTCACCCACCACGCACACTGCCCAGTAAGGATTTGTTGCCATTTTCCTTTGGCCAGACACAGGGGAGAAAGGGCCCAATTGCTTTGATGTCTTCTTTGTCATACCTTCTGTAAGAGCAGCCCTGGACTTCCACCCCAGGAAGATGCTCATCATCTCTGTGTATTCTCCGCCACGTACAGAAGCTCTGTGTGGTGCTCATTCCAACAGAGCACCGTGGGACAACTCATACCACTCCTCCTCCTTCAAGGAGACATCTGTCTGCCCAACAGCCTCCAGAGACAATTCAGAGGTGAAGGCACAAATACTGCTTCCCTCCTGCCCTCATTTCCAACCATTGGACAGAACCAACAACAGCTTCTACTAGAACAAACCCCCTAGTCTGAAGACAACCTGCCCTAACAGCTTCCTGCTGGCTTGTTCCAGCCAAAACTGAAAAGGCATAAAAGTCAGCTCCTTTCCAATTTATCCAGCCTTTACTTCCAACAGAAACCCTTATTAGAACTCCCTCTGATGGGCTGCAAATCTGTTTAGTGCTCCCCATTCTTTTCTTGCAGAAGCATTTTTGGCTTGGACCAGAAAGCTGCCGGAGAGATGTGTTAGCAGATGGGCTGGAGCAGTACAGCCTGAGCTTTACTATGCTCCCTGGGAGAAAGCGATTTTTTGCCATCAGTTATGTGATTTTCTGAGTTCTTTTTGTCTTTTCAATCCCGTTTCCAAAGGTGATTCAGTGCAGATATAACATCTCCTCATGCAGCTCACTGCTTCAAGCACTGATGGGTCACCTATCTAGCTGCTCTGACTAAGGCTTCTCTCGCACGATTTCTTTCCTCCTCTTCTGGCTGTTTTTCTTCCAGCATCTTTACTTAACTTCAATTTCCCCTTTAGGGTGAACTTCAAAAGATACAAACAGCAGAATGATGCTCAATTCCCCAAACAAACCTTGTAAAAGTCTTTTATATCATGCCCACCACCACGTTTTCTACCAACTGCAGCATCTTGGAGGCCCAAATCTCTCAACAATAACGGTGTAAGAAATATTTGCCATCTACCTTCGCATCTCTTCAGCCTCTATGGCCCTACAAGGACTTCTGTGCACAGAACCAACAGGGGCAAGCTAGTGAAGGGCTTGCAAAGTCTCCAAACAACTGCCACCCTTCTAAGCAAGGAGAAATGATGTGAAATGAAGAGCAAGGAATCCCAGCCTCTCTGGGATCTCCAAAAGGCTTCAGTGTTGTTAGTTCCCTGGAACAGCTGCCGCATTCAAGAAAGAAACCCTCTAAAATCAGTGTACTTAGACATAGATGTTCCAGTTCCTCTCACAGCAATACTCTGCCTTCTCCACAGGCTTTGAATCAGACTCCAAGACTGCAAAAAGTTAAAATTAACTCTAAATGTGTGTTAATTGGTGATTTAAATATGCAAAATAACTCTGGAAGATAAAGTGGTTATAGGTGGACAAAACATCCCCAACAATTGCCTCAAACTACTGCAGGAGTCTCGGGGACAGGGGGACATCAAGCTGCAAAAAGCACACCAGAAGAATCTAAAGTGGCTTAACAGGACAAAATCTCTGCCCTCACCAGCACTTTCTAGAACCACAGAATCATCCAGGTTGGAAAAGATCCTCAGGATCACCAAGTCCAACCTATAACCCTACACTCTACAAAACCCTCCATTTACTACCATCTCCTTTGACTTATTTTGTAAGAGCAAATAGGGTCTCAAGCAGAAGAGATCTGTACTGGTTAAACCATCACCATGTAGAAAGAGTATTTACTCTCTGGTATTTGTTCATTTATAGCAACTAAGAATTAGCATCAGATTGGTTAAAAAATGTGCACAAATTGCCTGTGAAGTCCACACTAACCCCAAAAGCAGCAGGTAGCAAGGCAGAGCTGTTAGCACAGTTCCTGCTCTGGCAGGTCTCACCTCACAAGTACCTACAGAGCTACCACTGCTGCATACAAGTTGGTTTTTAACTCCTACATGCCATAAAGGCAGTGGCTCACTCCCCAGATCCAGGTACCTTGTTTCTAGGGGATTACAAAAAAGTCTCTGGGTTTTGTTTTCCTTGTCCTTAAAATTTATTTATCTTCCTCTACGTTGGCTCAAATTCCAATCTTCCAAAAAAACCTAAATCCAGCAAAACTTACTAGTCAAAAATCATCCAGCTGTGAGAAAGAGGAGGTCTGAAAACCCAGAGCAGAGCGAGGCAGAACTGTAACATGGGATTTTTGTGCTTGCTCCCTACCATCCCTCAGCCACCAACACAAACACTGGAGACAGGCACGAATGCTTGTCACGTTTTTCTCCTGCTGCTGAAAACAAGAAGGGAGTGAATGGAGAGAGCTTCCAATTTCCATTCTCTTGTAATGTACTCTCACAGCTTCTCTGTAGATGGTATTTTCACAAGGCAGAGAGCCTCAGAGATACCCAGTACTACAAGCAAAGCTCAAAACCAGAACCAGCTGTCTCCTGTCTCAGCATAGCACTCTGCTTCCACTCAAACAAAGGCTCACTACCACCAAGCCTCCAGCCTAGCCTCTGCTCTGCTTAAGGAAGATTACCATTAAGCATCAAAAAGAAGAGCAAAAAACCTTTAGGAACAGTTAAAACTTCAGCAACATATGGGTTAAGGGTATGAGTATTGCTGTAGAGTGCTGTTTAGAAGCAGTCTGCAAGTTAAAAATATATATTTTGTCTCTGTATTGCAGCCCATATATCCTTCAAGGTTATTCCAAAAGACAATTAAAAAAAATAATAATCTGCATTAGTACTTAATGAAAAGAGACAGACATTTCTAGGAAGCAGTTATCTGTAGTAATCTTAGTCTATGTCCTTCTGCAAAGGCTTTCAGACACATAGCAAAAGGTTCTTCAAGGAGTGCCACTTACTCCAGATGTCTCATTCTGTGTTTGCATGGGGTTAGCTTTGGGCTCCATGTCTTGCCTTTTTTGGTTCTGCTTCAGTTGGTTTAAGGAAGGCTTTGTCTGTGCAGCTCCAACAGTTTTGCTTGTCCACTGGTCAACCAGCTTGTGAAGATCGTCTGTGAAGGTCCCTTTCTTGTTGTTACTGTTGTTGGCCTGAACCTGCAGGGCTGATTGCGGGAGGGGCTCAGGACACGTTACAAGACTGTTTGTGGAGGATCCTGGAAAATCACACACAGAGAAAGTTGACAATGGCATCTCTGCTTCACCACTCTGCTGCTCAAACACTTTCTCACCTACTGCAATTCAAATGGTGCCTTTTCAGACTCCTAACCTACCCCCCCACCCCTTCCTACAGAACACTTTGCTTAAAGAAATGGTCTGAGTGTGAGGCGTTGGCACCCTCTGTGCCATCGTGTCAGCTCGACCCTGGCAGCTTCTCTCCAGTTGAAATTAATGCTCTGAGAGAAGAGCCAAATGCAGTCCCAGCTATGTATGCTGGCACCCCAAGGCTTGCAAAGCCCCTGCAGAGGAGCCTGCCTGCAGAGAGTGGGAGGTAGGATGCATTACTTGTTTAAAGTGCAGGCACTTAAAAAAAATGAATTTACCAGTGATGTCACTTGCCTAAGTTTACTGTCCTCCTGGAAAAACAGAACTGTCACAGAGGGCACAGGGAAGGCTGCCTGCTAAGGAATCCACCATCACTCTCAGTGATGTTAGCATCTTGCCACATGTAATTTTTTCATTAACACACCACCCCCATCACGACCATGAATGTACAGAAAAAAGAGGGGAACGGAGGACACAAGTGGATAGGTCAGTTTTGGAGGCAAAGATAAAGACAGAGTGCGGCCGTTCTGCCACAATGCCCTGGTTCAGTAATGGCAGCACGTGGTCATCAGCATGCAAACACCAATGTGGTGGAGTGGAGTCAACCCCAGAGGTCTCAAGGCCTCAGAGATATGGCAGACCACAGAGAAGTTTTGGTATAGATAAAAGCAGACAGGGAGAGTACTGACAGAGATGTAATTTATGTGTTCACTTATTTGTAGAAGAACTAGAGGAAAAGCAAAATCTGTCCTTTCTGTGTGTTGGTAACAAGGCTGATGCAGCAAGATCAGCAGGGAAGAGAAACCCAAGGGGTCCGAATTTGAGCTCAGCAGAAAACAGAAAGTAACTTTCTGGCCAACTTCTTTGGTTTGAAATAAAGACCATCTCTCCAAGCAAAAAGTTCATACAGCTGCAGTAAAATTATTAGAGAAGTAAACACGAACATTCAGTCTTCTGGGTGGTTGGTTTTTTTTTCTGTTAATCAGTTACCAGTCACCAAAACCAAGTCAACTAATTAGTCCTACGGTTATATAAAATACATTAATAACCTTTAAATGATCATGCATTCAACCTGCAACATAACTTCTCAGTGGATAATGCTCAATTCCTTTTCTTTTGCTTGGGGGAAAGGGACCAGTGAGAAAAAGAAAGCAAATCAGTATTTGGACAGGAAAGCTCTTCAATTAGTGTTTAACTATTTCATGCAGCTCGACAGGACCGAGATCATTTTAAGCTCTCAACTCCTCCAGCAGAGAACTGCAGTCATCTAAAGGTGTGTCTTTCAGAAGGACAAACACTGGAGCCGGTTTCCTGGCCGCATGCTGCACAGTCCCACACACAGAACACCACCACTGGCTTGCAGCATGCGTGGTTCCCAAGACATCACAGCACATGCATTACCATCAAGTACCACCACTGAGACACTCGGATTTCATACCAGTAGAAGTGCATCAGCTCTACTTCATTAAACAACTAGCTTTTAGTAGAACAACAGTCATTAAAGAAAAAGCAAAAGAAACAATCCCATGCCATGAAGGAAATACTGAGAAACAAAAATGGGATAGTTACTACTACTGTGATCTTTGCCTAGACATAGTCGTTTCAAGGTGGACCCTACAAGGTAAAACAATACAAGACACACAGAATTAGGTAAGACTGAACACAACAGACCTGACGGACAAGCTTCTGTACTTTTAAGCAATCAGAAATTAGTTATTATGCAAGAGAGGACAGACAAAGTCAGCAGTTCAGGTGAGTAAAGGAAGTCTAAATAACTGGACAGCTCAAACCTTTCTTAATGTGCAGCCATTCAGAAGCTTTGAGAAGTACAACAGCATGCCAAAAGCAAGGTCCCGTACTTAAAGAGGCATTGTTTTTTTTGGGGAGGCAGTTTTGGCATAGTTACTGGAGTGGTTTTTTGTTGTTTGATTTTTTTCATTGAGTTTTGGTGAGTTTTTTGATTGTCTTTTTTTACAGGTTTGTTTTTTTCCTTTTCCAAATTCCTTGGCTTCCTCATGGAAGGTTTTGATTCCTACTCTATATGTGCAGGAAATGATGTCAATTCAGTTAGTGATAGGAGGCCAAAAATGCTTTCAGGAATGAGTCAAGCTAGTCTGGCTGCAAAGACAAACTGTAAAGACAACCCTCAAAGTCCTGTTTTACAAGTCCAAAAAGATACATTGTTCTGCAGGTCTGAGGCCAATTATTTCCAAACACCTTCTTAGCAGGATTAGTGTCTAAATGTGAGGTTCTGAACTTTGATTGACAGCAACTGTGAATGAGTTCCCCTTATGCCTTGTCCAAGTGCAGAAAAATAATCCAGCAGAGTAGCTGAGTTTTCCTTTCACCCAAGTAGGTGTATTTTTCAGCATGCTCTCATTCCATCCCTCACGGTGGTTTTACACATTCTGGTGGGCAGATGGTTAGTGCCAGAGGCATACCGAGACCCCTACTCAACTGTGAGATCTTGCCAGACAGAGGCACCATTTCTGTTTGAGTGCCAAACTTCCTGAAAGGTATTTTGGACTTGGTAAGAAGAATATCATTATGGTATGGGAGGAGATGAGGATCTGGCATGGGGCATGGCAAGTTTATTGTGAAGAAGCACTTGAAAATATGAGCAAAGTCGGTGTGGGGCAACAAGCAAGATAGAGGATGGATGAGCTTTTTCTCTACAGCAAACCAACTTAGATATTTTATGTTACTGTGCCAGAAATGCAGCTTTAAACTCAGAGATTGAAGGTCTAGGTTGACAGAGGCTCTGAATGAGTCTTCAAAAGGGGAAGGAGAGACATCAGTCAGAGACTGAGGAAGAGAGAGTAAAGAAAAGAGGAAGGAAAAAAAAAAAAGGGAGAAGAAATGTTTGTGCTTTGATATGGGTGGCATGAGGAGGAACAGAAGGATTGCTTTGAAAGACTTGTCTTATTATTTCATAGTTTAGAGAGGCTTTTCTTCCAGGAACATCAGAAGGACATGACTACAGTAATGTCTTATGCAAGCATGACCGAGTTCAGTTTCTCATCTCAAAGCCTGGAGAACAAATACAAGTTACATTTACAAGTCAACCATCTGCAGTGTATATTGAAATGCCTTTTTTTTGCCCTCAGATATACCTTACCTTGCCTATCTCAAAGTTAGCTAGCAGCTCCCATGATGGAAACAGGAGCAGCACTAATACTGGAATGCTCTTTTCTTGCCTATCCCCCAGCAGAGATAGGCAGAACTCAGCACAATTTGTATGCAAATGACAAGTAATTGCCTGCGAAAAACAAAAGCAGGCAGCTGACTACAGGGGTACGCGCTCAAATGCCAGTCAAAAAACTTAATCACCAACCCTTCTGCTTCCTGAGAACCCACTCACAAGTTCATGTGCACCCTGGGTGCCAACTCAAACCTGGGGAGGCGACAGAGAACAGTGATGCTGAGAGAGAGATCCGCAAATAGCCACGTGCGTGGAGCTGCCTTAAGGGAAGTACTAGAGGAGAGTCAATCACCAAGGAGAGAGCTATTTGTTCCCAGCACTGCCACTCCTGCATACCGCCTGGGAGATGAGAAACATCACCTAAGTGGTGCTACTGCCTGCAGCAGGGACCGGCAATCCTCGGCTACAGCCGCCGTTAAATTCCCATTCAATTACAAAGGCACTCGGTAAACCTAATTCACCGGGTTAATGAATTGTAGTACTTCTACCATCAAGGTGTTTAATAGCTGGAAGCTTAAGGAGATGAATCATAATTAAGATTTCGCCTAGGACTGCAGAAGTTCAGCAGAGTGTTTTGCCTCCAAGTCGAGATTTTTGGTCTGAGAAATTAAAGTCTGATCGAGGACATTAAAAAAGATCCACTGTCCCATATTTGCACTGCAACAGCTGCCAGAAAACTTGAAAGCTAAAGTAATGGCAATAACTTGTTAGACCATTTCCATAATCACATCTGCACATACCATATATTCATTGTTGAGCTTGACAGAAGTCACTTTACACAACATTACAAATCGCAGCTGTTGAGAATTCCATTCACAATCTGCACAAACTCTTCCCTCAGGCACTCTTGCAATTTAATCCAGGGAAGGAGCTCAGGCTAAACTCATGCTGAAGCCCAGCAAAAATCCTTTCTTCCACAAAGAGTACAAAAGAACAGTGAATGTTGGGCATAAAATCATGCAATCCTTCCAATTGGAAAAGACCTCTAAGATCAAGTCCAACCATTATCTAACTCACGGGGAACAGATCAAAACCAGATCTTGTAGAACACATTGAACGTGTTCAAGTTTGATGGCTCTTGTAGTCAGGGCAAGATGCTGGGCAAAACTGTCCTTAATGCATCTCAGCAACTCTTTCAAAACATGTGCTGCTGCTTTGCTCGCTGACAAAATCCTGGCCTCTCACTGGAACAGCCAAGCTCCCCAGGGGCTGCTTTGCTTTCATCTAACGTAGATTCAGAGCAGTACTGAAAAATCCAGCACTATATTGCACAACAGCTCTCACCCAAATGACAAATTCCAGGGAAACTTCCACTTGAGGCATTGACTCAGGACCCTGAACTGTGTGGACATGGCACTGAGTGGCCTGCACTGCGCTGCCACTTCCCAGCCTTGCACACCCAGAGCTCCCTCCCTGCCTGTCTCCAACACTTGCTCAAAGTGCGCAGCACAAAGATCATCAAACCACAGAATGGTTTGAGTTGGAAGGGACCCTAAAGATCATTTAGTTCCAAGCTGCGTGCCATGGGCAGGGACATCTCCCACAGGCCAGACTGCTCAAAACCCTGTCTAACCTGGTGAGATGCAAGCATGTTCAGCACTTAATCTGAACGTGTGGCTCTGCCTGCGTGCTGCATCGCCCCGTTCCTTGCAGAAGAGACGGAGCACAGGCCAGCTGCCATTCGCATCGCCCTCAGCATTTAGCACCACCTTTCCTGTGGCACATAGTCAAGGCTGCTCTGGATAGGCAGCTGAACATCCTTCCAGCTGCGGTCTCAACCCCAGCTGCCCGTAGGGAAGGATGGGGCCACACATAGCCCCATCTTAACCCTTTCACAGGCACATTACCAACCTGTTGCACTCGCTGAGGAAAACAGCTGAAATAACCTCCAAAACCTACAAGTGATTCAGCTGTGGAGAACTGTCTAGCAACTCAAGTGAGAGGCTGGATTTGAAACCAAGCAGCAGCGACTTTGGATGGCTGTGTCAAGGTTAAGTGCCTGCAGATCAGTCCACCTCCTGGTATGACTCAGAAACGGGGGAGTGTAAATCTCCTCTCCTAACGCGTTGCCCAGAAGAAGCCGAGAAGAGAGCATATGGGCTGAGAACAGAAAGCAATTAGTGGTGCAGAGTTCCTTAAGCGTTGGGGCAGCTTCACCATTGGAAGGGTTTACATCTTCCCCTGGTTTCATTCACAATATCCATGCACCCACATATCATTAAAGTGCTGTTTTTTAATTGCCATCCCCCAGTTCCTTTTGTATCGCTCTGAAGAGCAATTCTGTGAAAGGCTAAGGAAACGACTTCTGGAAGTTACATGCGCAGAGGAAGAAACTGCTGTGTCCCTTAGCATGCCAAAGGGGAAAACATGGCAACTGTGAGTTCCCCTCAAGTCCTCAGGAAAAAAAAAATACATAATTCCTGGGTGCAAAACTGTCTCAGGACTTCAAGAGTGGTTAAACCCCTGCATTTCGAGCAGTAAGCATCAGTTTTCAGGAGCCTGAGTACTTGGACTTGTAGGGAGCTCAGACAACAACAACAAAAATCAAGATGATTTTATGAAATGCTGTTGTTTATTCACCAAATTGGGAGGAGTGTGTTTTGAGTGGTCTCGTGCCTTTGATCTGTACCACTTGGATCATGCTGAGCAACGCAGAACTCCCGCGGGAGCTCCGATCTTAACGCAGACCAAGAGCCTGCTAACCAAACATCTTCTCAAGAACCGCCCTCAGCCTTCCTGACGTTATATGGAAGTGGCCTATAGTACCTGTTCAGCACAACATATCTTTATTGTACAAGCAAAATCTTGTTTGCCTAAAAAAGCAGCATGTGTGAATTGAGGTTTGAAAAACCAAAAAGGGTCTTAATTTTGGTATCATTTGGTGGAATCGCCAATTACTTCAGAAGTCACACAAATCTGGTACAAAATAGCAGGTGCACAATTATTTGACACACACCCAAAAAAAAAATAAAAATTCCTGGATCCTAGCAATCCATTTCCAAGGATCAGTTGAAAAAAAATCTGATACTGCTTTTAACTTCTTTATGCTTTGATGAACTGCTAATTGACTTCATCTCTGAGGTCACATAAGGTCATAAGAAAATAAGCTGAGGAAAGTGCTTCAGCCAGATCAGCTTACACCAAAACAAAAATGGATGGTACTCTCCCTCGGAGTAACCAGATCTCCCTGCTGCTCGTGGGTATGGAAAAAGCTTTCAGTTAAGAGTAATTGAAGTGGATGCCCGGGGAAAAGCCCACCTAGAAGACCGATTTGGAAAGAACTAGCTGGAGCACTGTTGTCTCAGCATTTCCACATGCAAAGAGCGGGGAAAAAAGAAACCAAAGAAAACAGAGTGGATATAAATAGTACTGTATATCGTGTTAATACAGCCCTTGTATGGAAGTTATACCCTTCAGTGACCTTCTAGTATTGTATCAGCTTGCTACATGCATGTCTTCAGAGTCCAAACATGTGTGAAAGAGACCATTCGTCTACAGAAGGATGGATTTCGTTTGGTTGCCGCTGGAGCTGGGACAGCAGACAATGTCTATTTGCCACATTGCAAATAAAGTTACTTCAACATAAAAATCACAAAGTATGAATGCTTTGATAAGTCCAGGGTAAAAATTTACCATAAGGCTCTATAATAATAAATGATGAGATCTTCCACACATGCTTTTGGTGCCCAGGCACAGGCCAAAAGCAGTGCAAAAAAAGCTTTTGTATGGGGGGGAAAAAAAAAATGAAATAATAAGGTGTGGTGATGAGGGTTACTTAAAAGAAAGAGGAAAAACAAAGAAAGAAAAGATGGGTCAGAAAAAGGGGCATCCTGCCAAACATATTAGAGATATAAAACATGGAATTGGAAAAGGGGCAGGGGAGGAGAGGGGGCTAAAAGAAAGATGGACTGTGATAAAATACAAAAGAACAAATACAAACAGATGGACAAAGACACAGGTCCACTGAGGAATCTGGTACGAGGTTTGCTACTAGATTTATAGGTCACTCTCTCAGACGTTTGGTGGAAAACCGTCCAGCCTGCAAATGAATATAAAGGGAAGAAAACAAAGACACTTATAAAGTACAAGTGATCAGATGTCCTATACCATCAGTCAAATCAGCTTTGTTAGTTAAACATCCACATCTCCATTTTAACTTTGCCAAGAGGAGTAAGTTAATTGACCATACACAAAGGATGTAATAACAGCAGAAGAGAACAGATAGATACTTTGCAGATTAGTTTGGCAGGATGTGCAATGAGAGGAAGGTATTTTAATCATTGTTATAACTTCCACTATGCATGGCAACGAGATCAGTCAAAGCCTAGGGAGCTGTGCAATACACAGAGGCATCAGAGGTCGGGACTGGGGAACACAGCCAATCTACAGCCGTTTAGCTGGGACTCCAAAACCACACACTGACTTAACTCCTTAGCTAAAGGAAATGTGACTTGCCTCTGGGGGGCTGCTTCGGGTTTTTTTTGCCTTTTTCTCCCCCAGCCCCCAACCCCCAGCCCAAAGTGGTTTGGTAGTTTATAACGAGGAACTCTGGGTCTACCAGGGGCTAGGGAAGAAGCCTCAAATGGAGTACAGGAAACAATCTGCTATCTCTTGATTTCTACTTCTTTGTTTTCCTCAGAAATCTCAGGCAGACTCCAGAAGAGGTTTTAGTATTTTTGCCACTGCTGGCAAAAGTAAAAGGTCTTTCCCTCCTACCAATTAGCACCCCTTCTTGGGTGTTACTTGCTAAGATAATTTACTTTTGTTCTTCTGACAACATCTTTTTAAAGATAAGCCAGTGATTTGGATTGTCAGAGGGCTCAGGTCCCTACAGAACTAGAAGTGAAATCCACTCCTATGAAGTTCAAGCACAGGGGAAGTGAGCTAATTTCAGCATGTGCTGGAAGACATCTCCAACAGCTGGTAGGAAAAAAATCACCTTGACCAGAGCTTGAGTTCACATCACCTCCTTCGGGGCCTAAGCCGGAGCAGATGTCAGAAGACAAGGAGGCCTTGACAGAGCAGGGCTGCTGTGTCTGAACAGCCTTCCCAAAGGTGGCCGAGGCAGGGGATGTTACTGCTGCTGCTGCTTCGGGAGATCCAGGCTGAGCTTTAGCTGTTTCTTTGTGGGGTGAGTCTTTAGAGTCTGAAAGATTACCTGCAAGAGCAAATAAACAACAGGCATGCAATGGCAAGAGCTAGGAAGCCACTGAATACAAGTCCTTGCCTCAAAACTGTGCCTGCTGTGGCAGCCAGAGGAGCAGCAGCCTGCAGCTCTGAGGCACTGGACATGGCACCGCCTGCACCACGAAATCACCTGCACAGGCTGATCCCTCTTCTCCAAGAAGCCTATGGAGCAGGTTTGATTTTTGGACTAGATGATCTCCAGAGGTCCCTTCCAACCCCAGCTGTTCTGTGATTTTTGCAGTTTCTTTTTCTGCATTTTCCAGGGAGGCTGGAGTTAGGACCTCATGTGGAGCACTGCTGAAGTAAAGCAAGTGCCTGAGTAGGAGGAACTCTGAGAGTGACTGAACAGAACACGTAGGTTTGCTCTCAACATGAAAGGTGAAAGCAAGCAAATGGAGAGAAACAAAAAGTTCCTGCCAAGTCAGGAGGAGCATTTTATTTCTAGCTGTCTATAGATAGATCCATGTCTGTATATAAATCTCTGTATCCATTTATCTATCTGCACGGGTATCTCAGGTGAAGAGGCTTTACACCAGAATCCCTTTGGAAGCATTTGTAACATGGATTTATCAGCAAAAGCATCTAAAAGTGGAAATGATAATTACACCAGCAACTGTGTATCAGGAACTGCCTGCCCTTGATCCCTTAGACAGGACCTAGGGAAGCCAAACCATCAGGAATCTACATAGTCAAGGTTGAGAAGACTCAGGCATGAATAGGGGAGTTAAAAATAATGTGAACTTTACACAGTGCCTCAAAAAAACAGAAAAGTGAGACAGAAGCACTGAAAGCAAGCATGCACCAAAGTGGCAGCCTGACTGAGCAGATTTCTGCTCTCTAACTGAAGGTGGCAAGCAAATAAAAAAAAAACAAACCCAAACAGGGTGGAGGGAGTGTTAGAATTGGGACATTTTATGCATAAATAAGCTTAAATTCTTTGGACTAGGGTAGCACACTGATGTGAGCCAAGATCCATCAGTGGAGACAGATGCGGAGTTTGTGAATAGACTGAGAGGAAAATGGCTAGGGAGAAGCCAAGAACAAGCTGGGAAAGGCACAGAGCAAGGGTAACGGACATTCAGGTAGCTCAGCACAAGGAAAGCAGGTAAAGCCTGTTCACAGCAGCCAAGCAGCATCCAAAGAGTGGAAAGCACCAATTGCTTCAGCTACTAAATATCTTGCCTCTGAATCTTTGCTGTTCCTATCTCAGGTGAAATCCCTCATTAAAAGCAAAACTCTCCCAAACACTTTGTCCGTAATTAAGATTGATGCAAGGAAATTCCAAGTGGGTAGTGGCTTTGCAAATGAGCTACTAGGTTTGAAAGACAGGGTCAGTGCTGGAATTGCTGCTGCTCCCCTGAAAGCCAGCATGAACTCAGTGGAAGGCAAAACATTCATATTCTACTCCATCTTTTGCTGAAGGAATAGGTACTGGGATGTATCAACATTCCCAGCTGGACTGTATCTTTATACTTGTCAAAGAGATAACGACTCAAGACTGCATTGGAGTTTGAACAATCCCCAAAGGACTTCAGCTAGCCAAAGCATCCATCAGTTTTGTAACTGTTTTTACCTCCCCTCCTTTGGGAGAGGCAAACGCAATCCAATCTTATTTATATGGCATCTTGTAGGGAAATATAAACAACAACAAGGACAAACAGCACCTAATCAATAGAGGATAAATACAAGCATCAATAAATTGCCCTGGGAGAAAAGGGTAATGAGAAAATGCAAAAGACTGCATTCCAAACTGGAGTGGAATCTCGTATGCCTGTCAGCTGCTGCAGGGAAGGTATGGGTGGCTCAGCACAGGGCAGCCCACTTCAAAGCCAGCTTGCAGTATGCAAACCTGAGTCAGGGTACTCAGCCCAATAAAAACCCAGCCCCTCTCCAGCAATCCCTGCTAGGCAGCACCACCACAACTGACACAAACAAGAGGAGTATGGGGAGCATCCCAGTGTACCTACTTGTGCTTGATGTTCCACTCCTGAGCTGCTGGACCAGAGGGTTTAAGAGTTTTCCACCTTTCAACTTATTTTTGCTGGTTCTGCGTCGGCGGCCGCTGGGTGGGGCCGAGTGAAGGAAGCCCAGGTTGGGAGGAAGGGGCTTCCCCAGCCGGATGTACAATGCCTCGATCTCATTCTTCTGCTGAGTCTGAAGCTCAGCAATTTCTTTCATATGCCTAAACATTAAAAACCAAAGAATCCTGCAGCTGACATATTTGGTAAAGCATCACCTCAGGTCATAAAATAAAGGAAACAAACCAGTTTTCGGTTATACAAGAATCCAGTGCTCACCAAAAGTCTGTGAAGTTACAACAGTCTGCTTGGCAAATGTGGTGGCTGACATCTCAAACAGTCAAGACAGAATCATAGAATGATTTAGGTTGGAAGGGACCTCAAAGATCATCCAGTTCCAACCCCCCACCATAGGCAGGGACACCTCCCACTAGAAAAGATCACTCAAGGCCTCATCCAACCTGGCCTTGAGCTATCCAGAGTCTCCCTGGGCAACCTGTGCCAGTGTCTCACCACTCTCACAGTAAAGAGCTTCTTCCTAACATCCAGTTTAAATCTCCCTTCTTCCAGTTTAAACCCATTACCCCTTGTCCTGTCATTATAAGACCATGTAAATAGTCCCTCCCCAGCCCTCCTGTAGCCCTCTCCAGATACTGGAAGGCCACTCCGAGGTCTCCTCGAAGCCTTCTCCAGGCTGCAGAGCCGCAACTCTAATAGGCTGTCCTCACAGCAGAGGTGCTGCAGCCCTCTGAGCATCTTCGTGGCCCTCCTCTGGACTTGCTCCAACAGAATGCTAGGCAGTTAAAAATGTAAAAACACCTGATTTTGCTAGGAGATCTGCCTGGAACTCCAAATCATTTCAGAATTCCTCTCTGCAAACCAGTGGCTTCAAAAAAGTGACCTCTTGAGGCATGTGCATCAGTCTGAGGTTTAATGGGAGAAAAGCAGAAGTGCTTCTCATAAAAATGCCATTGGCACATTGAGTCATTCCCTCAGTCATGAAGCCATCAAGTCAGGGCACAGGTTTTGTGTTGCTGCAGTTATGTTTTAAAAGGTTGCCTCACCTGTGTTCAGTAAAACCATTACAGCTCCACACAGAGCCCAAGGCTGTGGTTAAACCACATCTAACGCTGGCATTTACCCATCAGCTGCCAGCAAAGGAAGAAAATGCTTGAAGGGAAAGATGCTAACTCTCAGGACTGGTGGTACAAGACTCCTGCCAGGCTCACCCAGCCTCCTGCCAAGGCTGGACTGATGCCTCTATGAGAGGCAAAGCAAGGATCTGACCTGCCTAATAGAATAGTTTCAGCTGCAAAAGACCTTTAAGATCATTGGGTCCAACCTAACCCTGCCAAGGCTGAGGCTCAAATGTGTCTCTCAGCAGCACAGCTCTGTCTCTGCTGTGCACCTCCAGGGGTGTGGATTCAACCACCTCCGTGGGCAGCCTGTGCCACCCTTTGAAAACCCTTTCAGGGAAGAATTTTCTTCTGATGTCCAACCTAAACCTCCCCTGGTGCAATTTAAGGCAGTTACTAGTGAGAAGAGACCCACACCCACCTCACTCCAGCCTCCCTTTCAGGATTTCCTCAGACTAAACACCACCAGTTGCTCTGGAAGACCTGTCCTCCAGACCCTGCCCCACCTTCATTGCCCTTCTCTGGACCTGCTCCAGCACCTCACTGTCTTTCCTGTAGCAAGAGCCCAAAAACTGAACCCAGTACCCAAGGTGTGGCCTCACCAGTGCCCAGTACAGGGAGACAATCACTTCCCTGATCGTGTTGGCCACACCACTGCTGATCCAGGCCAGGATGCTGGTGGCCTTCTTGGCCACTTGAGCACACACTGGCTGTAAATTCAGCTGGCTGCTGATCTGCATCCCTACTGGGCAGTTGCCAGCCACTCCTACACAAGCCTGGAGCGTTCATGGGGTTGTGACCAAAGCACAGGACCTGACCCTTGGCCTCGTAAAATCTCCTGCAATACCAGCTTAGACAGCAGGTTATCTGCAGTAAGAAAGAGTCTGGGAATAGCAGTGGGGCAGTAAACCTGATAGTCTAAACCAGCCTTGCAGAGAAGGGTATGAAAAAGAGCACTACAGCAGCTGTAGATTATATTATGCCATTTTAAGTAGTGTCCCCAGAAAAACCTGCTCTCACACACATTGGGAGTGCCATTGCTTGCTACTATAGCAACATGGCTGTTCAGCAAGGGAATTGCACATGGCAGCAGAAATGTTTTGGGGGGTTCAAAATGTTATTGAATTCTTCTTCTAGATGGAATTGACAAATTGACACACAGAAGGATGTGATATGACGGAGAAGCACAGAAATGTTCAGCTTGCAAGACCCGTGGGATTACCAAGTTCAACCATTAAAGCTACTCTACAAGGTTCACCCTAAGCCATATCCCCAAGCACCACATCCAAATGACCTTTAAACACATCCAGGGTTGGGGACTCAACCACCTCCCTGGCAACACATTCCAATGTCTGACCACTCTTGCTGGGAAAAGATGTTTCCTAATGTCCAGTCTAAATCTGCCCTGCTGCAACTTGAGGCCATTCCCTGATTCTATTGCTAGTGACCTGTGAGAAGAGACTGGCACCAACCTCTCCACAACCTCCTTTCAGGAGAGCTGTAGACAGCCATGAGGTCTGCCCTCAGCCTCTTCTTTTTCAGACCAAACAGCCCCAGCTCCTTCAGTCACTCCTCACAAGATTTATCCTCCAGGCCCTTCACAGCTTCCTTGCCCTCCTCTGCACTCACTCCAGCACCTCCACATCTCTCTTGTATTGAGGTGCCCAAAACTGAACACAACACTTGAGGTGTGGCCTCACCAGAGCTGAGTACAAGGGGACAGTCACCTCCCTGCTGCTGCTGGACACAGCATTTCCAATCCAAGCCAGGATGCCTTTGACTTTCTTGGCCGCCTGGGCACACTGCTGGCTCACATTCAGCTGCTTGTGCATTAGAACCCCCAGGTCCCTTTCTGCCAGGCAGCTTTCCAGCCACACTGCCCGAAGTCTGTAGTGTTGCTTAGGGTTGTTGTGACCCACGTGCAGGAGCTGGCATTTGGCCTTGTTGAAGCTGATCCCATTAACATTGTCCCAGACATCAAATCTGTCCCAGTGCTTCTGTAGAGCCTCCCTACCCATGGGAACTCCCTGGCAATGCCTGCTTTGCCCCGAACCAGTTTACCAGTTTCCAGCTCTGAAAGCCACCCATTTGCTCATTGATGTGGAGATGCTGCCCAGGTATCACCAGAAGCTCCCCCCAGACCGTTTGCACACCAGACCTACTTTTCTCTCAGGTTCTGCAGCTCCTTCTTCATATCTGCATCTTCGAACTCCGAGTCATTGTCGCTGCTCATGTACGACGACTGCGAGTGGAAGGAGGTGATGTTGATGGTGGGGATCTTAGCTCCCTGCCCGCTGGGTGGCTCGGGGGCTGCCGAGCCAGCTTTGCCAGACCTCTGCAGGAAAGCAGCTGCTTTCTTGATTAGGTCGGTGGCCGCACTACTGCTCGGGGGGGACAGCTGGGCAGCGGCGGCTGGCTGACGTTGGAAAGGCTCCTCAGCAGAATCACTTGAACCCTGGTCACAGAGCACATCCACAGAAGAGGCTGTCTGCACCCTCCGGACAGCTGTCTTCAGATCGGGGCTGGAAGGGAGCTCGTCCAAATAGACATCTGGGGGTGCCGAGAAGCGCAAGCAGTGCGGCGCCGTTAAAGTTAATTCATCCTGCGTGCTGATCACTGAAAACCTGCCAATAGTTTTGGCTGGTGTTCCGCTCTCATGAGTTGCAGCCTGTTTTCCATAGGAACCAGAGTCTAGAGAGCCATCCCTTTGAAGGTTATTTATCACCCCATCTGCTGTAGGTGTCTGCATCGCATTATCTGTGTGTGCAGACGAAGTCGCAGTCTCTGCCTTCTCGCTCCTTTTAGAAGTTCCCATCTGTTTAGTTATGCTCGGTGATGAAGCTGCAACCTGAAGAAAAGAAGGGAGATTAATCTGGAAAGGAACTGGAGCAATCGAGCCTAAAACTGCTCCTAGGTTCTGGTTACCTGAAGGAGGCCTTTTGTTGTAGCAGCAGGAGCTGAAGTGATGCTTGCAGCTGAACCTGGTTCACAAGAAATTGAAATTAATGTCTGGAATGCTTTAGTGTAACAACAGTCAACATGTTTGTAGTGATAAATGGAAACATGGTCAAGCATGGCACCGAAGAATAATTTAGACAGACAGGCTCTGTAATGCAGGATCTAGAATCACTTTGGTGGACAGACCTTTAAGATCATCAAGTTCAAGCATTAACCCAGCACTGCCAGGTCACCACTAAATCATGTCCCTCGGCACCACACTTATGTGGCTTTAAGTCTTTCTAGGGATAGGGATTTCATCACTGCCCTGGGCAGCCTGTTCCAGGGCCTGGTAACCCTTTTGGGGAAGAAATTGTTCCTCCTGTCTGAGCTAAACCTTCCCTGGAGCAACCTGAGTCTGTTCTACCTTGTCCTGTCACGAATGCAGAAGACAGCATCAATGACAACATAAAATATGTGCAGGTAGTCAGTCTCTTCAATCTGTTGATTTGGGGAATTCACATAATAGAAGGAGTGTGGAACTTCATTACAGCATGGACAGTTTTTAAGGAGAAGTGTGTAAGAAGAATGAAACCTGTATGGGACACCAGGTTTGCACTACTGAGGTGTTCCTGATGTGTTGAAAACGTAGATGTCTTCAGCTGTTCCTGCAAAGTGCTGCAGTGGGCCATGCACGGACTGGTATTTCACACCTTTTGTGTGACAATGACACCAACAACTTAAAGTGCCCAAAATGATGTTAAATGCACGCTGCTGAAAGGGGAAGTTCTAAGCTCAAAAGATGGCCGCTTGGATCACAGAAGCACACGAGAAGCCAAGCAGTAGTGGCCGTAAGCAAGAGGTGATTATTTCACAGCCTGCAGACCAGGTTTGAAGTGAAACCACTAAAGGCAAAGCTTTCCAGAAAGCTGCTTTCTTATGGCACATTGCAGAGAGTGAACAGAAGGCAAAAATCTGTCACTTCATGGTTCTGAATTGGTGAAACACATCACTGCCGAGTGGTATCTAAGATAGATTCATTTTACTACTCGGTGCTGCATTCCCCCGGCAGGTTCTGCTGTGAAGCCAGACAGATGAGTACAGGCTATCCAAAGGTCGTGTCCCCCAGGACAAGAATGAGCTGTGTTGTCACACCAACCTGGCAGCCACAGCCATCTCAAAAGAATACACAAGTCCTCCTCAAGCCTACCCATGACAGCAGGAGCAGTTCTGGGCTCCCCAGGCATTAAAACTTCCCATGACTCGCAAGGCAGGCAAATGGGTTCTGCTAAATACCCAGTGCCTTAGTGTGGCTCCTACTATGTTATTCTAGGAAGTGCTGCTGTCTCTACAAGTGCCTCAAGAGAAGTGCTCTTTACTAGCTCTTTGTGGGAATTCTTTGAACATCTGGGAATCACTGAATGGTTTAGGTTGGAAGGGAGCTCAAAGATCATCCAGTTCCAGCACCCCACCATAGGCAGGGACACCTCCCACTAGAACAGATCACTCAAGGCCTCAACCATCCTAGCCTTGAACACCTCCAGGAAGGGAGCATCCACAGCCTCCCTGGGCAACCTGTGCCAGTGTTTCACCACTCTCACTAGAAAAAGCTTCTTAACATCCAGTTTAAATCTCCACTCTGCCAGTTTAAACCCATTACCCCTCCTCCTGTCATTACAAGACCTTGTAAATAGTCCCTCTCCAGCCCTCCTGTAATCCCCTTCAGATACTGGAAGGCCACTAAAAGGTCTCCTCGAAGCCTTTTCTTCTCCAGTCTGAAGAGCCCCAACTCTTGCAGCCTGTCCTCATAGGAGAGGTGCTCCAGCCCTCTGATCATCTTCATGGCCCTCCTCTGGACTTGCTCCAACAGTTTCATGTCCTCCTTGTGCTGGGGGCTCCAGAACTGTACACAGTACTCCAGCCTATGAGAGCAGGCTTTCCCCAGAGGGGCTCTCCTCAGCCATGTTGCTTTTGTCAGTGGCTGTTGAGGTAATCCAGGAAATCCAAGGCACTTCCTGTTTGGACCTTTTAAGGGCACTGGAAACTTCTGATTGGGAAGGCAGCCCTCTGTGTGCATACTCCATGCCTGCACCACAGACCTATGTTATATATTGATGGGTCAAAATAAATCACAGGATCAAAC
>WAAF01014964.1:430535-458843 GCA_013400475.1 Tricholaema leucomelas | reverse complement strand
TAAAGGCAAAGCTTTCCAGAAAGCTGCTTTCTTATAGCACATTGCAGAGAGTGAACAGAAGGCAAAAATCTGTCACTTCATGGTTCTGAATTGGTGAAACACATCACTGCCGAGTGGTATCTAAGATAGATTCATTTTACTACTCGGTGCTGCATTCCCCCGGCAGGTTCTGCTGTGAAGCCAGACAGATGAGTACAGGCTATCCAAAGGTCGTGTCCCCCAGGACAAGAATGAGCTGTGTTGTCACACCAACCTGGCAGCCACAGCCATCTCAAAAGAATACACAAGTCCTCCTCAAGCCTACCCATGACAGCAGGAGCAGTTCTGGGCTCCCCAGGCATTAAAACTTCCCATGACTCGCAAGGCAGGCAAATGGGTTCTGCTAAATACCCAGTGCCTTAGTGTGGCTCCTACTATGTTATTCTAGGAAGTGCTGCTGTCTCTACAAGTGCCTCAAGAGAAGTGCTCTTTACTAGCTCTTTGTGGGAATTCTTTGAACATCTGGGAATCACTGAATGGTTTAGGTTGGAAGGGAGCTCAAAGATCATCCAGTTCCAGCACCCCACCATAGGCAGGGACACCTCCCACTAGAACAGATCACTCAAGGCCTCAACCATCCTAGCCTTGAACACCTCCAGGAAGGGAGCATCCACAGCCTCCCTGGGCAACCTGTGCCAGTGTTTCACCACTCTCACTAGAAAAAGCTTCTTAACATCCAGTTTAAATCTCCACTCTGCCAGTTTAAACCCATTACCCCTCCTCCTGTCATTACAAGACCTTGTAAATAGTCCCTCTCCAGCCCTCCTGTAATCCCCTTCAGATACTGGAAGGCCACTAAAAGGTCTCCTCGAAGCCTTTTCTTCTCCAGTCTGAAGAGCCCCAACTCTTGCAGCCTGTCCTCATAGGAGAGGTGCTCCAGCCCTCTGATCATCTTCATGGCCCTCCTCTGGACTTGCTCCAACAGTTTCATGTCCTCCTTGTGCTGGGGGCTCCAGAACTGTACACAGTACTCCAGCCTATGAGAGCAGGCTTTCCCCAGAGGGGCTCTCCTCAGCCATGTTGCTTTTGTCAGTGGCTGTTGAGGTAATCCAGGAAATCCAAGGCACTTCCTGTTTGGACCTTTTAAGGGCACTGGAAACTTCTGATTGGGAAGGCAGCCCTCTGTGTGCATACTCCATGCCTGCACCACAGACCTATGTTATATATTGATGGGTCAAAATAAATCACAGGATCAAACAGGTTGGAAGAGACCTCCAAGATCACCCAGTCCAACCTAGCACACAGCCCTATCCAATCAACCAGACCGTGGCACTAAGTGCCTCATCCAGGCTTTTTCTTGAACACCTCCAGGGATGGCGACTCCACCACCTCCCTGGGCAGCCCACTCCAATGCCAATCACTGTCTCTGGGAAGAGCTTTCTCCTAACATTCAGCCTAGATCTCCTCTGGCACAACTTGAGACTGTGTCCCCTTGTTCTGTTGCTGGTTGCCTGGGAGAAGAGACCAACCCCCACCTGGCTACAGCCTCCCTTCAGGTAGTTGTAGACAGCAATGAGCTCTGCCCTGAGCCTCCTCTTCTCCAGGCTGCACACCCCCAGCTCCCTCAGCCTCTCCTCACAGGGCTGTGTTCCAGGCCCCTTACCAGCTTTGTTGCCCTTCTCTGGACACCTTCCAGCATCTCAACATCTCTCTTGAATTCAGGAGCCCAGAACTGGACACAGTACTCAAGGTGTGGCCCGACCAGTGCTGAGCACAGGAGCAGAATAACCTCCCTTGTCCTACTGGCCACATTGTTCCTGATCCAGGCCAGGATGCCATTGGCTCTCTTGGCCACCTGAGCACACTGCTGGCTCATCTTCAGCTACTATCTACCAGTACCGCTGAGGTCCTTTTCTTCCTGGCTGCTCTCCACCTGTGATGCAGCTTCTTTCTAAGAAGCCAGACATAAGTGAGGTGGTTCATATGCTTCACATTATGGACATAACTGAGGTGCTTCATATCAGTTGTATTACAAACAAAATCAGAACAGTCTTGTGCTGGACATTGCTCTGCAGCCAATGAGAGGGGTGAGCAGCAAGGGGACAGTGGAGAGGAGGACCAGGGTCTAGCACATGCATCGCTGGCATTCATCACCAAAAGGAGCATTACCTTTTCTGCTTGCTGACCCACCTCTCGCTTCTGAGGAACGCGCAGCGATGCCAGTGACCTCTGACGCTTCCAACTTTCAATAGAAAGGAAAAAGAAAAAGCACTTTAGTGGCACACACAAAGCAGAGGTAACACATCCTCCTTCCCTCTCTCCCTCTCTGCCCTCACACTACTGTGGAACACAACCACACCTCTGTGGAGATGGCCTCCTAGCTTTTCCTTCAACTCCTTCATTTTTTTTCCTCCCTCAGAAGAAAAAAACAAAGCAGTGTCACAGAGGGAACTACCTACAGCCTAAGCTGCTAAAACCAGGCACTGAATGATCTGTGTTTTCATTCTGGGGGGTTGTTCAGGCTCGCTTTTTGAGACAGACTGTACATTCCTCATCTGGATCTCTGTCTGCAGAAATTCTGCATCTCTCTTTCCTCGTTGGCACAGATTTTCACAGGGCAAAGACAGACGTTAACACCTTCCATACAAAGCGCAATTCCTCTGCTGCAGGAGGCCATTTATCCTTGCACACAACACGCTCTCAAGAGTTACTCGAGTGCTGACGTCTCTCTGTCACACACAGCACCTTTCAAGCAGTTGGCACAGTTCATCCAGCTGACACTACCCGGCACCGCCTCATCCTTGCTAGTGGTGCTGCAATTATCTCCAGAAATGCTACTTTCCAAGTAAGATATACGCTGATCTTCTAGCAGAAAGTGCTGCAAATCTGTTGAATGTCATAAACTCGGGATTTTATCTGAAAGAATGTAACACAGGTGCACAGTCGAGACATGGAGGAGATAACGACCCAGACCACCTGCTCCAGCTTTCCTTAGATGCTTCCCAGTGAAGTCTTGCTCTGCCAACTTCAGAGGAAGACAAAAGAAATCATTACTGGAAGCAGAGCAAGCTTCTACCTCTGGAGCACCTTCCTTCAGCTGCAGCACTTGAAGAAAGCAAAGGCTCCTGAAGGGTTTGTTTCATTCAGCCTGAGTCGTGAGGCTGAGATTCTAATCACTGCCACTAACTGAAAGTAAAGGAACAGTTCTGTTGAAGCATGCTTGTCTCCACAAAACTCCAGTGACTGCACCCCTCATCTGTCTCACATTCTGAAACTACAAATGATGGCATTCCTGCCTGCTTGAGGAAAAGGATGCTAGAGGAGGAGAATGACCTTGAGATACTGTACCCCCTTAAAACCCAAAGGAAAGGTTTGGCTTTCACTAAGAAGCGTTTATGTGAAATGAGTCAGAGCACATCTGGCAGCAGCAGTTTGAGAGGACTTTCAGGTTGGAAAGCAGTGGACAGACAGAAGGTAAATAGGAGCAGAAATGGAAAATGTTTAGAGAAGCAAGGAATCTGTGTGTCCTACCACAGGCTCGATGGTGCCGAGCCCTGCTTCAGTGCTGTCCCTAACGGTTGGATTTGGGGTATAAAGGGCAGAGTCACTGCCGCACTAACCAGTGTTGGGTGGGGTGAGATCTCAGATGGTATGAGTGGCGCCGACTGGGCCTCGGCAGCAGCTTTCACCTCCTGGCTGGTATCTGCAACACTATGGCCTGCTTCTCTCAAATCCAGCGCCAACGTGGGAACTTGATCTTCAGGAAAAGGCGGCAAGTGAAACTCACTGTCGCCCTGTTCTAACGGGACAGAGGTGTCTGGAGTCCCTGCTGATGCAGAAGAAGTGGGAACGTATTCCTGGTAAAGTAAATTGCGCAATTTCTCATCAAGGCTTTTTATCGTGTTGTCAACGAAGTCCACCCTGGGGGGGCCCTCTCCGTCGGACTCGGCGGTGGTGGGCTGCTGCTGCTGCTGCAGCAGGCCGATCCCCGCGCCGGCGCTGGCTGCGGGCTGCGCCTGGGGCAGCATCGCCTGCTGCTGGGCTGCGGCCGCCGGCACCTGCGTGGGGCTCTGGAGCTGAGACGCTGCCAGAGCGCGGGGCTCGGGCACGGCGGCCGCGGGGAAGGCTTGGCCGACGAAGGCGTGCTGCACCGCGCCGGGCTGGCCGCCCTCCGGCAGGTGAGGGCCCTGCGCCGCGGGCTGCCGCTCCAGCACCACGGCGTCCGGGAGCGCGGGGAGCGGGCAGGGCTCCGCCGTCGTCGCAGGAGCCGCCGGCGCTGCCTTGTGCGGCCCGACGCTGCAACACGCGATCTCCACGGCAGGGACACAGGAGGCCTCATCGGCCGGCGGCTGCCGGTGCTGAGGAGCGGGGGGAGCGTCGCAAAGCTCCTCCAGCAAGGCAGCACGGGGGGCGGGCGCGGGCGGCTGAGCGGGCAGCGCCGCCGCCAGCGGAGAATGCTCCGCCGGGCCGCCGCCAGCAGCCGCCGGCTCCAGCACGGTCGGAGCGGATCCCGGAGGTGCCGGAGCTGGGAACTCCACCTGGCTCGGTAAGCCGGCGGAAGATGCTGCGGCAGGAGCTTGTGCCAGAGGCGGAGAGGCTCCCATGGGGCTGTCACATACACCTGCTTGCAGGGGAAGCTGCTGAGCAGCCAGGACACCGGGCGGGTCCGTCGCCACAGAGCTCGCCAGCTGATCATCCGACTGCTCCAGGTCTAGGAAGAACACAAACATCAGGAAAACTTTTTCATCGAGCCACAAGGGAATGCAAGCCTCTGCAGAACCTCCTGGCTAGCTGCAGCGATAACCACATCTGGCCATAACCCACTGGTGCTTCCAGTCAAAACAACTGTTAGAGAAGTTCAATGAGAACCTAAAACTGCAGACTGTGCTAAAATACTCCACTGAACAGACATGGCATATTAGGACTGCAACTTCAGCTATCTAACAGCGTAAGGCAGAGTTAAAACACTGAGACTTCCCTGAAACTCAGATATTCCTAGTTTGGTTCAATAGCAGGAACACTAACTTAAAATCCACGAACTCACAACAGTAATCTTTTTCTTCCACCAACTCAATGAGATAAAACAAAACTAAGTCAGATGAGAAGAGAGATGGCATAGCACCTTCAGAGAAGGAAACATTTTCTATCAAGGTTGTCAGTACCTGGCCCTTCTGACTGCTGTGTGCTCTGAGGTACCGGAGGAGAAAATTCTGGTGCGTCAGCAGTAGGGTTTTCCACAACAGGACATATAATAAACCACCTCTTCCCAGTATGCAAGACTAAAGAGAAAAAGAAAAACACAAACATTCTGGTTTCCACTCATTCCAATGAACTAGACAAAACCGAGTCTCAATTTTCATGTGTAGAAAAGACGGAATCAGTGGCTCCTAATTTGATTCTCAGCCCTTCTGGAAGGGACAAAGTGATGCTTCCTGATCCTACCATGTAGAATCATGGAATGGTCTCGGTTGGAAGGGCCCTCCAAAGGTCATCTAGCCTAATCCTCTCTGCACAGTCAGCAGGGATATCCTCAACTAGATCAGGTTGCTAGGAGTCTTGTTGAGCTTCACCTTGAATATCCTCAGGGATGGGGACTCAACCACCTCCTTGGGCACCCTATTCCAGTGTTCCACCACCCTCATGGTGCAGAACTTGTTCCTAAGAGCCTGCTGTGCTCTAGTTTGAAGCCACTGCCCTGTCACTGCAGGCCTTTGTCTCTCTCCATCCTTCTTGTAGGTTCCCTCCACATGTTTTAATTTGTTTTGTTTTCAAGTGTTAATACTTTTAGAAGGGTAACATTTATATATACACACAAAAGTTATAAGCTGCACTGTGACAGTTTCCTCACAGTGTAAAAAGTGTTCATTTTGTAAAGTTTATCCAGCTTAGCATCTCCATGTTGGAAGTTTCCTAGCTAATATTCCTTCCATATCTTATCTCAGGTGTAAATGGTAAACCAGAACTGTCCACACTTTGTAACTTTCATTAGTAGAAATAGAAATGTTATGCTAAAAAAGGTGTACTGAGAAAATCAGGTGATATTTACAGGCAAAAAAAGAAACCAGATCTTTTGAGCAGAAAGCCTGGTTTGGAGGATTCGCAGGTTCTGCACTTGTCAAAGAAGTTCTGATTCAGCCCTGTCAGTATGGAGCAAGCAGACAGTGCCATGTGCAGCAAGAAGGATGTGGAAAATGTTGTTTCCTTCCACAGTGGTTTTATTTCCCTACAAGCATGCTCAGAGAATCAAGGGTCAATGTCTTTCCCTTCCATTTGTCTGCAAAACCCTTAAGACATGATAGTCTTCATGGCCAAGATCCCCCCTGAAGACTCCAGCAGCTGAAAAGCTCAGTGTTAGAAATCCCCCGTGTAACTAACACAGACATTTAACTTTCTCTTGCACCTGCAGTTACAGTTGTGAAAACAGTATGCTTGTCTGCACCCTCCTGACTTCTCCACTGCTTGGGTGATTCGGGGCATCCCCAAACACCCCCAGGTCTTAGATGTACCCAGGTTAGCCCTGCATGAGTGGGGGCCATTCATCTTTCTAGACCCATTTCTAGTAGGTTTCTCCCTAATTCTAGCAAATGTCTGCAAAAACTCCTGTCTGCCTTCAAAGCTTGAGGGGAAGCTTGGGTTCAGAGGCACACTCACCATTCTGTTGATACACAGGTGTCTTCATTTGAGACTGTCGCTTGTCCTGTTGAAAAACAAAAGCAAAACGGGAAGAATTAGTTGTCTCCTGGCCTGAATCACAGTGTGGCCAGCAAGAACAGGGCAGAGATCATGCCCCTGTACTTGGCCCTGGTGAGGCCACAGCTTGAGTCCAAAGTTCAGTTCTGGAGACCACAGGATAGGAAAGACACTGAGTTCCTGGAGGGTGTCCAGAGAAGAGCAGTGAGGCTGGAGAGGGGTTTGGAAGGCATCATATGAGTAACAGCTTCAGGGAGCTGAAGTTGTTCATGCTGGAGAAGACGAGGCCGAGAGGAAACCTCATTACTTTCTACAACTCCCCAAAAGGAGGCTGGAGTGAGGCTGGTGTTGGTCTCTTCTCCCAAGCAACTAATGACAGGAGAGGAAATAGGTTTAAGTTCTGCCGGGGGAAGTTTAGGTTGGATATTAGGAAAAATTCCTTAGCTGCAAGAGTGGTCAGGCATTGGAACAGGCTGCCCAGAGAGGTGGTGGAGTCACCATCCCTGGAGGTGCTCAAGAAGCATGGAGATGTGGTGCTCCAGCACAGAGTTCAGCAGCTGTGGGAGCTGGGTTATGGTTGGACTCAATGATCTTAAAAGGTCTTTTCCAACCTGAATGATTCTATGATCTTCCCAAGTTTTAACAGAGTAAAAGTCTGATTTTTCCAGCTAGTTTTCTGTCCCAGGATGTAAAACTAATTCACAGTAACTGGCTGTTAAGAAAAAGGAATCAAAGTGGAAATCTTTCTCTAACATTTCTTACCTCATTCATTTCCAGTCTATCAGTATCCTGCTGGGGACTCGTTCCCTGATCAGAACTCCGTTCTCCCTCTGTGTCTTCGCTCAGCATATCTTCTGCTTTGTCAATAATGTCTTTCATTTGTTCAATGAATGTCTCCTTTTCGCTCTGCAGTATGAACTCATTCTCTACCTGCAGGGCCACATCAAGACAAAAAGAGGACAATAGCAACGTTTCATTCCATGTCCC
The DNA here is from genome assembly GCA_013400475.1 of Tricholaema leucomelas. NCBI lineage: Eukaryota > Metazoa > Chordata > Aves > Piciformes > Lybiidae > Tricholaema lacrymosa > Tricholaema leucomelas. Next base: position 451,187 of record WAAF01014964.1, on the reverse strand, counting down.
ATTTCACAGCTACCAGAAAGCTTGTCTCAGCAAGCTCCCACCAGAAGCAGCCGGCTGGAGCATCGCCAAAAGCCTCACCATGTAAGTAGCGATTTCTTCCGGCGCGTCGCCATCCAAATCAAACTTGAAAGTCACCATCTTGTGATTGTGTGTTTCAAGCTGGCACTCTACCATCTTATCTCCTGTGTTACAGACCTGAGGGCAAAGATTACCGACAGTTATCTCTGGCAAGGCCAAAGGAATCCCAAAGGCTGCCCTGGAGGAGGTTGTACTTGCATTTAGTATGGTCAGTTTGGGCCTGCTGGACTTCTCCTGGCGCGAACGAGCGCGCGTAGATTTCTTGTGTTTCTTTGAAGCCTTTCCCTCTGGCTTTCCACCTCCGAGTGCTCCTTCAAAGCTGTCACTCATCTCTTTACCCGAAGCAACATCTGGACTCATGTAGCTTTTTAAGAGAAAAGAAGACAAAGCCCCAAATAAAGGCCCTGCCACACACGATGACAGCTACAGAAAAGTGCCAGCAAAAGTGCACTTCTGCACTCTTTTGGCCCAGACTGAGCCAGCTACTGAAATATTCTTGTTAAGTGAAGGAAACTGCTCTGAGGCAGGTGTGTGTTCTTGCTACCACATCTACTAATGAGTGATCCCAGAGGAGTGGCCAGGAAGATGCTTGGAGGGCTGGAGCACCTCTCCTATGAGGACAGGCTACAAGAGTTGGGGCTCTTCAGCCTGCAGAAGAAAAGGCTTTGAGACAGACCTTATAGTAGCCTTACAGTATCTGAAGGGAGCCTACAGGAGGGCTGGGAAAGGGCTATTTACAAGGTCTTGTAATGACAGGATGAGAAGTAATAAGCTTAAACTGGCAGAGAGGAGATTCAAATGACATGTTAGGAAAGGGTTCTTCACAGTGAGGGTTGGTGAGACACTGGCACAGGTTGCCCAGGGAGGTTGTGGAGCACAGAAGCACAGAATGTGATCAATCCCACTCTGTGATTCTGTGCTCCACAACCTCTCTGGAGGTGTTCAAGGCCAGGTTGGATGAGGCCTTAAGTGACCTGTTCTAGTGGGAGGTGTCCCTGTCTATGGTGGGTGGTTGGAACTGGATGATCTTTGAGGTCCCTTCCAACCTAAACCATTCTGTGACTCTATGATCTTATCATTTCTGCCAACACCACAGGGAAAGTCTCCTCATTCTTAATATCTCACCACTCACCTCTAATCCCTTCTCTCCAGGGGTCCTCACCATCCCTCTCTAAACTGCACAGATTCCTCTTTCTAGGGTCCAGTTTTCTCAGCTCTTGCCTGCCTGCACTCAAAGCAGAAGGTCTAAGCAGGGTCTGTTTATGGTCATCAGAGAGGAAGGAAGTGCAAGGGGTCGGTGCAGCATCACATGAGAGCCTGCTGCTCCTCTGTGCAGTTCTCAGGATCAGAGAGGAGTTTTCATGCCACAATACCCCCGATGACCAGCTAGCAACAGTATCTTATTTTTAGCAGCCAAACAGTAACTGCTACCAACCTCACTGCAATAGGGCACGTGCAGAAAGCAGCAACATGCAAGTAATTAAAAGGAAATTTTCAAAGGTTCATCAAAACCATGTCAGGAAGGAACCTTGGGAGACCTCCTGGCCTACTTATTAGCCCAGGCTATGATCAGTTCCATCTGTACCAGTCCTCACAGAGCTTTGTTTAAACCAATCTCACAAAGCTCCTGTAAGATTCCATAACCTTCCTGGACAATTTATTCCTGTGCTTAATTTTTTTTTATGCCTGTAGGGCCAAATAATTCTAACCTATGGATCCCCCTTCTTAAATGTAAGGCTTTTACTTGTGGTTCTACACCAGCTGCACAGAACACCTTATTTCTGCTCCCTCTGCAGCTACCCTGCATGCAGAACTCAGGCATGAGGGAAGGGAACACGTTTTGTGCACAGGATCCACTCCAGAGCACATCCCTGCTGCAGTTGCCAGCCATTTGATTCACGTGCTGCTAGCCTCCAGCCTACAAACGCAGAACCCAGCTCCAGTGCTGAGCGCCCCACGCTCTTGGGACAGGGACACCTCCCTCTGTGGCTACCTGTACTGGCACCGACTCTCTGTGGCGCTGTAGTCAGGGCTGCCAGCTGGGCAGGCACAATTCTGGAACTGCCAAATTAGAATCCAAACGATAACTGACAATTTGCTGTGCCTGTCTGCACAAACTTGACAGACAAGAAGTACTCGTTTTGTCTCATAGCCAGAACTAACCTAGAGTGACAAAGAATTAGATTTCACTTTTCATCAGTGCTTAAAAGTACCAAATTCTTGGGCAAAAGAAGGTTCTACTTTCAGCTGCATGGCTGCATTGACTTGTGTCAGGCTAACTCTTTTGATGGGGTAGAATGAAAACAGTTGAGAGAGAAGTGTCTCCAAAGTTCATAACCTTATCTTGTCTGCTCAGGAAAGCAGAAAGGGGTCACCAGAATGCTAACCCCGAAGTTTTATCCTCAATACAGATGAAGCTGGTGCTGGCTCCTGCAGCAGGTGAGGCACTCAGCCAATTGCAAGCACTCTCTGCTCCTATCTCCCTTGTCATACCCACACACTGACAACAGACCTGCTCACTGCTGCTGCTGCAGCAGGAGCCGTGGCATGGGAGCAGCAGATCCTCGGGGAGAGCAGTCCCAACCCTGAAGCAGCAGTCACTGCCCCAGCTCCAGTCTAGCAGCCAACCTTCCTTGCCAGGGCTCTTCCTCACTGCTTCCATCAAACCTTGCTGCTTCCCCTTCTGCTTTTGAGTACAGACACAGGCAGGTGAGGGCTGGCAAAAGCTGAAACATCCTTCTGTTTCTGAGGAGTGCTGAGCTGATTCTGGGGGTTACTTACTGTTACGTCATGAGCACTGCTAGGTTGGAGCGCGACCGCACGCTGCAGAGCCACTCAGCAGGCTTTGGCCAAGTGTTCTAACACTTGTTCTAGCACTCATTGTATTGCTACCTTTGAGAGGCTCAGCACTCGTCTCTCACCAATTCACCACTCCCCATAACATATCTGGGGAAAGGTCTTCCAGAGGGTGACACAAGTAGACTCAGTTTATTCCTAAGGAGGGAATAAACAACATACCCAACTATGCTAATGTACCATGGCTTTATACAGACTGAACACTTGCAAACCCAGAGCCCTACAGGTGTCTCTAAACCGGAGGAGTTACATGCTGAAAGTTAGGATGCAGCACCCAAACTAAAGAACTAAAGGATCCAGAGAAGCCAAAACAGGCACATTGCACCCAGAACACTGGCAGCTGTCTTCCTAACCATGCAGCTTTCGATCTTCTCCTGCTGAGCTCCTGCCAATCTTCTCTCAGTCAAGGCAAGGGCCAGGCATTTGACCAAGCCTCATAAAGAGAGGAAAGCCTCCAGAAAGAAAACATTTCTTATGTCAAAGAGGTTTTAACAATACCTTTCACAGCTCTGTGACAGAGTCTGAAGTTTGTCTTGCATTGCCTGCTCCTAAAACATAAGAAAAAGTCAGTTAAGTAAACGCATTGTATTTGCACAGGGAAAACACCTTTAGCAAAGGTTTTGTTGTTGAGACCCCAGTAATCCTAAACCATTCTGTTTAAGGAATTCTTGCAACTTAGTAAAAATTCAACATCCCATTTTACCCCCCCAACATCACTTCTGTCCAAATCATCAGTACCTGTGCACAACCACTTCTGAAAGCAGAGCCACTGAACTGCTAGTTCCCTTCTGCTTCTCTAAAGCAGAAGAGGGTGGGTGAGAGAATCAAAGCAGCTCTCATCACAATGGAAAAAACTTGCTTGCAGGACAAATCTGTATCACCATCTACCTCATTCTATTTCTGAATGGCTACAGAGTGTGAGCTCATTTGCTTCATTGCCTTGTGCAGTCCTCTGACATGTTAAATATCGTCACTGCAGTTTGGCTTATTGTGAGGCTTTCTGGGGAGCTTCCAAATCAAAGAATTAAAATGAACCCATCTGAAAATGCCACCCTCACAATACGTCCTCTTGCTCTCTTAAGTGACAAGAGATTTCCACTAAGGGCTGTAGTGCCAGCAGTGTGACTTTGGCAGCCCTCTTTGCACAGAATTTGTGATGCCAACACCACCAGTCCTATGTGCTTACCCTCTACAGACAGAGACACACACAGAAACCAGTGCAAGTATATACACATACTTCAGATGTATTAGTAAATATATATATTTTTATATATATATATATTTGTAAAAGCATGTTTATAAAATCCACCTACAGCCAGCCAGAAACAAGCCTCCTAGTTCTCACAGCTACACTTTAAGAGCAGCACAGCTATAGGCTGGAGTTAAAAGCTCAGCATTAAACCAGTCACCCCCCGGCTTGCTGCTTGTAATGCCACACATATGCCATGCCGAGCCTGACTGCAGCTTCAATTAAAACTACAAAGTGAATGAACAGAGAGAACACAGACATAATGCATCTCAATTTTGGGAAGGCATGGAGTAAGTGCCTTCCAAAATCTCATTTGCCTGATCTGCTCAGATTGGTTTGGATGTGAGTAGTGCTGCACATTCAAACAAAAGAGGTATCGACATTATAACACTGATTTGATTAGATACAAACAGGAAACTCTTACATCCAAGAAAACCCTGGCAATAGAGGTCATAAAACCAGGCTGGGGAGCGTGCTGAACACTTTGACCACCCAGTGATACTGTTTTCTTAAAGTGAAAGAGAGAAGGGCCTTCACTTACACTGAAACATGAGAATAGTGTTAGCAGAAGAGCGGTTAGGTGCTCCTGGGGATGGGATGAAGTGGCAGCACAGCCACGTCCCTCAGTGGGCATGGGTTTCTCAGGTAATGCAGGACAACCTCTACCCCCACATCACACTGCTGAGTAACAATGAGGCTTGTTAGAACTTGCAGTCTCTGCTGGGACAGCCACAGCTTTGGTGTTAAACCTGACATGAGCTGTACATACAGGAAAAGGGGCAACTGCAGAAGAAATACCTTCAGTGAGGGATATGTCTGTCACAGTCAGGCTTTACCTGGGGCTTCTGCAAGCAAAGCACTACAGACAGGTTCTACCAGTTCTGCTACAGCTCGCTCACCAGGAAGGGTTCTACATCACAGCATGAAATTGGACAAGAATTCAGCTGCCACTGAAAGGACAGGCAGCATGGGCCACTAGAATCTGATTTCAGCATTAGCAGCATCCTTACTGAACACTGAGGCCTTGAACAACCTGGTCTACTGGGAAGTGTCCCTGCCTATGGTAGGGGGTTGAACTGGATGATCTTTGAGGTCTCTTCCAACCTAAACCATTCTATGATTCCCTGGGAGAGGAGCTAAGTTCTCCCTTCCATGGACTTTGTAGGCTGGGCAGTCAAGGCACGCAAGAACTTCAGAAAAGCAGGGGTGAAAAAGATTTAGTTTGAAAAGACAGAAACTGTTACTTTGAGAGGAAAGGTAGCTCAGAGTGGAGAGCCTCAAGAAGAACATTCCTGAGAGTGGAACTGCTGAGGGACATTTCCATTCAGAAGTGGAGAACAAAATCAGTTTACCAAAAATTAGTACACATGCCAAAACTTTTGTGTTGCTTCACTTAGAAGTGTCTAGGAAAGAGCTGAAAAGAAGGAAATGCCCTGGGACATTCTGTCAAGACTGAAGGTTATACAATGATGGGAGTGGAAAGAAGAGTGAAAATAGCAGATAGGAGGAGCTGACAGCTCTATTAAAAAAACAGTAAAATGTATCTTGCTTATATGACCCCTGAGAATTTGGGAGATCTCAAGATACCCGAAGAAACAAAAATCCCAGGGCTAGGCTATAGTTCATACAGTACAGGAGGATACAACACTACATGAAATGGGATTAAGGCCCAGGCTGAGGAACACAAAGGGCTTTTACATTGTGAAGAAACAGGTTACGAAGCAGTTTCTCAAGGCAAATGATGTTTGTTACACAAGTGTTTGAGACATTTAAAACAAGACTGGACAAAACATGGATGAAACTCTACAGAACAGCTGCCTACTGCCCCACAACACTTAGAAGAAAGTAATTTATATATCTGTATTTGTGCTTAGTTATGGGCAAAGAGGTTCTTGGTCCCACTGCCTCATTGCTTCAAGGAGACATTTGGCAAGGAACATGCAGTTTCCAGCTTCATTTGCAGTAGCCAATTATTTGCTAACCCAGAGATGCCAGCATCTAGGACAGGAGGCTCCACACGGTGAGTGGGGATAATCTACCCTGTGAAATAAGTCCATTATTCCACAAAGGAGTAAGAAAGAGAGTGAAGGATGGGGCTGGTGAGTTACTTCAGAGGAAACGGCTCTACCTCTTGAGATGTCTCTGTGACTGCCTGGACAGCTGAGCAGGGAGCTGGGGGCTGCTGGCCCAGCGGCTGGGGAAGCTCGGGCTGGAGCTGCAGCAGACCAGAAGGCTGAAGAGGCAGGCAGTGCTCTATGGGCACAGGCGGACTAGCTGCAGCAAGGCTGCCATGTAGCTGTGAAATGCCTTCTGGAGCGCCGCGGGGAGGCAGCAGTTCAGGCTGCAGCTGCAAAGGCGGTGACATGACTAGCGAAGGTTGCACAGGCAGCACGGGCACCTGGGCTCCAGCTTCCAGAGCATACTGAGAGTGTCCAGTCATCTGCTGTAACACAACAGACAGCTGTTAAAACAAGGCTCTGCTCACAGTGACTTACAGCACGAGGTACTAGAGCCGCCAGAGCTCACAGCAGAAGGGTTCCGCTTCTGCTCTGAGACTGCATTTGCGTGCTCTCTGCTTGGAAAGGCAACTGCTGAAGAGCTTGAACTTGCTTTGAACCAACCAAATGAAAACCTGAGGATCCTTCCTGTAGAACTGTGGCAGCACACGTACTGCTCAGGCGCTGTTTCCTTTGTAGGAACAGAGCCATGTTTTGCTAAGAAATTAAAGCCTCGATTAGAGTTCCTTGTCCTGAAGAGTCTGCTCTGCTTTCCGTGAGCCTAACACTGTCCATGCAGAGAAACAAAATCCAGCCATAACCTAAAGTGGGATTCTTTTAAAGAGCTCTGCTCTATGTGCACACCACAAAACTAACCCTTACTGACTAGCCCCCACTGTCTGAAGGAGCAAATAGTATTCCTCTTTAGTTTAAAACATTTCATTTCCCATTTAAACACCAAATATTATTCCACATACTTTCAATGCTTAATCCCCAATTTAGCAACAAATGATGTTCCATTTAGTCTCAACATTTAATCCCCCAGGTACACTGGAGGTGCCAAGCAGCAAGGCCCAGGACCTGCAGGCTTTGCCTCGCGTTAGGCACAGGCAGGAAGTTTCATTTCTCTCGGTGGATTTCTTCAGTGCATTAAAATAACTCTTGTGCGTAAGAGCTTTGTGGGAACTCAACCAGTGCCATCAGACGCCAGCTACCTAAGGGACCATCTTGTTGTTCTTCTGCCTAACACTTCCTTGGAGTTGTACATTTCAGATCAGAATGTTCTCCTTTTTAGGTACATGCTGTATCTTTCCAAGGGGACTGAAAGTGTGGGAAGAAGAAGAAGGAAAAAAAAAAATGGAAGAAAGGACAATAGGGAAGAAAAAATAAAAAGGCCTTCTTAGTACTAGGTAAAACTGCCTGATTTCCCCCTGTTGAAAGAATCATCACCTGGAGACTTAGACTATATGGAGAATACATTTAAATAAATAAATAAGAACCAAGCCTCAGATGAGAACTAGGCCATGTAACTCCACTGCCGTGTGCTCTCTGCAGAGCCCGGAGCTGAGCTGAAATTATTACTCTGGGTTTTAACGTGGGTAAAAATAAAGACTCGATGTGTTTCACAACACCTAACAGTTGCCACCTCAGTGCAGGTTGCCAGAACAGCAGCTGTGGTGTACAAGGCAGAAGAGCAGTGCCATTTCTCTTTAAAGCCTTATATAGCCAGAATAGTTCCCAACATGTTCCAAGGGACAGTTTGCCTGGGCAAAGCCCAGCTGGGAAGCGCTCAGCACCCACTGCCCAGCCAGCACTGCAGTGGGGAGCCTTTCTTTACAGAGATGCTACAGAACCACGCAGGGCCAGAGCCTTCCTCTGCACTTGGCCATTTGGTTTGCAATAGCTGTGTGTTTTTATTCTGAAGATGTGGCTGTGCAGTTCCTCCACACAAATCTGATAGCCAGTGAGTGTGCCGGGAGGCTCTGGGAGTATCAGCTCTCCGGTGCTGGCCTTTGCCCCCTGTAAGGGGCCAGGGCTCAATGCCCTACAAAGCCCCTGGAAACACCACGGCTGTCTGGGGCTCTCTGATCCATTCTGACAACCAGAATTTCTGTATCAAACATACGCTGAAGGGAGGACTTACACAACTGGGCACTACTCTGAAGAGGCCATGATACGGCAGGGTGAATGAGATGTTGTGAACTGTAATCAATGTGTTATGGCAAAGTGTTGCAGTAGAAGGCAGCTTTTTGAGGCTGTTATTAACAGCTTTAGTGCTCTCCCCTGCTGGGGTCAGCCTGCATTTCATGTTGCCATATCAGATGTGGCAAAAGAATTATTTAGGCCCTGTCAGCAAGTTCTGAACCAGTTCTGTTGTAAATAGGGCTAATATTAGAAGCTCCAGTTTATGCTCCATTTCTTTTAAGGGGGAAAATGTCTGCAGCCAGAATTCCTTCTTGTCTGACAGACCTTCCCCGTGTGGTTTCCTGGAGTTGTTTGGCCATTTTCCTGTACTGTTTTACTGCAGTTCTCCATCTGCACTCCCACTATCGCCAGCTCACCCACGTTCTGCCAGGAGCACACCTCAGCCTGGACACCACGTGCAGACACAAGGCATCAGCAAGGCCGTGCGGGCACTGTGCCGCCTCAGGTGGTTCCCCTGCCACAGCAGGACAGCCTGTGCTGCTTTACTCTAGAGATGGTGCTCCTCTGCTGCTCACTACCCACAGCACCTTGGAGTATTCCCTATCTCCTTGGCATTCACCTTTCCCTGGGGATTCAGGTCTCACCTGCTCCACCTGACTTCACAGCTCCAGCAACCACATCCTAAGCCAAGGCAGAGAAGTTAACAAAACTTAAAAGCCAGGGGAAAAAAAAAAAAAGCCCTCCCCACCCTGTGCTGACAGGGAGTGAGCCCTGGGCAGGCTCGCGTTCAGTACCCACCCTGCGGTCCAGCACCACCACAGCCCCCTGCCCACCGATTACCTGGTGGCCAGCCCCTGGCGCAGCCAGAGCCTGTTCCGAGGGGTGGATGGCGCTGGGCTGAAGCGGCTGCTGCGGCGCAGGCTGCTGTGGCACAGGCTGCTGTGGCTGGGACACCGCCGGCGTGCTCTGCGCGTGGTGGGGAGAGGGCGCGTCGCTCGGCATCATCTGCTGGAAGGTGGGCTGGTACATCTGCTGCTGGGGCAGCTGGGGCACCCCGTGGTGGGGAGGCAGCGCCGGCACTCCCGGCGGAGCCACAGCGAGCAGCGGTATGGTGGCGGCCGACATGTTTGGCACTATCGTTTGGCAGGGCAAGACCAGAGAAGCCACGGTGGTGTGAGGGAGGTTGACCGCCTGCATGGGCAGCGCAGGGGAGTTCGGTGCCATGGGCAGAGTGGGGTTCATGGGGAGGCTGGGCAAGATCACGGCTGGAGCGAAATACTGGGAAGGAGCAGGTATGGGGGGCACGTTTGCAGCAGGCATATCGGAGAGGTTTGGAGGAAGGCTGTCGAGTCCTGCCAGAGGTGTGATTGCAGGAATGACAGGAAACTGAGGGATCTGAAACGAATACAACACAACATCAACTGCAGCTGCTGCCAAAAGCACTTCCACCTGCCCTACCTGTTTGTTAATCGCCTCCATTCACTTCCCGAGGTGTAGAAGCACTAACAAAAACCCCATTTGTGCTTAAATTGTTAGTAGAAATTTAATTTTGAAGGGATGTTTTTATACCTTGGAAGCTTAAAACTATTTCCAACACTAGCTTGAAGCCGACAAGCAACAAACCAGTTGAAAGTTGCCTGGGCTTTTAACAAGGATGAAAAGGAACTGGCCCAGACAAAACACAAAACTCTCATGCAGAATTCAGGCAGACAATTCCAAACCCTTGGTCCTCAAGCAGGCTGATGCAGAATTCAGCCAGACAATTCCAAGGCCTTGTCCTTAAGCAGGCTGGCTGCAACCCAGGCATTGTGGAAGACCCAGAGAAGGGTTTTTGCAGTCAGAACCTCCTGATGACACAGACTCTAACTACCCTGACACCAAACAAGCTTCTTCCCTTCGGTGCAAGCTGCTTCACACCATCACGGCTGTCACTGGCAAACACACTCATAGCCCCAACCAACCCTTCCAGGCCAAGGAAAGGTCTGTTCCTGATAGTGAAGGCAGAAACAGCGAGGTCTTAGAGTTCAGTGGGGGAAGAGGGAATTGGTGAGGTTAGGAGCTCAGGAAAAAAAAAAAAAAAGGGTAACTTCTCATGCCCTCAAGCATGGGACAGGGAAGAAAATATGCCAGAGGGGAAGGTGCAAATAATAATAATAAAATGAAGTCAATAAATGCAGTTATTTCCATTGGGTAACTGCCATTAAGTGGCTTCTCTAGGCGTGAGAAAGGCTCTCTCAAAGGGGACTGTTCCTTCACCAGACGAACCCCCACAGAAAAACACAGCCATTAGGAAAAAGCTATATTCTTGTGGACTAATTAAACTGGCAGGCATTCAAACAGCCACACAGTACTACAGATCATGTTCATTATTAGCTGGGGAGACTCACTCAAGTCAGTGCCTTTCAAAGGTGTTACCTGGGAAGGAGCCACTGGCGGAAGCTGAGGTGGCACAGTTGATATCTGCAGGGGTTTCAATGGGGTGCTGCTAGCTGCCACCTGAGAGGTCTGGGGTTGGTACTGGGGTAACAGATGGGTTGCAGGCTGGATTGGGCAAACTGGCTGGCTGGCAAGCACCTGCTGCAGAGAAGCCTGCTGTGATATGGGTTGCTGCTAGGAAAGAAAAAGAAGAATAAAAAAGGTCAGAGCCTGGAAAGAAGCAGTTCACTGGCCCCAGCCGCCCCTTTGTTCCTCCAGGTGAAGCCACATGGAACAGAATGGTCGCTCAGAGCAGGGATGGCTTCCAGCAGAGAAGGGTGCTCCTAGTTTAATACCTCTGCAAGAGTCTGTCTTTAAAACCCAATGAAACAACAGATACATTACCTGAGAAGACAAGTTCTAACCATCCTGAAAAAGGTTATTTGTAATGACTCAGACTCTTCTAAGCCCCAGAGTTTGTTCTAGTTAGCCCTGTAAAATCCCCACCTACCAACTTCAAAGACTCACTCCCACTCTGCAGATCGTACCCAGCTAATCTTGGCATTCAAAAGCTGACTACATAATGTAGCAGGCACTGAAATGCACAACACACCAGTAGAACACAATAATATTGTAAAAGCTGGATCCCAGTTATTTCTGAGGGGCTGTAGTAACAATGTGGGAGTCAAGAGTGCAGTTTTAACCTTCCAGAGACAACAGTGCTCCACTGCCACATTTTATACAGCAGGACAGAAAAAAAAGCTGCATTAAAGCTGAAAATAATCAGTAACAAGCTCTCACATTTCCTAAGCTACTGGTATCTCCCTTTTCAGTCCCTCTAATTAATGCTCAAAGAACTTTACAAGTATCTTCTCTTCCAGAAGCATGGCACCGAGGTCCCATGTTGGCTCTGGAGTGACCTATTTGGGACAACAAGATCAATGCTGAGAGGGACCTGGGAGTGCTGGGTGATGACCAGCTGAACATGAACCAGCAGTGTGCCAAGGCAGCACAGAACGCCAATGGCATCTTGGGCTGTATCAGGAATAGCAGGACCAGGGCTGTCATTCTGCTCCTGTACTGGCACTGGTGAGGCTACACCTCGAGCACTGCGTGCAGCTCTGGGCCCCTCACTGCCAGAGAGATAGTGAGGTGCTGGAGAGGGTCCAGAGGAGAGCGACGAGACTGGTGAGGGGGCTGGAGGGAAAGTCATATGAGGAAAGGCTGAGGGGTTCAGCCTGGAGGAGACTCAGAGGGGGCCTTACCACTCTCTACAACTACCTAAAAGGAAGTCTGTAGTCAGGTGGGGGTCAGGCTCCGCTCCCTGGCAACTTGTGACAGGACATGAAGACATGGTCTGAAGCTGTGCCAGGGGAGGTTTAGGTTGGATGTTAGGAAGCACTTCTGCACAGAAAGGGTGATTAGGCACTGGAATGGACTGTCCAGGGAGGTGGTGGAGTCACCACCCCTGAAGGTCTTTAAGAAAAGATTGGATGTGGCACTTGGTGGCATGGTTTAGCTGATGTTGTGGTGTTGGGTTATAGGCTGTGCTTGATGATCTCAGAGGCCTTTTCCAGCCTCAACGATTCTGTGATTACTTCCCCAGGCTTTGCTGCACACAGATCCTAACACTGACAGTCAAAAGGGGACTTTAAAATGAACAGCCAATTGTCATCATCATTCTACCTTCACCAGTGTAAAGCAACATCAGAGCGTTTAGCTCTGCATGTTTTTAGTACCAGGATTCTTCAAACAGGCATTTTTAGGCATTAATACAATAAACTTGGAGAAGATGTATCAAGGAAGCAAGATGCCATCCACTCTTACATAGCTACAGTTCACCCACAACCAGTAAGTTTCCAATACAAGGATCAGGGAACAGAAGAGTATTTGGCAGCTGGTGTCCAGTGTCAGGGGTTGAATGCCCTGAATGCCACAAGCAGTGCAAGAGGTGCTGGAGATGACACTGAAGAGCTCTGCACAGCACCAGCTCAGCTCCTGCACCATTTGTTAGTCCTGCCTGGCTGTTCTTGTTAAAGAATGAAAGAGTGATGCAGCTCTGTGTTGTGGTTTCTGCCATTCTAGGTTTTGGGAAAGCAGGAGCATTTTCCCAATTAAAATTCCAAACCCAAGGGAATGGCAGCACTGAGGCAAGCAAAGGGGCTCAGCAGGAGCTGGCCTGGCACTAGTGATGAGACAGAGCAAACTGGCTGAGATGGAGCCCACCTGTGGCACGGAAGACCCCACTCATCCCACAGCAAGAGCTATGCAACAGAGGAATGCCTGCCAGACCCAACCTGACCTCTGAGGCAGGACATTCACCTCACAGGATGCTGGGTTGGAGGTAACAAACCTTGCAGCACCCAAAGCTAACTCAGGTATTTTGCCATCCCTGGCTGGGTTAATCTGCAGCTCAGACAGGCTGCCAACAGATCACTGAGGACTGAGCATGCTGGCACAGGCTGTTCCACCTGGCTTTGACCAGAGGACACTGAGCTGAAAGCAGAAAAAGTGCGCTCATGGAGCTAAGCAGCCTCAAAGCCTCCATTTCAGATCCAACTTGTGTTTCACAAAACACCTGTGAATTGCATGAGGCACGAGGAGGGAAACATAGCCCAATAAATTATGCTAACTTTGCCTCATTAAAATGTAGCATTACAAATACACAGATTCCCAGTGGAGAGAAAAAAAACAAACCAAGATGAGGCAATGAAGCCCTCCCTGCTCTCCTGTGCCTAGACAGCAGTGGATGTTCACACAGGATCAGTAGGTTTCATTCTGTCAGGCAGATGCATTCTCTCACCTTGATTCCCACTCTTTTGTTGACCTGCCCTACTATTCATTCAGGAAAGGCTGCAGATCTCCACTGCTCTTCTTGTAAGGAACTTGTTTCCACTCCATTTTTGTGGCTCTGTCCTGGGCTCTCTCAAGCAGTTACCTGAGGTCCTTCTTGAACTGAGGGACCCAGAACTGGACATAGTATTCCAGAAGTGGCCTCACCAGAGCAGAGTAGAGGGGCAGGAGAACCTCTCTCAACCTACTCACCACAGCCCTTCTAATCCACTCCAGAATGGCATTGGTCTTTTTTGCCACAAGGGCACATTGCTTGCTCATGGGCATCCTTCCATCCACTAGGATCCCTAGGTCCCTTTCCCCTTCACTGGTCTACAACAGATCAGTCCCCAACCTTTACCAGTCCAAGGGTTTGTTCTTCCCTAGATGTCAGACTCTACCCTTGCACTTGTTAGGTTTAATTCAGTTTCTCCCTGCCCAGCTCTCCAGCCTGTCCAGGTCTGGCTGAATGGCAGCACAGCCTGAGGGGTGCCACAACTGCTCCCAGTTTGGTGTCATCAGCAAACTTGCTGAAAGTGCCTCTGTGCCCTCAGCCAGGTTGTTGATGAATATATTGAATAATGTGGGTCCTAGTACAGAGCCCTGAGGAACTCAACTAGATACAGGCCTCCAGCTAGATTCTGTCCTATTGACCACAGCTCTCTGACTTCTTCCCTTCAACCATTTCCCATCCACCTCACTCCCCGATCACCCAGACCACACTGCCCCAGTTTGGCTGCAAGGAGGCAGTGTTAAAGGCTTTACTGAAATCAAGATAAACCACATCCACTGCTCTCCCATCATCTATCCACCTGGTGATGTCCTCATCAAAGGCTATCAGGTTGGTCAAACAAGACTTTGTCCTATCCCTACATCTCTCAAGCTGCAGTTTCACAGTTTCAAACACCTCAAACATGCTACAGGCATAGCCTGGAGCAGCGAGTGGGTAAGGAACAGGATGAGCAAGGCACTCTTTGGTAGCTGCTGAGGCCTCACCTGCTGGCCAGCCAGCACTGGCTGTGGCTGCCCCAACTGCAGCGAGGCAACAGTCGTGGGCTGGACGACTGGGAAGGGCATCGCTGGCTCCTGGTAGTGCTGGGGCCGCTGGGACACCACGGCAGGCGCAGCTGGAACTGCAGGGAGGCCAGGCTGTGGGAGGGAGAGCACAGCTTTAGAGGGAAGCAACCCCCATCTTCAGAGCCTCTACCACTCTTCATCAACAATGGAAGTGCAAGTAAACAGTCTGCTTGGTCCTCGGTTCAAAGGAGACAGGAAAGAAACATGAAACATTGTCTGCAAGGAATGGGAAGTTATTGAGTCTAATCAGCTGGGGAAATGCCAGCAAATCCAGAGTCACAGAACTGTCAGGGTTGGGAGGTGGTAAGGGACTGTTTAGGGTGTGGGGTAGGATAGGACTGGGGGGAATAGGTCCAAGCTAGAGGAGAAGAGATTTAGATAAGACATTAGGAAGAAGTTCTTCACCATGAGGGTGCTGAAACACTGGAATGGGTTGCCCAGAGAGGTCGTGGAAGCCTCATCCCCGCAAGTTTTTAAGGGCAGGCTGGATGTGGCTCTGAGCAACCTGATCTAGTTAAGGATGTCCCTGCTGACTGCAGAGGGGTTTGGACTGGATGACCTTTGGAGGTGCCTTCCAACCCAGACCATTCTGCCATTCTGTGATTTCAAATCAGCTAGAAATGCATCACTGAGCAAGTCCCCATCAACAGAGGTGAGAAACAGAAAGCAAACCCTGAAATCCATACCTACTGCAAACAAGAGCATAAATGAGACACTGAGTATGATGTAGGATACAAAATCGTTTCAAAAAGCTGCAGACTTACTCCTGAGGGCTGCTGGTAGTGCCCCAGCTGCGGGAGGCTATGGGGCACAGGCTGGCTCTCGCTCAGAGGTGGGCTGTACACCCGCTGGATAGCAGGAGGGACTGGATCAGGCAGAGACGAGTAGATGACGCTTTGCTGGCTGCTTTGGGAGTCTGAATAAACAGTGGACCCCTGGCCACTGTCAAATGTGCTGTCAGCTGAAAGAACAATAGCTTTTATTAAAAGCTCAACAACTCCAAACGTTCAAGTAATGATTTTAGAGCAAGGTCAACATTGGCTTATGTAATTAGCAGTTTTACTACCCTGGCCCTTTCCACTATATAAATAAATTATACAACACAAATGTTATTTTCTACCAAAGGCACATGCTGCTGCTCTGAAGCCAAAACCCATCCCCGTGGATTTGTGACCACAATGATATTTTAGGCACATTGATATTTCCTTTAAAGGACATAAGGTTGACATTAAGAATTGCAGGCATTTATGGATGTGTAGGGTGAAAGAAAAGGAAACCTCGGTTGCAATGCTTATGGAGAGCATGGAGCCTTTTAGAGACAGATCCCCTCAGGACTCACTGACTTTAACCCCTCTCCTTTATTTTTTTTATTGCTAGCACTGAAAAATGACAACATTTTTATCTTGCACACTTTATTAGTTCAGTAAATCATACCCTACTTGAGTATGCAGCAATACTTCAAGATAGAGAACAGGTAACAAAACCACTTGCAGGTTTGCAGTAATGTAGGAGCACCACTCAGAGCTCTCATGCTCAGAGCTCCTCATGCAGCGTTGGCCCAGCTAACTTACAGGACTGCACAGCTATGGGTAACTGGCAAATATCATTTTCTCTTGTCCATCTGAAATAAAACTATCACTGAGTATTGCTGATTGTAAAATAGCTTTTCACAAATGTTGAAGCTCGTAAAGTGGAGGGGGGGGAGGTTCCTCCCAAACATAAAATACCCTTTTCTTCATTTGAGAAATGAAATGAGACCATCAAGAACACAGCTCTAAGTATCCCAAAGAAAAATAATTTGTAGCAGACTTCAAATTCTAAACTGAAAGAAAATTGTAATGCAGTTCCTATTAAAAAAGGCTTCAGTTACAGCTAAGTTTAAAGGCTTGTTCTTGTTCCATCTTCTCTTCTTTCCATATTCCAAACAAGGTTTTACTTATTTGGCTTTTGAATAACAAATTACTTTTT
The DNA here is from genome assembly GCA_013400475.1 of Tricholaema leucomelas. Lineage (NCBI taxonomy): Eukaryota > Metazoa > Chordata > Aves > Piciformes > Lybiidae > Tricholaema lacrymosa > Tricholaema leucomelas. Next base: position 434,570 of record WAAF01014964.1, on the reverse strand, counting down.
AATAGCACCAGCACTGACATTTCTCTGCCATACTCCCAACTGTGGGGTTTTTTTTGCAACATTAAAATCCCCTCTTTATTGATTCAGCTGATTTTTAAATAGACTCAGCATGGCCCTGCTCTGAGGCAGCAGAGATTTCTGTCACATAGACACTTCAAGTTTATTACAAACAATTATTTAAGACCTCAAAGAGGGAAAAAAAAGGCAAGAGTATGACAGTGGAGTGCTACAGTAAAAGCTGAGTCTCAGGTTTTTACAGAGCAACATACACTACACATAGTAAGTTATTAATTTCTATTTTTGAGCTTGACCTCAGGTTTATAGCAATTTATAGAGGTCTCAGGCCTAACATCACTAAGAAAGAACATTCAAAGCCCTCTGACAGTGAAGTGTCAAATAATACCAAGTCTTGGTTAAAAGCTGAGGAAGAACATCAAATAAACTGGTGGGTTCACGCTTAGGATACAATGCTGCAGCTTCAGGTTCAACAGAGCTATGGGAAGTAGCCTCCTTGTACCACTGAAAACAAAAGGAGCCATAAGTATAGTCCTTCCCAGAGGAATTACATAGCATGGGGGATAAGATAAAAAAAAAAAACAAATTAAATGAGATCAATTTAGCTGCAGGGAAAAAAAGCTTTGTCAATAGTGCAGGACCCCCAGTGTTATGCAGATGTGGCCGCTTCTCAGAGCTCCTGAAGCTCTGCTTTCCGGTCAAGGCATGCCTGGCTGTTTCAGCATTCAGAGCAGACCCTCTGTAGAGTAATTCATACAATACCTGAACGAAGGCAGCAGCTGTTTCTTTCCTAAAGATGATGCAGCTTTCATTGCAATATGTTTACATATAAGTGCAGATCAGTAAACCAGAAGCATTATGACAGCAGTTCAATAGCAAAATATGCACATCAGATTTTATCAGAATAAAAACGGACAACAACCACCACCAACCCAACACCCCCACAGAACTTGATTCTGTGATCAGATTTTATCACAATAAAAGCAGAGAACAACAACAAAAACCAACCCAATCCAAAACCTCATAAAACTTGATTCTATGATCAGATTTTATCACAATAAAAACGAACGACAACAACAACCCAGTCCAAAACCTCATAAAATTTGATTCTGTGATCAGATTTTATCACAATAGAAACGGACAACAACAACAACAACAAAAATCAACCCAGTCCAAAACCTCATAAAATTCCAACTCTTCCAAGCTAAAAATACCTGGCAACCTTTCCTTCAAGATGTTTAGAAGCATAAATACATTAAGATTTCAATCTCAGATTTTGACTAGGTAAGAAAGATTGATTTTAGGGGACTGAGAGAGGGACAAGTTACTTTAGGGAAATAAAAACCTCCTCATGCCTTGCTCTTTCCTGGAGATGTCTGATGCTCAGAAATAAAACATAGACCTCTTCATGCCTTGCTCTTTGCTGGAGATGTTGGTTCTTTGTTTTATTTCTGAGCATCAAACAAGCTCTGCAAACAAACCCAGGCAGTTTCTAATTCAGACAGGCAAAGTCAGCGCTTGGAATTGAAGAGAGGTCTAAGTCCTCCTTGTCTTGAACCACACCAGTGATCAGTCTTGAATCAGTCCCTAGCTTAATCTAAAGAACTGGCAGATCCTTGGCTTGTAGCCACCAGGGCCTGGATGAATGAGCACAGTCACCTCCTGTCACCTGCCATAACAAAGATCAAGCAATCCCCCTTCCTTCAAGGCCACCATCTCTGGACAATGCAGAGAGCCTGGAACACCTGCATCAGCACCTAGGGACCTCGAGAATCATTAGTGTCAACACACAAGGTCTGGTGCTCCTACCACGCATCACCAACCACAGCTGCAATTTCCCCCAGAACAGGGAAATTCTGAATTCTAACCTGAAGTGTTCAGAGAGGGATTCTTTTGTTTCTGCTGGAGACCTCTGCAGGCAAACCACCAAGGGTAACTCACAAAACACAGCCAAGAGCAGCACTTTGGTTTTGGCGAGATCTGTTTGTGAATAAACATCTCCGCACTGCCAACATGATCTGAGAAAGCCAATAGGTGCCAGTTCAGCTTCTGCAGGCCCTGGCATTCACACTGACTGAGTGCTGCTCTCACCACCTGCCACATAAATCATGGCCTTTTGGTGTCCAGCAGCAGCTCTCCCTGCTTTTCCATTCACACATGCCTGATGTTTCCTGCAGGTCCTGCTGCTGAAGGGGGAGTCACCTCCAGAAGGCAGTTCACAGAGCCGCGTTTCCCTCGCAGTGGTTACGCAGCTGTCCCAGACTTTGTGTTTTCTGAGCTACTGGACAAGAAGATGCAGAGCAGCTGAGCTCACTGCTGAGCTCTGAGTTTCACCCCTGGACGTTCATCACCCTGTGCACACAGAAACCAACAGGAGACTGTTGTGGAAAGCTAATAGGCCTAAAACATGAACTGGCTTGCCCCACTCTTCTGCTGATGAGGGAAGGGAGGGTGGGAGGAAAACAAAGGACATTATAGCCCCTCCTAAAGTGATAAACAGGTACCCACAGGTGTTTATGCACTTGTGAATGTCTTGCCCAAATAAGGGTAAGCAAGCCCTGGTTTCACCTAATATAGTCAGTTTGGCAAAGTGCCATTCTGGTTGGTGAATCTCTGTGGCCAAAGGAGCCATTACACTCAGGCAAATCATATAAATGAAACCAAGTTGCAAGCAGTTGTGCTGCTCTGCCTTGCCTCAACTGCTGCTGCTCGGACAACATGCTCTGCTCTGCCTCCTGCTTCAGACCAGCTGAGCCCTGATGTTTTGAGCTTGAACTACCTGGAAACTTCAGTGCTTCAAGTTTCCCAGGAGAAGGCATTAAGTGCCTCATGACATGGCGAGAAGTGCCACCGACATTGTGCTCTCTGCACATCTGCAAGACATCCTGCCTGCACCTCTGCAAGCCTTCATGCCAAGTCCGGAGTCCAAGAGGAACCAGCATCATGTCAGAGATTGTCTGCCTCTTTCCCAGCACTCTGTTAGAACCTGGGAAGATCTAGAAGCCTCTCAACGGCTATGAAGACACTGACAGAACTCCCTTCAAGTGCTTGGATATTGTCTGGAAACTGTAGTTAGCCCTGGAAATCTGGAGATAATACTTTGTGAGTAAACATTCAAGAGCCTCTCTATAACTGAATTTTGTTGTGCCTTCTGCCTTAGCAGAAAGGAGCCTCTCGGGTTTCCCTCGAGGGCGAGCGGCATATTGGCCGCAAGATTCTCTTTCCTAAAATGTTTGTTATGTTACTTCTGGTTATTTCTTCAGTGTTGTAGATTCCCTGTTTATTTCCCTCTGTGTAATACTCCCCACGACTGTGCAGAGAACCTATTATTATTAAAAATGATGGTCTGTGGTGAGATTGCTACATAACAAAACCAATAAGCGACGTTGACTTTTGAACAGACCTCACCCGCACCGCTCCACAGACTTACATGCCACAGAGGTGACGCTGGCGGGCAGGTTCTGCTGGAAGGGATGCTGGTCTGCCTCGGGCTCCTCCGACTCCGACAGGATGTGGTGGCCAGTGTGGGAAAGGTAGGTGACCTGGACCTGCTGCGCCTGCGGCAGCTTCAGCTTCTCCAGGCACTCGGAGTCCCGGCGCTCCTCTGACTGCATCCTAGGCCAAATCCTCTCTCTTCTCCACAGTATCAAGGCTACTCTGTCCCGTATTGACTTGGCAACTATCTTGAGATCATTCTCATGAAAGAATCCAGAGTCGATCTAGAGAGGAGGCAGAGACTCAGCAAGGTTAGGCACCCACACCTCTCCCTAACAAGGGAGAACACCACCTTTACATGAACGTGAACTGCATTTCTACACCTCGGAAGCACAGAAACTCCAAATAGTCTTGGTGGGGAGGGAGCTGTTTGAATAAAAGTGCTATCCCTAATGCATTTTACAATAACAATATCTAATCTCTGAATATATATTTTATATTTTTTGGTATATATTTTTGGGGGGTATACAGACTTCCTCCCTGCATTTTTTTGGGTACACAGACTTCCTACCTATAATTTTTTGG